>PVJD01000792.1:0-350350 GCA_004026545.1 Mormoops blainvillei | reverse complement strand
TGTATTTAAAACTTTATTTTCTCCAATTAATTTGATTATCAGCCCAACCAAAAGAGCTTAGAAGGTGGGAGGACATGTATTAATATTTTTTAGCCCCCTCGCAGAGAAAAGACCTCTAGGCAGAAGTTATGGGGCAGCAGTGGCGCTGGGACAAGAGAGGACAGTGGCCACATGAAGCAAAGTGAAGATTTCCGTGGGGCTGGTGTGCCCTGTGTGTGGCTGCCAGTCACGGGCCACCACCCGGATGGGGCAGTGGGGTCAGGTCCTCAGGAGTGTCACATGCCATTTTAGAGAGGGGGATATTCATGACCCTTAAGAAAAGAGGCTGGGTAATCAACAGCTACCCTCTTCAAGTCCTGAAATGAAGGGATTCCACTGAACTGTTGGCGGCAGTGAAAACGGCACCAGGTGTTAGGCCCATGGAGTCAGACCAGCCCTCAGTTCAGTTACCTCGGTACTTGAATTCTGGCTAAGAATGCAGAACCAAGACTCAAAGCTGCAAGAGAAAGTTTACTTAGGAAGTCACAGAGGTAGAAGTGAGTTGTAGAAGAAATGGGCTCAGAAAACAAGTTACAGAGGCAAAAGAAGGGCCCTTGGAGCTTAGAAGAAAGGTAAAGGTAATGCCCCTTGAGGGAGGTGGGGAGGAGGAGGGGAAAGGCTCCTGTGTGTTTCTGGAAGAGAGGGCAGCTGGGTCCTTCATCCTAAGGGTGGAGATTTTAGGGGCGGTCCCAGGAGAATATTCTCAGCTTTCCAGGTGTACCCTTTCAGGACCGTGGTCTCTGCTGATTGGTTGGCACCAGGGCACGGGTCATTATTCAAGGCAGGTGGTCCTGTGGTAGCCCTGGTATCGTGGTGTTGGTGCCGGAGTCCTGCTGTGGTGTTGCATCTCTGGTGTCGCTGCTTTCCTGGGCTCGAAGCTGAAACAACTGATGCCATACAGGTCAGAACTCCTTGTCCTGGGGGCGTAATGCTTAAGGGCTGTTCTGCAGCCCCCTTGTTCATTTCCCCTTTAAGGTGGTCTAACCCACATAAATAGCAACATGCCCGCCGGGGAAGATCAAGGGAGGGCCAGGACTGCATGGCCAGTGATGTGGGAGGTCAGGGGGTCTAGACCACATGACCAGCCATATGCTAGGGGAAGAAAGGTTTCCCTGGGGGCAAGGTCCTTGTTTTCCAAGTTTTGCCCTCTGCTAGGCACCGGGGCTTTCCCCTCCCCCGGTGACCTTCTGTACCTGGCTCACCATTCTTGGCTCTGCTCATACCTTTCTAACTCCCTGACCACAAAACCCATCAGGTTCAGGCCTTTCATTAGCTAAAGATCTCTGTGTAAAGGCAAGCTTGCATCAAAACCAAACATAAAAAACAGATAAAAACCAAAAAGTAGAAACAGCCAATTGGCCATCAACTGAAAAATGGTCAAACAAAATGTGTTCTATCCATACAATGGAATGATATTCACCCTTAGAAAGGAATGAGTACTGATTCAGGCTGCAACATGGATGAACGTTATGCTAAGTGCCAACGTGAGACACATTCAAACATGTAAGAATATTTTTAGTTCATAGGAGCCAAACCGATGACGAGCGCCAGAAAAGAAAGTCTCAACGGACTGAGAACATGCTCTGGACAATGGCAGTTTTACCACTTAATTTATACATCAGAATCAAAGGGGAAGACATAAAGGGATTACATGAAATTCATTGGTGATAGATTAGGGAGGCAGGAGAAAACAAAGTGGGGAAATCTCTGGGATAGGATAAGAAATAAAACAGACACATACTTTTTTTACATCTGCAGGTATATGGTAGTTAGCAGTTAACAACATGATAATAACAATGAGGCGATTTGTGGTCTCAGCTCTGGTGCAGTGGTGGTGCTTTGAGGGGTCTGGAAAAAAGGAAATTCTTTGATATTTCAAAGGTATGTTATTTTAGATGCAAAAAAAAAAAAAGGTAACAGGCTCAGTTAATGTAAATGTTGACCTTCGTTAGGGAAAAATACCAGCCTCAGACATGACTACCCGCCATGAACTGCTTTTAGTTAATGTTTCAAGTTCAGACCATCCAATGTGTTCACTTTCAGTCTCTGCCTTTGTAAGACCACCACGTAGGCCTCCCCTGAACCTATCAGGTTTAGTATGTGGCACCTTTTTCAGGCATGTAAGTGGAAGAAGCCAGTCACAAAGGGCCACATAGTGTATGATTCCATTTCTATGAAACATCCAGAATGGGCAAATGATAGAGAAAGTAGATCGATGGTTGTTAAGAGCTGGCGGGGAGGAAGGGATGGGCAGTGGCTGCTAATGGGCGCATGTTTCTTTTTTGGAGTGTTGAAAATATTCTGGAATTAGGTAGTAGTGATGATAGTGGTTGTACCACATTGGGAATGTATTAAGAACCACCGAATTCACTAAAAACCTTACTTTAAAATGTTGAATTTTATGGTATGTGATTTCTGTCTCAAAACAAAAAGAACCACCACAGATAAAGTGAAACTGCCCTGGTGGGTGGAGGAGGAGGCACGTTGAGACACTGAGCCCTCCCCGCTACTCTGTTCACGCCCACCCGGAGCTTTTCAGCCTGGGTTCCAGAGCCCTGGGCAGCTGAGTAGGAGAAAACTTGAAGGGGGTGGGAGGGATCTTAAAACTGAGTACCTAAACTTTCACTAAATTCTCCTGTCACCGCCTCCCCTCCACCCTGAAAAATCTGCTTTTCCCTCTCCAGAGACTAACCAGGCGTTGACCTCATGGGGCAGTGAGGGGTAACTGCTTCTTAAACGTACTTGGACCAAGCCTCATCTTCCTTGCCCATCTTCATTCCCCATCTGGATGTGCCAAGTGCTGTAAATTCCTGAGACTTGAGGGGTGGGAGGGATTCTACAAGGCAAATGGGGTTACTTCTAGTCTTCCCGCACTGCGGGGCGTGGTGGGGGGCGGGGGTCTCCTCCCCCACTTTCCCGGGTTTGCTAAGTCAGGCCTCTCCTATTTATCTGCTATGGTCACATCTGTCAGTACAAATCCGCCACGTTTCTGTCTTTATTGACATTCCAGGAAGGGATGGAGGGTTAACCCTGCATAGTCAGTCCTTCATCTTTAACCCACAGCCCACCCAGTTTTTCCATATTTCTTAAACTCCCTTCAATTAGCATATGTAATTTTTGTAATTTGGAAAAAAATAGGAAGCAAAAAGCTGGACATTTCGGAGGTTGATTCTGAAAGAACTCGGAAACTGCAAACAGATGTGAGAGCCAGGCAACGGTCTGGCAAGACTCAGAGGGATGGGGGACGGAAGTGCCATTGGCAGCGATAGGGACTCAGAGACCAGAAACAGGTCCAGTGGTGATTGCCCAGAGTTTAAGTGGCTCTGTTCTTAGGGAATGGATTTGTCCTTGAATGATGACCGTAGGGCACATGAAGAAAGACGGATTTTCCAGAGTCACCAAGGACTGACCCAATGCCCAGGTGCCCCTGACCTTGGCAGCTGAGCAACTGGACCCCCTGCTGCCCCTTCTCCCCAGATTCAGCTCTTCCCTCTGTTCTACAACCAGGTCTGACCTTAGTGGGGGGTAGGGTGATATATAGGACATCTTAGGCTCCGGAGTGTTAAACATCCAGTAAACCCAGCAATAGATTCCTCCCTGACTCCCACAGTCCTTATAATGATCGTTCAGTAGATATGGCCTCACCTTAAATCCCAATACTAGCACCTACCTACCCAAGCATAGAGGGGTGGGCAGACGTAGGTTTACAGTTGTGGGTACGTGAAACACAGTTTATTCTTGTATTATTATTCCGTAATTATTGTATGATTTTTCCATACCAACAACTGTAAATCTACTTTTGTCCCACCCTGTACTATTCAATCCAGATGTTGTTGGGCCTCCCACCAGAGCCTGAAGTCTAAGCCAGACCTCACACCTTAGCTAGACTCCTGTGTCCTACTGCCAGTCCTGCCACCCCCACCCTTTCAGAACCCATGTGCCGCTGTACCCAGGCACATCGTTGATCAAAAGCAGTTAAGACAGTCAGCATCCTCTCCATCCCTGGAGGCTCGAGACAATGATTCAGGAGCAAGAGAAAGAAATGTTTCACCTGAGACGGCTGCTGCCAATTTACCCTCAAATGGGTCTCAACCCCTAGTTTAAGCCCAGACCTGACCTCTTTCTGGAGATTTCTGGGGCACTTAAAAGCTTGAAGGTTTCTTCCCAATGTCAATGAACAAATTTTCCTATTGCCCAATTTAGACTTGATCTTGGGAAGGCCCTATCTGGAACTTCCTGAGCTGGTTTTGCAATACAAACTCAAGAGGAGAGGTTGGCTATGAGCCATAGAAATGGGGTTACATTTCCTGTAATCAAATGTTACTGGTTCTCTACTAGTAATAAAGTGCTTTTAGACTGTTAACAATAGTGAGGGTACAAGGAATGCTAGGGTCAGATGGGAGAAACAGAGAAGACATCTAAGAAAGACACACAACCTTCCTGGTTGTTATTCTTGCAGCTGTAATGACAGGACTGCCCAGGTTTAAATCCTCTGCTATCACTCACTAGGTGCGTGGCCTTGGGTAATCATTCTGATCCCAGTTTCTTCATATGTCAAATAGGGTTACTAATAGTCCTTAACTCACAAGGTTGTTGCAAGGAATAAATGAGTTAATAGATGCAAAATACTTAGAACAAAGCCTGGAATGAAGCAGGCTCTCAATAAATGTTAGTTACCACCATTATTGCCTTTATCATTGTTATTATCATCATTAGTATTGTTGTAAGTATTGCTAGTTAAGCCACATCTTATCAGAAGAGTTTCGGTGTGGGGAGCAGGAACCACTGTGGGTGTTTTATGCAGGAGGGAGTGTAACACAGGAAATGAGATGCTTACAAAACCAATGGAAAGGGGCAAAAGTGTGGACTTTAGTCAGGTCCTCCAGGAGTGACCACCAGATGCTTCTTACTGAGCAGGTGAGGTGGCTAGGACCTCTGAGACCACCACTAGAGCCGGCTGGAATTAAGATCCCACCACTGCTGCTGCAGTGATCACCCAGGGATCAAGAAGCCAGTGGACGGACCCTGAAAGGCAGATTCTCAGAAAACTCGCATCTTCCCAGTCCCACTTGCAGCAAGAAACATCCTACCATTGTCAGGAAGATGACTTTCTCCTCACTTCGGCTTGCCAGATCTCCTGAAAAAAACATCTACAAGGCAGAACCTAATTAGCATTGTGGAGCTCTGAGAGTCTGGGAAATGAAGTTATTAGCTTTCCCACTGTGCCAACTAGAAGAAGGAACTGGAACAGAGGTGGAGAGAGGCGACCCCTACAGCCCAGGCCAGCAGGCAGCTGTTCGGGGAAGGCCCTCCTCGGCAGAAGGCCCACCCTGTCCCTAGAGAACAGGCCTCACCTGAAAGCAGAAGTCATTCCTAAGTCAAACCAGATAAGAAGAGAGGAACTTAGGTGGGAGCACCGAGGGTGATCTCACTGTCTCGGCCTTCACTATGAACTTATGTCCATGTTATGGGTAGGAATACGCTGCTGAAGGAACCAGAGGGGGCTATTCTCATATCGCTTGCCTTTCGAGCAAAGCACAAAGGCCAGATGCAGCAAGAAAAAAAGGTTTTTATATAAATTTTTAGAATCAATTAGAACCAATAATATTATTAGGTTCTTCTATCGGGTTGTTTGGCACCTGAGACTGGTGGGTACAGTGCAAATGCCCAGAGCCCTTGTACGACTAGGACAACTCAGCGGAGCCGTGCCAGCTCCAGGATGCTCATGGGACTGGCTAAGGCTTCGACTCGGATTTCCTGGATCCAACCAACTCTCGCCCTCGCAAGTGTTGGCCTGGAGAACACTTCCCAATAAACCTCCTGCACACAAATCTCAGATCACGTGAATCTGTTTTCCTAGGAATCTGTACTCTGACACTCTTCTACAGATGGTTTATAGATTTTTCCATAGCGATACGTGTTAATTTAGTTCATCCATCTTAATAGCTTCCCATTGTATAAACATATCACAATTATTCTGTTTGTATGGACGTGTAGGTTATTTCCATTTTTTATGTGTTATTAACAGCGCTTCTATTAATATCTTTTTATATAGCTCCATGAGCACAGTTGAGAGTTTCTTTGAGATGTATACCTAGAAGTGGAATTGCAGAGTCAAAAGGTATTTGCAACTCCAAGTTTATAGGTGTTACCAAATTTCTCTCTATTGATACTCCCACCAGCCTTGCATCAGAGTGCCTGCTTCTCCACACCTAACCAGGTATTGTCAGGCTTTTACATGGCCACCAATCAGATGGGAGGGAAATGGCATTTCACTGTTACTTTGTCAAGTCTTTGATGACTAGTAGCTTGAGGAGGATTTTTTCCTCTTCGTGGAGGATGGTCACATATTCCTCTCTGGGAATTACTTGTTCATGTATTTTGCTTTTTCTTATATCAGGTTGCCTGGTTTTTGTTGTTGTTATTGTTTGTTTGGTTTTGTTTTGTTTGTGGATTGTTGAGTTCTTTATATTTGGCCCAAATAGTTGTTAGTCATATGCCTGGCAAAATTATCTCCCTCTCTCCCTTTCTAGTTTCTCTCTTAATTTTCTTATACTTCTTTGTATGTAGAACTTTTACATTTTGAAATAGTTGAAAATATTTGTATTATTTACTTTATAATTTAGGTGGGAAAACCTGGTTTTCTACATTAAGGCCATAAAAATGTACTTATATTTTTCAACAAGAAGTCATTTCTATGTGTAGTCCTTTTCCATATGTATATCTAATTGTCTCAACCCAATTACTGAATAAGTTCATCTTTTTTCCCTTGGGTTTATAATACCAGTCTGTCATGTATCAAATTCCCATGTATGCCTGGCTCTGTTTGGGGCTCACTATTATGTTCCATTTATTTGATTTTCTATCCCCATGACAATTCTTTACCATGTTAGTTTCCAGAGTTTTGTAAGTCCTGGCAGTTGGTGCAGCAAACAGTCATCCTTTTTTTTTTTTTTCCCTTCCAAAATCGCCTGTGCTAAACTTGATCCTCTAATAAACCATGAAATTCTAGAATCAGTTTGATAAGTTTCACCAAAACAGCAATTGCCTTTTGGAAATTTGAATGGAATTTCTTTGAATTTAAAGCAATGAAAATGTTGAGAAGAATCGATATCACCTTCCCTGTCAACTTTGTCAATACCTTGCAACTAAACTTTATACTTTTATCTGTAAGGATCTTACACACATTTTGTCTTTAAAATGTACAAAGAATAGATTTGTGCTTTAGTGCCTTAAATTTTCACGTTTTTGTAAATTGTAGCTTTTAAAAAATTATAATCAACTCTTTGATGCTGGTGTATAAAATTGCAGTTGACTTTTATATATGGAATTTACACGTATTAACCTTGATAAATGCTTTTACTGATTCTAATAATTTATAGATTTTCTTGGGTTTTAGAAAATCATATCATCTGCAAATAGTGACTTTTCTTTCTAATCCTTACACCTTTCATTGCTTTTTCTTATTTTACCATGCTGGCTAGGACCTGCAATAAAATGTTGGGGAGGAAAGAAGTAATAATAGATGACTTTTTTTTTTAAGTGTCTTAATGTCTCGCTGTAAGGTATACATATTATAGAGACTTGTTTGTTTGTAGATATTTTTACCAAGTTAAGAAAGTTCTATTCCTGGTTTTTTAAGATTTTTTTTTCTTGTTTTTTTGTCATGAATGGCTTAAACTTTACTAAATATTTGTTTTCTGAAACTATTGAAAGTTTCCCTGGCCTCCAGTCTTAATCTTCAGGGAAACACAAAGAAATGTGAGGTTTGCCGGGATCTTACCCCTTTAATGCAGCTTCCCATGAGTTGCAGGAGATGGGGCCAAGGACATTTTTCTATGAACCCGTCACAACCTTGTCTGTGTAAGTCACTGGGGAGAAATCTAGACCAGCTTTAACTGATAAGTTGGGTGATGGAATGAGTTACTCGGAGTCAACCTTTTTCTGACCTGCTTAGAAGAGAGCCTCTTCTCTAAGGTCACCATAAGCATCACCCTCCAGTTCCCGAGGGTGACCATTATTAAACATTGAAACTATGGGCACCCTTAGTAGAGAGAGCACTGGCCAAGGATGCAAGACCCAGGAAATGAGAAATGAGTCCCTCTTGGACCAGATGTGGCCAATGGCTACTCTTTGTGAAACCACCTAATCTAAGCTTAATCAGACAGAGGTCCAATTCAGTTCATTAGTAAAGCTTGTTAAGAGATCGAGGAGGAAGCCAAGGCTTGCCACCATGAAAGGAAAACACACAGTATAAGACTGGTACCCACCAGGGACGGGCTTAATAACACATTTCCCATAAGGGAGGACAGAAACCACACTGGCGTTCATGCTTCTAGAGGGCACTGGGGCAAAAGGAGCTGCCGATCCATCACATGAGCCAATGCCCACAGGAGAATGTGCAGGTGAAAGTACTCCCCTAAATCGGATGCAGATGGGGCCTGACAAAGCGAAAAGCAGGAACATCCCCCAAGCATAAGTTGAGCATGTCATTCTAGCTTACTTGGAGGACTGGGGGAAGTAGATCAGAGAGAGTGGGGACGTGGGAGATGGCAATCTCCCCAATGTCATGGAGTCTCAGGACCCATGTGCAGCCCTGTAAACCTTGACTGGTGGGGAGTAGACAAGGAGCAACTCGGTGTGAGGCCTGGGAAAGGGAAAACCGACACCAGATGAAGGAAGCAGGAGCTACCCATGTTATCTTGGCTCACTCAGACCTTCAGAGAACCTGAGAAAATGTCACCACCCAGTTATATATTGATTCACAAGTAGTCATTTCTCACCTAGGGAAAGAAAATGGAGAACACTGAGTTGGTTTCCACCTTGTGGAAAGTAAACAGTACACCTGAGCCTCATTATTCACAGTAGCTATGATCTGTAAAGTTGCCATGAACCCTGAATTAGTGAACACAGGACCACTGCTCTTAGGGGAAATACAGGGTTAGCTTATGAGCCTCTGGTCACAAAAATCTTCATCAACCGATCAGTACAACATTGTTTTAAGTGTGTTTCTGTTTAAAGACACCTTATTTAATATATACATAGTATTGCTTCATTAATGGCGAACTCGCAGCCCCCAGCACTGTATCATGTGCCTGATCTAAGCTTGTCCAGCACATGTATTTTCTTTGTAAGGAACAAAACAACCTTCTTGCATTTAGGCACATGAGACAGCACTTCGGCACTGCACATGGGGCCATTTAAAACAGCAAAACCACTAACAAAAAGCACAAAAATGTGAGAAACATGGCACAAAAAGAACACTTGCCTACTGTATGAGCTGAAACTAGAAGGCAGAGCATTGCCTTGGTCAAGATCACCTGAGAACACAAGACTGTGTGTCTTAAATTTCTTGCCGATCTGTACATGTCCACAGATGACCACAAAATCACCTCTAGTACTGTTTTTGGGGTTAGAAGACATTTTAGCAAATAGGCAAATTCACAAATGTGGAATCCATAAATGATGAGGATTGACTATGTATCTTTTGTGGTCACAGGAGGATTTCCTGTGAGGAGAAATACAAGCTCCAGAGATCTAGGGTGGGACCCTAGATACCTATCGGCGATGGGGAGGCATAGCAGGGCAAGTTCTGCTCTCAGGTTTCAGTATACGATGAGAACCTTCTGGAAGCTCCTTCAGGAACTGGCGCACATATTCGCTTACACCTCAATGATAACCAGATTTTCATCTGTTTCATATTATAGTTAATTTTATTCATAAAATATAGGGTCCAGCACAAATAAAGCCCCTTTTTTATTGCAAAATATTTTATTACAAAATCATAAGCATGTAATTCTATAACATAACAATGTCACACTCAAGGACTCCATACAACATTTTAGGTGAAATGTTCAAATTAAAACTATAAATTATTGCACCCATGTTATTACCCTACCAACCGCACTCAAGCCGGCCTTGCTTCCGCCAGACCCTGTATTGTGGTGCACCCCCGCCCCTGCCCCGCCCCAGTACCTCGTGCACGGCAGGCGCATAGCAAATGTCTTTTCAGTAAATACAAGGCTGGGAATCTTAAAATCGAGTTGCCCATGACTCACTATCCAATCTCCTACAACGACAAAGCACTTTTTACTTTACAATGTGACATTTAATCCTCACAGTGAGCTGGCAAAGAAAGTATTGTTTTTCCTCTTGTAAACAAAGAGCTGTTTGCAGGCCCACCTGCTCCCCTGTACTCCAGACTAGGTTTCGGGTGCTGTAGCACATCTCACCTGGATGGCCCACAAGCACACCAACACCAGAAATGAACTCGTGGAGCTCCCATTCCTCACTGATCTGAACCAGACCCTGCTTGCCTTTCAGAATTGCCCATCCCAGTTCGTGGCACCACTGTCTACCTGGTCACCCAGCCAGGAGCTTGCAGGACAGACTGTGCTCCTCCTCTGCCTCCCTTCCCACAAGCCATCCATCTGTGAAGCCTGCCTCCCCATGCCATACCTCTCAGCCCCCTGTCCAAACCACTCCTCCTGTGTTAGCTCAGGCCCTGGTCGCCTCTCCTGGGCCAGTGTGTTAGCCTGGATGCTACTTCAACCTCCTGTCTCACCAGAGTCACTTCTACCCCACCTGGCTCTAGTTCCCCTTCCTTCTATACCACACATGGCAATGCCGGCAGTGTGGTCTTTACAAACACCCATTTGACTGTGCCCTTCATCGTCTTTAAACCAGTCAATGTCTCATTATCATTAGGACAAATTCCAGATCCCTCAGCTTCTCATGGTTCTTTCTGTTTTCAACTCAGCTTTTCTTTCTGGACCCATCACTCCTCATTTCCTAACTTGCATTCCCTATCTATCTTACTTGGCTGTTCATAGTTCATTAATGTGCCCATCTCTCAAGACTCCATCCCTATTCAAGTGTCATCCTCTCTGCCTGAAATTTTGTTCCTGCTCTTTCCACCTGGCCGACTTACCATCAGCTCCTCCAGCAAGTTTCACCTGGACTTCCCTGGCCCCAACACGGGACTAAGTCCCATAGCCCATCTGACTGAACTTCAATGCTTGCTACTGGAACAGACAGTTGTTCTCTTCTCTCTTTCCCAGTAGAGGGTGTGCTCCCCGGGAGCTGAAATCGCTCATCCTCATCGCCAGTTCTGTTCTAGGACAGTGGCTATCACGTAGTAAGTGCTCCGCAACTGCTGACCGGGTGGGTGGATGGAGGGATAAACGAGGCCCCTGTTCAAGATGGCATGGCCAGCATATGAAGTGACAAGGGCACAAAACCAAACCTCCTTTCCATGTTTTTACCTCTGTTTCATCACCTCTTTAAAACCAGTTCTCCAACCTTACAGGTTTCCCAAATTACACCTGCCGCTGCGTGCTACTACAAACGGTGATAATACGCCCCGAGAACTCCAGTGGCTCAGATGAAGGGCTCTCTGCGCAGGGCACACAAGGTGGTAATTTGTCAAATGGGCTTTTTGTGTCCGACACTGAATGTCGCAGAACCGGCTTATGAAATGTACATTATAATTCGGGAAAATGTTCCTGCAGTAGGTTGGAGAGGTAATTACTGTCTAATTGTATTTTTCCCCAGTATTTTAACCCAATGGCCTAGAAAAATAGTATTGAATTGTGATTTTTGTAATTACCTTTTTTGAGAGATCTGTTCAGAATTATAATTATCATCTAATAACATTGAGAGGTAAGTTGGATTTAGGCACTGTTCTAAGGGTTTCACATGCATTATCATGTTGGTTATCTCAAACACCTGGTGAGGTAGTTCCCATTTGCCTCATTTTATAGATGAGGAAATTATGGTTAAGAATCTTGCCCAAAGTTGTCCCTAGTAACGGGGTTGAACTAAAACTGTCTGCTACTGAAGAGCATGATTTTATCCGCTTCTCTATGCTGCCTCCACAATTCTCAAAGGACTCATTTATTCAATTAATTTAGAAATTCTATATTGTTAAATAGCACCAGACACGATTTTAGGTGTGGGAGATACGATAGGGAATAAAATGAAGTCTCTGTTTGCATAGAGCATATGCCCCATGGATAGAGGAAGACATATATTAATACAAAATATAACAGATATTGGTAACTGCTATGAACGAGGATAAAGAGAATCACATCTTAGTCCAAGTTCCCTGGAGACACACTGGGCCTGAGAGTGCATGCGGAAGATCGACTGGAAAGTGCTCTCAGGAAATAGGCCTGTAAGGAAATGAGGACAGCAGGACTGGGCAGAGGAGACGTTGAAGAAGTTGGACCCTATGTGGTTGCGCCTGAGCCCTCAGCTGAACTACAGTGAACCTGCAGTCGAGAGGCCTCTGCCCAGTTGTCCAAGTTGAGGGGAGGTGGCCAGGCCTCTGTATCCCCCGGCCATCACAATGGCCAAGGGCAATGCTCAGTAAGGGGGATTTTTTAGAGTCCTGGGTGATGTTTCTGGACAGTGGGTGTTTCCTGTCAAGCCTCCCTTGTCAAGTTATTAGCTGATGACAAGGAATTAGCTGCCTAAGACTTTGTTCTTCATCTTTATAAGCCAGGGCAATATCCCTGCTAAAAGAAAGAGTTGCTATAGGGATTAGAATGATAAATAGTGATAAATGACCTTATAAAAATATACATGAAATTAAATAGATTAGAGTCATCTATACTGTGGAATAGTGTAGATCATGTGTGAACAATAAATGATCTGGAACAACCTGAACTGATGTGGGGGACAAGATATGTGAGAAAAATAACAAAGAATATGACAGTATGTATCATATGATATCATTTATTTTAAAAAATACATCTATCTGTATCGATATAGAAAGAAAACTGGAAGGATATACATTACAGCGTTGACCAGGAATGCAGGAGTCGGCCAGGGAGGATGGGGGCCCGGCGGAGCCGGCTCAGAGGTAGGGCCGGAGATGGGCATAGAAGGGGCTGCAGGCAGATGTGATGGGGTGGATGACAGTTCAGAAAACAAATTTGGATGGGACTTCAGACATAATTTGCTCTTCAGATTTGTTTGTGTTCTGGAGCCAGCAAATCTGAGTTCGAGTCCCTACTGCACCAGTAACTAGCTGACTGACCTTGGGCAAGGCATTATCTCTGAATCTGTTTCTTCATCTGTGAAATGGAGATAATAATACCCACTTTGAAGAGCTGTTGTCAAGATCAAACATGATTGCCTTAGATGATCATTCACAGGGGACACTGTCATTAGCCCAAAGTGGTCACTTGACATTCCTTCTGCTTCTGACAAGGAGAAAGGTGTCAGAAGAACGGCTTCCATGAGCCAACATAACACTTAAGGGTGAACCAGTGCCCCAAATGAGCAAGTTTTCTGTCTGTCTGCTCCCACATCACTACATGGGAAGTTGATTCACCTAAAACTCTTCTCCTTATAAATTAGGTTCACTTCGTTTTAAAACTTTTTCATCAAACTATACATACACATAATTTAAAAAAGAGAGAGAGAGAATGAAACACAACAAGTCTTTTTCCATCCCTTGGTTTCATACACAAAGGCAACCTCATTTAAGCTGTCTTACCAGAAAGTTTCCTCCAGATTTCTAAACAATATATTTTACTGTTTTCTGTTATATCAAATTTAGACATCACCTATTGTCTTTGTATTATGATTCAAGTAGTTAGCATTATTATACTACCCTCTCATCCCCAGTCTTCCTCATAGTTTTAGTTAAACTGAACATCAGGGTTTACACTGTAATGAAGAGTTTGAAAACAAACTCTTCATCGGATCTTCTGTCTACCTATCCTCTGAGCGTCATTCTCAAACTTTCTCATGTTGAATACTTTATTTATCTCATTACCTCCTCTTTCTCTTTCAACATGGAGACATCTCTCTGGGCCTCTGTCCTCCTGCTGCAGACCAGACAGGCTCTCTATGGGCCAACTGCTCAGCTGCCATCTGGGGAATTCTCCTTGTTGCTCTCCTGGGTAAAGTCCTCTGTTGTCTGGATTTCATGTCTTTTTCTCTCCCTAATTTTGCTAAAGCACATCCTTAAAAAAGGAACTTGGTGGGGAGGGATATAAGTTTTCTTTTTATATTGTCCTCTGGATTCCATGTTTGCAATTGGCAAGTAGCAAGATGCTTTCTTCTTGGTAAGGTACTTCACACATCTGAAGTTAAACAGGTATAAAGCCAAGCATTACATACTAATCCATTTATTGAACAAATATAGGCTAGAATCAATGCCTCTTTCAAGGACCTGAAATCAATAAGGCAGGGATGCTGTCAAGATATTTTTTTTTGCTGGGGAAAACATGTAAACAGGCCATGAAATAACGTGATACTATAGTAAATAGTAAAAACTTTATACGACACTAAAAGACCACCAAAAAGAAAAACAAACAAAAATACAAACTTCATCCAACTTGGAGAGCTCTTGAAAGGCTTCCTGGGATTGGGACTGACTAAACTGAGCCCCCCGAAATGAGAATGCAGGTTTATTTATTCATATACAATGTAGTTTTTAAAAAAATGAGTCTAAGATATTTTGCAAAATGTTTCTAATGGTTCCAGTAGAGTAAAATTCTTCCTGGTTCCCCAACTGTGTCTAGATTTAACTGTTCTTCTGGTTTCCACCATTTTCCCCAGTGATTTGAACAGTGCCGGTCATATAGTAGGCTCTTACCATGGAGTTGTTGAAAGTCGGATACAGCATTATACATCAGTGGGGGAAGTGAGTTCTTTAAAAAGAACCTTTGATAAATGGCTCTAGGATAGCTTTACTATGAATACATATAAAAAATAATAAAATTAGTTCTTTGCTTTACCTTATTTACAAAAATAAGTCCAAGATGCGCTAAAGGTAAAAATCTTTAAAATTTTTAAAATGTTTTATTGTTTTTGCTATTATAGTTGTCCCAATTTTCCCCTGTTGCCCCGGTCACCCAGTCCCCTCACCTTCATTTCCATATCAGTCCCCATACCATTGTCCATATTTGTGGGTCCTTCATGTATGTTCTTTGACTAATCCCTTCCCCTTCTTTCAAAAAGTCCTCACCTCCTTCCTCCCCTCTAACAGCTGTCAGTCTATTCCATGATTCAATGCCTCTGGTTCTGTTTAGTTTATTTTGTTCATTAGTTTCCTCTTTTGAGTGAGATCATATAGCATTTGTCTTTCACTGACTGGCAATACAGGAAAATATCTTTGTGACATCAGAGAAAGGAAAGATTACTTAAATAGGATACAATGCGTAAATCATAAAGATTAATAAAATGGACACTACCAAGTGCAAATTTTCTGTACAACAAATGACATCAAAAGACACTTAACATGAAGTAGTTTCAAAAATTCTCTCCCACTAAACTTTAAAGGTCCATGTTTGTCAGTCTGATAGACTTTGATTCCCTGTGTGACCTTGCCACTGGCTAGCCATGTGAGCTTGGTCAATATTTTAACTTCTCGGAGTTCAAGTTTCCTCTTCTATAAAATGAGGATAATATGATTGTGGAGTGTTAAATGATATAATGAATGTAAAGCTCTTAGGAGAGTGCATGGTTCACTTTAGGTGCCCAGTGTGCTAGGTGTTGGGGTTTTCAGGATAAATAAGCTGTGATCCCATCCTTCAGCCTTGAAGGAGTTACAGACAAGCAGACACTTAGCTGTAGGGTGACACGTGCTGCCACAGTTTGCTTTACTTTAGCCTCTTGTAGATCAGAAAGCAATGGCAGCTCACCTGGGTGGAACCACCTGCTGGCCTCCGTTACTCCCATTCCCCAGGGTCTCTCATGGCTCCCCTCTTCTCTCCGTACACTCTCTTTCCAAATGATCTCATACATGTCTATGGCCGAGAGTGCTGTCTGTAGGCAGGCAACTCCACACCTTTTATCTCCAGCCGAGACCTGACACATCCACTTGAACTTGTGAGGGAAACGTTGATAGGTTGCCTCTTGCTCACCCCAGTGAGGAACCCAGCCTGCAACCCAGACATGTGCCCTAACCAGGAATCGAGCCTGCATCCTCTTGGTTCACAGGCCAGTGCTCACACCACTGAGACACACCAGCCAGGGCCAGGGCCATTCTTGATAACTCCTCTTACTCATTGCCCAAACCATGTCCTTCCTCCCATCAAACTACTCCTTAAATCCATTCACTTCCTCCTGCATCAACTTTAACCATCACCATCTCTTCTTTCACCTGCTATAACTTTTATAACTACCTAACAAGCTGCCCTGAATCCCCTCTTATCCTTCTTCTCTACCTTGTTCTTCATCCATAACTTTTGAAAATGCAAATTTGATTGACGTTTTCCTACAAGAAATCCCCAGCTGGCTTCCCATTACACCTAAAAGTCTAAATCTCTTACCATGGTCCGCAAGGCCCTGGGTGACCTGGCTCCCATCCACCACAGCTGCTCTGCTGCTCATCAGCATTCAGCAACGCAGGCCTTCATTCATTTTCCACAACACACGGCCCTGTTTCTGCCCCAGGCCACGGGCACATGCTCTTCTCTCTTCCTCAAACAACCCCCACCTCCCCCTTGGCTTAGCAAACCCATCTCACCATTTCAGCTCTTTCGTTAAATGTTGTTTTCTCATGGGAAGTTCTCCTGTTGCCCTTATCTAAATCAAGTACCGGTATTTTAACTTTCTAATCACCTCCTTTTATTCCTTCCCTCTGTTTATAATTTTAAAATATCCATTTATTTTGATGGTTATCTCAGCTACAAGACTAAAATTTTCATAAGAGAAGGAACGACGTCAAATGTGTTCCCGGCTATTTTGTCCTTTGCAGTATATAGCTCTTGTATCAGCACAGTTTGCTTTGTAGAGCGGGGGCTTAGTTATCATCCTGGCTGCAGAGGAGATTTTACAGGATGCTGTTATGGGCAGAATATTTATGTCCCCTAAAAATTTCTGTGTTGAAGCTCTACCCCCAATTTGATGGTATTGGAAGGTGGGGAGGTAATTAGATTTAGATGAAGTCACATGAGGAAGGGAGCCAAGGGAATTAGTGCCCTTTTAAGAAGAGAAAGAAAAAGATATTTCTCTGTCAAAGCACATGTGCAGAGGAAGGGCCATGTCTACAAACCAAGAAACAAACCCTCGCTGGGAACCAAATCTGCTGGCCCCTTGATCTTGGTCTTTTCAGCCTCCAGAACTGTGAGCAATAAATATTCGTTGTTTAAGCCGCCCAGGCTATGGTAATTTTTATAGCAATCCAAGCTAATTACAATAGGTATTTTGGGGGCTTCAAAAACCCACTGAATCAGAACCTTTTAGGGGTGGAGCCCAGAAATCTATTTTTAACAAACTCTATAAGTAATTCCTATTTGGAGAGCCCAGTTCTGATGCTTGGAACCTGCTAGTCTAGAGAAAAGTGCCCAAGATTAGAAGCCAGAAGACACAGGTTTGAATCCTGCTTTGTCAAGTATTGGATATGGCATTTGGGGAAGTCATTTAATATGCCTGATCTTCAGTTTCTTTTTCTATAAATTTGGGGTAATAAAAACAGTAGCTTCAGAGTGTAACAGTGAAGCTCCAATGCACAGCATATTTTAAAACACCCTGTAAACTGCATAGTAAAGAAATGTTAGACTTTCCACTTGTTAAGGATCTCTTCTCCATAGTGCTTGCCTCATCATCTCCAACAATCTAGCTCATGTAACCCACACTTTGCCAGGGAGATAGCATCTCTTTTCTCATCCTTCTGAAGAAGGACTAATAACAATAATTCACCAAGCCTTTTGCTTTTCCAAAGTTCAGGGCCATGATTATTTAGATATACATCATAACACATCCACAGCCTCACTAGCTCATTTGCTGCTGGGGAAGAAACTGAGCTCAGGCAGCTACAGCAGAGCCAGGAGGAGAAAGCTTGGCCTCGCCACCACGGCGAGGGCAAGGGCTGAGACTGGAAATTAACAACGGAAGGCCACAAACCAGGAATTGGAGGACCCCTCGGTATTTTCTTAACTGACATCCACATCCTGAATCCTTTGCAAACTTACTCAATTATTTTGGGAAATGGCATAATCAAGGAAATTGGATTCCTTAGCAAAGATGTAATGAAAAAAACCAGCAATTTGCTGTGTGAATCAAGGGAAATACTCTTATCTCCTTGGCCCTCAGGTACCTTATGTATGAAACAAGTGGATGCATCATATGAATGTATGAATGAATGAATGAATGAATGAATGAATGAATGAATGAATGAACGAACGAGACACCTGCCTGCAAGACACCTTTTTGTTTTGGAATATGGCACCAACAAACACCGAGATACCTTGATTTGACGATTTCTCCCAGATTGTCCTAAACTCTCTTATCTTCCCTCATTTCTCCGTCCCCACTGCCTGACTTGATTCAGCCCCTCATTATTTCTTTTTTAAAAAAATAATTTATGTATGTATATTTATATGTGTAGAAATACATAAAAATATAAAATACGTATAACTATGTATGCCGATCTGTTTCTCTGGTTGAATCTTTTTTAAGTATATTTTATTGATTATGCTGTTACAGTTGTCTCATTTTTTTCTCCCCTTTCTCCTCCTCCACCCCACACTTCCCCCTCCTACCAGCATCCCCCCTGCCCTTAGTTCATGTCCATGGGTTGTACATATAAGTTCTTTGGCTTCTCCATTTCCTATACTATCCTTAACCTCCCGCTCTTTATTTTGTACCTACCAAGTAGGCTTCTTCTTCCCTGTACCTTTTCCCCCGTTCTCCCCCTACCTCCTCCCCACTGATAACACTCCATGTGATCTCCATTTCTGTGATTCTGTTCCTGTTCTACTTGTTTGCTTAGTTTGTTTTTATTTTTATTTATTTTTTTAGTTTCCGTTGTTGGCCTGTATTCTTTCTTCAGTTCCTAACAGATCTGCCTCCTTTTATTCATTTCATTTATCCATGTATACATTCATCTGAAAAACACCTGAAGTATCTTCTTTGCATGAGGCATTGCCCCAGTCACTGGGGATTTGGACAACACAAAGTCCCACCTTCATGAAACTTGCACTGTAATGGGAGAGGTGACCAAAAAACCAGTTAACAAGTACATATGACATATTCATTCAGGTAGTGGAAAGTGCTATTAAGCAAAATAAAGTCAGGTGAAGGAACAGAGTGGCATGGGGGGAGAGTTCTATTTTGTTGAGAGGAGCCAAGCAAGAACTCTCTGAGGAGGAAGCATTTCAGTGGGAACTTGAACAGGTGAGGGAGTGTGGGCCATGCAACGATCAGGCGGAGTCCCCTTCTTAGCAGAGGTGCAGACAAGTTCCAGGAATGGCAAAAGAAGACCAATGTGCCTGGAATGGAGTGAATAAGGGGAGGAATCCTAAGAGACGGGTCTAAGGAGTTGGCATGGGCCAGGGTCAAGTGAGAGAAAGGGATAGGAAGGATGGCTGCCTGACCTGAGGCCTAAGCAACTGAGAAAGTAAAAGTGCCATCTACTAGAACCAGAAGACTGGGGAAGAATGTAGGTGGCGAAATTTTTATGACTGCCATTTCCACTAGTTTTGATAGGTTTGTTAGAAAACCAAGGGCACATATCAAGTAAGATGTTGGATAAATGCGCCTGAAGCTCAGGGAGAGGCGTGAACTGGTGTCGTGGATGGGAGTTAACAGGCGTCAAGTGGCTGAAAGCCACCTGGAGGCTGGAGAGGGCGTAGAGGAGGTGGAAGAGAAGGGAGGATTGACCCTGGGGGACTACAGTAACCTGAGAACTAGAGGAGAGGCACCTAGGGATGGAGCAGCTGGGGAGGTGGGAGGAGCACCAGGGGAGAAAGGGGGGTGGAAACCAAGACCAGAGAGCCTTTTAAGAAAGTGAAAATGGCCACTGTGTCAAGTGCGGCTTCTTTTAATAGAGTATTTAAATCGATTTGCATTTCGTTGATACTGAAGTGTTCAGAAATCTTTCTTGCATCTTTTTAGCATTTTTATTTACCAGGTTTTTTTTCTTCTTCTTTATTTCTCTTCTGATAGAAATTCAATTTGTGCCTGGTTTATAGGGAGTCTCAAATTGTCGGGTAGAGATGTGGAATGGCTTCCCTTTTTCCAAGCGTTGCTTCTAATCTGCACTGTGTTGATGCCCTCGCCCACGGGGTAGTGGTTCTCTTAATGTCATCATGGCCAGATTACTAAATTTTCAATAGCACTGTTTAATTCTGTTTTTAAAAACTCAGTTCTGTTTATTAAAAAATAAAGTTTTTTTAGAATGGCATACCTTTTGTTTTAAAATATTTTAATGATAACCGTCAAACATGTACAAAACCAGAAAATTCTATTTCTTATACACTTCAGTCTTCTATCAGTGGAGGCTGGATGAAGACAGGTGGGGGACCTAAGGTGCCCTGTCAAGGGGCTCAGTCCTGAGCTGCCCCTTCAGGACAACTGTGCTCCCTCTGGAGATTTAATCATGTCTTCTGCCCCCTCCCTGTGTTGGTGATGTCACCCAGCCCTCTGATGCCCACCTGAGACACTCTCTTCATGCTCCACTCTTTCCTGGCCCTGGACATACCATAGTCCCTCCCATTACTGTTCTCTTTATTAATTTTTCTCTTTTATTTACTCAACAAATATTTATTGAGTGCCTACTATGGGTCCAACACTTGGCTCGAAGTGACGAAGAGTCAGACATGCTTCTGCCTTTATGGAGCTGAGAGTCCCACAGGGAAAATCGGCATTAAGTGCATAATGATACTAAAACCTGGTGCTGTATTACGTGTTTTACACACATGAATACTCACATTATAAATTCAGTTTAGACGTCACCTCCTCCAGGCGTCGCCCCAGTTTCTCCAGGCTGGGCTAGGCACCCTATTCTGTGCTCTGCTGACATCCTGTTAATGTCTCTCCCATAGCATTCCACACACTGTGCTGTCACCACGGACCTGCCTGTCTTCCCCACTGCGAATGGGAAGCTTCTGAGAGGCAGGTATTATCTCACTTATTTCTTCATCTCTAGCTCAGTTCCATGTACATAGTAAATTCCAGTAAAAGCCTGACTGAATAAACATTTTTCTTTGTTGGGTCCTTCCAAGGGAGTCCCAAGAAATAATACTTTTGAGCAATTTGAGAAGAGATCCAAAAGCAAAGACACAGGCCAAATATCACCTTCAGGGCTGAGAGATGCTCTGTCGGAGAACGTAGCTTAGTTTGAGGGCCAATGGGTCTGCCAGGGAACCATAGCATCAGGCGGATGCCCACCCAAGTGAGGGGATGGTGGGGGCCAGGGTGGGCTGGGGAGGGAGAATCACTGCAGAGTGTGGGCAGGCTTGGTTCCCTAGAGGAAGACGGCACTGCTGAGCTGAGCCTGCCCAGTTACTCTCCCAAATTTACCGTGGGAGAAACCACCTACCTCCCCAGAGACAGAGAGAGGGAAGAGGGAGAGACACACAGCGCATGGAGGCTACACTAATTTGGCTTCTTCCCAGGAAAGAAACACCAGATGTCAGCAAAAAAATGTGTTCTCTATGATCACCTATTTCGTGTCATGTACTGTGTAACTCTGTGTTAGATCGTTCAATCCTTATCAAAGCAAAGAGGTAGGTATCATTCCCATTTTATAGAAGAGGAGGCCAATGTTCATAATAGCTAAGTCACTTACTTAAGGTTGCAAATTGAAGAAGTGGTAGAGCCTGGATTCAATTGCATTATTGATAATTATTACTGGGATTTGTTTAGGTGCTTATTACATGCTAGGGAGACATCTAATCCTCACAACAACCTATGAGGAAGGTATTGGTTTTATTTCATCTTGGGGATGAGGTCATTTAGGCCAAGGGATCAGCTCAGGGCTAAGATTCAAACCAAGATATGTCCTCCCCGAGCCTTGGTTTGCCTCTGGACTCTCACATCATTCCTGCCACAGGTAAAACATGTAAGCAAATCAACCAATTACCTACAGGACATATTGCCTCCTCTTAGGCAAAAAGCTCATTCCTAAAATAGGGAGAAAATCTCCAGGGTCTAGGTTTGAATGTTGCTACTTGTTAGCAGTGTGATTCTGAGCCAAAGCCTTGGTTTACTTACCTACCAATGGGAAAGAATAATACCGCTATCATGGGGGGACAAACATGAGATAGCCAGTGTGCTTCCCAGCTGGCAAACCCTGCACAGGTTAGCAATTTGGATGACGTGACCTATCATACCTCAGGCTGAGGGTTTAAAGATATGGGTATATATATAGATTTAATTGACTGATTTTAGAGAAGGAGAGGGAGGGGAAGAAAGGAGGAAAGAGAGAGAGAGAGAGAGAGATTTGTTTTCCCACTCATTTGTGCTTTCATTGGTTGATTCTTATATGTGCCCTGACTGGAAATTGCACCTACAACCTTGCTGTATTGGGACAATGGCTCTAACCAACTAAGATACTTGGCCAGAGTGGGCTGAGGGTTTATCTTGCTCTTCTGGAGGGCTGGTTCCCCTTCTGGTGTTTGTTTGGTTGTTTGTTTGTTTTGGCTACTCCCCAGTGCCTTGCCTAAGCCTGTGGTCCCCCTCTTAGGGAAGTGGCACTGGGGTCCTGTGATAGATAATGAAGGACACGCCCTAGGCTGGGAGAAGGGCAGGACAATGGGGCAACTGGGGTTGGTCTAATAGCTTCCAAGAATATCAGATATCTCCCTTAATCCTCTCAACAAACCTGAAAGGTGAGTATTATCTCAGTTTCTCAGAGAGCTGAACTGAGCAAAATGAAACAAAACAAAATAGTCCGTAGGAGGAGAGTGGGCCCGGGGCAGGTGGCCAAGGGGCAGAGAGAAAGGGGAGGGACCACCTCCCCACCTGTGCAGGTGGCCCGTGCCACACCACCTGTGTCCACACAGGGAGGAGAGGGCTGAATGCTGGATGTTGGAAGCCTGGGTGCAAATTTGATAATATGGTGCCCGTTTATAAGGTAAAAAGCCCGAGGCCCTGCCTGAGGTGCACAGTGCGGGGCGGGGGGTGGGGGAGAGGCTGGTATTCGGGCTGGTCTGACTGCTGCCCCAGTGGAGTCTCTTTTACCCGTCCCCTTGTTACTTAAGGTGTTACCAGACTAGCAGCTTCAGACTCATCTGGGGCTTTGTTAGAAACGAGTAACCTCAGGGTTCTCCCCAGGCCTCTAGGCCTGAATCTACCTTTTAGTGAGATGCCCAGTTGACGCGAATGTCCATTCATTTGAGAAGCCCCGTCCTACACCATGTCTAGGTTATCCCAAATTCCCATCTAATCCACAGGTTGCCTTCCTTCCATCACTGGCAGATACGTCAGTTGTCACCCCAGGCAGGAGGCCTCTCTTCTGTGCCTTAGCCATGGGAACACCTGCAGCACAGCCCGCTAGCACTACCCCTCCGGTTCTTTGCCAGACACCTGGGGTCTTGGCTCTCCTTTTTGCCTTGTACCCACGTCAGGGTACAAGGGTGCGGCATAGCATGCTGTCCTCACAGCTGAGGCAATCCTTACATCTCTGTGCTGCTGCCTGCGGACCTCACGTCGTTCTGATCTTTACAACTCCTTCAAGTAGATACTGTTAGCAAAGTAAATAAGAAACTTACCCAAGTTTTCACAGGTAGTTGAGTTCAAGGTAAGTTCCTCCCAAGTTCCCCTCTCTTCTCCTCTCCCTCCAAAGACAAAACCTCACTGCAAGTTGGGAAGTACTGATACATAGGTACAGCCTATATATAATCCTAAGGAGGGCATGAAGTTATTGAAAGAATCAGTCTTCTGTTATCGCCTCTGGCCTGCACACGCCCAGTGCTCCAGGGAGAGTGGCCAGTCCCAAGGCAGCCTCCCCTCGGCTGGTGGGGGTCCCTCATTGTTCCAGCTGAGGAGCCCAGGGTGGAAACCAGCAATCTTGGCCTCCAATCTCAGCTGAAGTCACACTGCAAGTCTCACTTGCTTGCAGTGTGGCTTCCAAAATTAGCTCATGAGTGTGACGTGCACACCTCAGCACCACACACAAAGGAAACGGTTCCCGTTCAAAGGGCCTCAGTTTCCCCATATGGAAAATGAAGACATTTTGCTGGAATCAGTTGTTTTCAAACTATAGTCCAAAGAGTTTTGTGGATGCCAGTTTGGATTCGTACTGGGTATGGGCTGTAATAGCAGAAAGCAAACATGTCCTGGGACTGCCCCTGGTTTCAACTGGAACAGCCAACTTTTTATCCATTTTACATACAAGCGTCCTCATGAAACTTTCTAAATACAGGGTGGGGCACAAGTGGTTTACAGTTCGTATGGAAAATAATAATTATTAAAATTGTATTATCCTTGCATTATTTATTAACTAATTTAATTATTATTTATTAACTCATTTAATAAATAATAATGCAAGGATAAACTCTGTTTCATTTACTCACAGCTGTAAGCCTACTTTTGCTCATCCCATATGTTTATTTTTTGGTCTAAAATAATTTGAAAACCATTGTGCTTAATATTCTCTGAGGTCCTGTTGGGCTAGAACAGGCTGTGATTCCAGGTCTGATTTTCGTGACTTGGGATTTATTAATCTGGGCACCTAACACACATGTATTGAGTGCCATCACATTATTTACTGAGTCACATGCCCTGGGCACTGTTTTATAATGTTCAGTTTGGCTGCTGTAAGGAAACAGGCCATAGGGGTATGTGTATGACTGAAACCCCAGTATCCACTCAATCCTTCTGCTGTAGCAACAGAGCCCAGAACTTTTGCTGGACACTTCGCTGTGCAGAACAAAGCCCACATTTCCCAGCCTCCCAGGTAGCTAGGTGTGGCTGTTTAACTAAATTCTGACTAATGCATTCAAGTGAAATGGTGGGTGCAATTTATGGGCCATGCAGTTTAAAGAAAAGAGGGGAGGGTGTATCATCCCCTTCAATTCTTCTTTCCAAGTGGACAGAACGAAGACCTTTTGGTGCGCATTGTTGGGTCCTGTGAGCAAAGGAAATAGCCTAGCGTGGGTGGGGTCACAAAAGCAAGGAGCCTGACACTAAGGGCTGCTGCACAAGTCCTGAACTGCTTCCACCGGGCTGCTGCATGTGTGAGAAACAAAGCCCGTCTTGTTCAGGCTTCAGCTTGTTTGGGTCTCTGTTAGAGTAACTGACACACACGCACACGCACACACACGCACGCACATACTGGGCAAGAGTGGGGCCAGAGAGACCAGTGAGAAACTTTTGAAATAGTCCAGGAGGAAAAAAAATGGTTGTTTGGGAGAGGATAGTAGCTTTGGAGGTGATGAGAAGCTCAGGTGCTGATGGAGTGAATAGGAGGCATGGGAGAACTAGGAGAGTCACGGATGATTCCTGAGCTAGGAAGAAGGTGCTGCTGGATGGGGCCTGGGAGAGGAGCAGGGGCAGGGTCGGAAATCGAGAGTTCATTTTGAGCACGTTAAGTGTGAAACGCCAAGCAGACGCCCAATTTTGATTAAGCATTTGGATTCAGGCATCAAGATTTCAGAGGAGAGGAAATTGACTTAAGTACAAAAACAGACCTTTTGGGCAAAATGTTGGGATGCACTAAAATAGAACTCCACAGTGAAAATCTGATCAAGCTGTTGCCTTGTCATTTTCCATAATTGCAATATGGCTTTTAATTAACTTGCTCTACAGACTACTGGGCACTGGGAAACCCAAAGGACAAATTACTGCTCTATGCACCTTGGAAAATGTATCCTCACATCTGAACAACTCAGAGTTCCAAGGTACATAATTACCCTCTGAGAAAGCTTTCTAGGGTGAATGGCATTTGGGAAAGTTGGGAAATTAGAGAGATAGATTTTCAATCCAAAAGACATAATGGAAAGAATGGCTAGAACAACCAGCTTAGAGTTCTGGACTCTGTTCATAGGTACCTGATGATATGGGACAAGTCATCTAACATACATCCATGCGCCCATGCATGCCCATTATCTGGATAGAGTATATCCAGTGCCACTTCCTCTCTCTTGAAACACCCACATTCTTATACCATATGATTGGGCTGTAAGGCATTTTTCCCAAGCAAGATAAGAGAGGAAACCATCTGGAACATAAAAGGCTATAGAGTCAAAAGAAAGCAGATAAGAAATAAAGGGACATCTGTCTAGACAGAAATAGGTAGTAGAAAGTTCTCTTGCATCAGAGAACCGTGCCAGTGAACACAGAGGACTGAACTCTGCAGCAGGAGCTGCTTTGTGAGAGAGATTCGGGAATAAGAGTGCAGCATAGTTTGCTCCTAGCTCCTCGGGGTCTGGGTCTAGGAAATTCCAAATTCCATCTAGCATGGCACCATGTCTAACACATCATGGATAGCTGAGCAGTTATAGCTAAGGAGGTACCGAAGGGCAACATCAGAGAGGCTGCACGCTTGCTTAGGGTGGACAGAGAAACAGAGCACCCTTGGAAGCCCCAGGGCTGGGGTCATGAGCTAGAAGCCACAGAGAACGAGAGCCTTGCAGCTAAAAGGGTAAAGCAGGGATGAGGCCTTTAGTGTCAGGGGCCATGAATAGATGGATGACACCCAGAATGTCACCTCAATAGACTTCCACTCAAAGCACCCAGGGACCAGGCTAAGACTGCCAACCCTCTGGAGTACACTGAGAACTACAGGAGCTCTTGGATCAGGGTCCCTTCCCATCTGTACTCTCTTTCCTGCCACCTCCATGACCACAGGCATGCATAAGCTCACACCTGCACCCAGACACCATTTTGGGAAAGAAGGAAGGGGGAAGTGTTTTGATTGAGAAGCAAAACTGTATTAATAGCAGGCTAAAGTTTAAATTAGCTATCAATCCCAACGTGACAGGAAAGCGATGGCACAAATCCAAAACAAACTGAGTTGCTTTCATTGGCAAGTTTAAGGATTATGTTCCACCTTCATAGGAATGGGGCCGCAAAAGCAAAGAAAATGTATGTATGTGACCCATCAGAATTGTGTGCAAATTTTAAATTTTTTGGTATAGTTCTTTCATTTATTCATTCCTTTATTCACCCCACAAACATTTACTGAGCACTTACTTTGTCAGGCGGTGGAGAGAGAAATGAATAAGATTTTTGTGCCCTCAAGAAGCTTAGAGATTGGGGTGGGAGGCACTACCCACGACCCCAGTGCAAGGTAAAAAGTGCTGTGGCAGAGGCCAGCCCAGAAGAGAAGCAAAGGGCACTCAGCCCCGTCTGGGCCGGCGGCCAGGGAAGGCTTGCTGGAGGAACCAGTGCCTAGCCAGAGTCTTTAGGATGAGTGGGAGCTGACCAGGTGGAAAAGGACAGACAGGAATGGTAGCCTTCATTTCTGGGTTTGTGTATTCATTAACTAATACTTATTGGTTGCCTACTAAATTAAAAAATTGATCTGAGCAATATGGATACAGCAGTGAATGAAACAGATGAACTCCTTGCCTTCATAGAACTTGCATTCTGGTGGGAGGAGAGAGATGGTTAAAAAAAAACCAAACAGAGCTCTGGCTGGTGTGGCTCAGTGGATTGAGCATCGGTGTGAGAACCAAAGGGTCGCTGGTTCGATTCCCCAGTCAGGGCACATGCCTGGATTGCAGACCAGATCCCCAGTAGGGGGTGCACAAGAGGCAACCACACATTGATGTTTCTCTCCCTCTCTTTCTCCCTCTCTTCCCCGTCTCTGAAAATAAATAAAACAGAATAAATATGTAATATAATATCAGATAGTGCTAGAAGAACATACAATGTTTGTTTAGTAAGGAGACAAAAGGAAGCAATGGAGGGAGGTAAGAAAGGGACCAGAGTTTATTTTGAATGAGGTAAGATCAGAATGGGGATCAGTCTGAAATGAGAGCCCTAAACATGGGACCATATAGGGGAACAACATTTGAGACCGAGGAAGCAGCAAGTACAAAAGCGGTGTCTCTAGAGTTTTCTTGACAAGTTCAAGGAACAGCCAGGCCAAAGCGGATGGAGCTGAGACAGGGGGAGAGAGGTGAGAAATTCGGTTGGAAAGGTATCCAGGGCCAGTTCAGATGGGACCTTACAGGCCATTATTCGGAGTCTGGATTTTGTTCTAAATATGAAGAATGTGAGGATTCAAGGCATGGGATGGCAGGGAGCATTGGAGGACATACAAACACTGCGATATCATGGGACTGTAAGGTACACACTGATATCATAACGGAGTGAACTAGAGAGGTGAGCTGGAGGGCAAACGCGAAAGACCTAGCCAAAAAAAAAATAAAATAAAAAAGCTTTGCTCGGCCAAGAGAGTTGGGATATATAGTGTTTCATAGCCTGAAACACTATTCTCCTTCTTCTCCTGGCCCAGCACATTGCTCCTCCTTCAGGTCTTGAGTTAGACTTCACCTGCTGAAGAGGGCATTTCCTGACCTCCAGTCTCTTTAGATGCCCCCTCTCATCCCCACTCCTGGCTGACAATATCCATGTCACTCTGTGATTTTCTATGACAAGTTATACATTCACCATACTCCTGCTCTAATAACTGCCTGTCTTCCCTGGTAAGCTCCGTGATCGCAGGGGTTACATCTATTTTGTTCGTCCTACATCTTCAATAGCTTCCCTGTGCCTGGCATATTACCGTCTTTTTATGTGGAATGAATGAGCGTATTAAATGAACAAAAAGGTAAATGCACAGAGTGGGGGATGGGGTAAGAATTGTGCAACAGCTTGTAGTAAGATAAGTACAGACATCCAATGAAGGAAAGGTCCTCTGATGTGAGAGGTGTTTTCAGTCTCTGTGACTTATTTTCCAGAAATGGATACACTGGTGAATATAAAGAATGGTAAACCTGTAAATCATCTGGACAACTCCATCACACTCTAAATAATTTTCTTCAGCAGCCTAAATAGAACCAAATTCTCCTAAAAGAACAGAGTTTCCTATTCACTGGTATCTGTCTCCAGTAAAAAAAACCTTGTTCCCCCAGAGTATTTGGCTTTGAGGGGACTAAAGATGACTGAGGTGCTCAGGAGCCTAAAAGATGCAGGAATGGTTTTTGTCAGAAGTTGGCCATTGCCCAGTCCTCAGAACAGACTGAATCTCAGAGAAGGAGCACTTCCCATACAGCTCTTGGACAGGTCTATTATTTGTTTATTTACTTATTTATTTATTTATTTATTGTTCAGTTACAGTTGTCCCCATTTTCCCCTCCATTATTCTCCCCTGCCCTACCCACCCCCCACCTTCCACATTCAATCCTTCCACTCCCCCCATTGTCCTTGTCCATGGGTCCTTCACGCAAGTTCTTTGACTTGATCCTTCCCCTTCTTTCCCCTATTATCTCCTCCCCGCTCCCTGCCTCTCCGGTCACGGTCATTTTGCTCTTTATTTCCAAGTCTCTGGTTCTGTTTTGCTCACTTGTTTGTTTTGTTGATTAGGTTCCACTTATATGTGAGATCATATGGTATTTGTCTTTTACAGCCTAGCTTATTTCACTAGCATAATGCTCTCCAGCCTCATCCATGCTGTTGTGAAAGGTAGGAGTTCCTTCTTTCTTTCTGCTGCATAATATTCCATTGTGTAAATGTACCATAGTTTCTTGATCCACTCATTTACTGTTGGACACTTAGGTTGCTTCCAATTCTTGGCTATTGTAAATTGTGCTGCTTTGAACATAGGGGTGCATAGGTTCTTTCGAATTGGTGTTTCAGGATTCTTAGGGCCTAATCCCAGCAGTGGAATTGCCGGGTCAAATGACAGTTCCACTTTTAGTTTTTTGAGGAAATTCCATACTGTTTTTCACAGTGGCTGCACCAGTCTGCATTCCCACTAACAGTGCACTAGGGTTCCCTTCCCTCCACAGGTCTGTTTTGAGTACAAATCACTTCAAGGATTTGACATGACAGCTTGTTTGCCTGGGAGGACTGGGTCTGTACATGCCTAGGCATAATACTGACCAATTTTACTTTTCTGTAAAGAAAACCTGAATGACAGTTATGTGTTTGGCATAGTAATGCAAAGATCTGGCACCAAATCAGTCTGTCAGAAGCTCTTTTCCTCTAACTAGAGGGACCAGTGACACTGGATGGATCAAAGTCCCATCTCAAATGAATGCAGAGCTCACTTTGGGATTTTCAGCCCTCCCTGACTGTTCCTCCAAAGAGCTGACCTGACCATTGAAATTGTTAGTACAGTGAATTCAGACTTCAAGGGGACCAAAGTGAGGGGAAAAACGGGGGGCTGGTTATGGGGGAGCCACCTGCTACAGAGCTTGGTTTTGACTCCTGGAGATACACTGCCATGGTCAGCAAAACTAAAGTTTACAAGATCAAGGTGACATAGAAAAGAGGTATTGATAAGGAGTCCATCATATTTTATATAAGTACGTAAAAAAGCTCTTTATAACACATCAATAAACTGGTAATGAACATGAAAGATGTTAAGGGTCCACTGTGCCTCATTTTCCCTTAGTCTTGTGATTGATCCGTTTACCCTCAAATCCACACCACCCATGAGTCCTCCTTTCTTACTAATAAATCTATGATACCTTTTATTTTTTTCTTTCAGTGCTACTACTTTCTTTGTTACTACTTTCTTGGTTTAAAATCATCATTAAGAGATGGAACTCTTGACTGTGAAACAAAGGGTTACCGGTTCGATTCCCAGTCAGGGCACATGCATGGGTTGTGGGCCAGGTGCCCAGTAGAGGGCATGCAAGAGGCAACCACACATTGATGTTTCTCTCTGTTTCACCCTCCCTTTCCCTCTCTCTAAAAATAAATTAAAAAAATTTAAAAAAAAAGAGAGATGGAACTTTCGAGTTAGACTTTTTTTGCTTTAAATTCCAATTCCACCACTTTTTGCTTTGTGACTTAGGAAAATTAACCTAATTTTTCCCTGTCTCAGCTTCTACTCTGTAAAATTGAGAATTAAAATATCTCTAACCACATGGAATTGCTGTGGGAATTAAATGAGGTAATCCATATAGCATTTAAAACAATGCTTGGCACATTATAACTTCTCAATGATATTCATTATCCTTTGTATAATTATTGTTATTAATATTCATTTGTAGCACTCTATTACTGTTTAGAGGCATTATTTTCATGGATTTTATGTAGTTAGTCAAATTTATGGTTTAAATGACAACTGGATCAAAATTATTTCTCTCCCATTCTCCATTCTAGAGGTTTCAATGCAGCAGGTGAGCATAGATTGATCTCAGGATGACCTGGAACTGAAGAAATTGAATTTACTAACCAAATGTCCATATTTCAGAGAAAAGAAGGATAGCATTAATTAGGTTGCCTTGGGCAGCAAGCAACAAATTATGCACAAACTGGTTTAAGCCAGAAGCAAAAGAATTTGTTCACACAGCAGATGTCCCACAGTAGGGTGGGCTTTGGGGTTGGTTGATTCAGAGATGTGATGATGCCATGTTCCTAGATTCTTTCCATCTCTCCCCTCTGTGCTCCATAGCAGTGGTCTCATCCTAAGTCTGGTGCCCATTGTGTTCCCATGGTATCTGCCAGTGGCAATCAGGACACATGTCTTCTTTCCCATCCAGTGAGGGAGAGAAAGAGGTTAGATGCCCATGAAAGGCTCTTTAGTGGTGTCTCCAGTAGCCTCTCCTGGTGGTTCGAGGGCCTTCCCATATGTACCTGGAAGGGAATGTTACCTCCACCATTTGCTTAGATCCATCAGCTGCGGTGGAATGGATGTTGGAAATCAGTCACTATGACAACTATAGGGGTCATATGAAGAGGCATTCAGAGAGCACCCATGGCTTACCTAAATTATATTCCTTGAGTGTTAACAAATGGGGCTGTTCTGTTTATCTACTGCTATGCAACAAATGACCCCAGACTTAGTGGCTTGATGATCCAATTATTTTATGATATCTCACAATTCATGGGTCACGAATTCAAGCAGGGCTCAGTTGAGAGATACTTTAGCTTCATGTGGCTTTGCCTTGGGTCACTCAGTGGTTTTCAGCTGGCAGTTAGGCTGGTCTCAGGGTCCCTGGGATGTCACCTCTCACATGATTAGCACCGTGGGAACAGCTATGGGCGGGGCTCAGCTGGACACCCCTCCTTCTCTGTGTAGTCCCAGGGCCTCTCCATGTGGTCTTTCCAGCGGAGGAGACGATCTTCCCACATGTGGGTCAGTTTGCTATCTAGCTGTAAGAGATGAAGAAGTTGTGAAATAAAAGGCAATTCCAAATGATTTAAAATGTTATCTTCGGTATGTGTAATAAATGCAAGTTTTTTTAAAAATAACTCAAGATTATCATATTTCCTTACAAGATGAATGTTTTAATAAATTTTTCAGGTGTCAATCAACCCTTGTTCAAATTGGACACACATCAAATGTAGTATTATAGAAGTTTTATTTAGAAGTGAACTTTTAACTATTAATACAAATGTCAAGATACTACACAATAATCCACAGGAACATTATTCATCTTTTTTATTTTTTTAAATGTATTTTTATTGATTTTAGAAAGATGAAGGAAGGGAGAAAAGAGAGAGAAAGAGAAACATCGATTTGTTGTCCCACTTATTTATATATTCATTGGTTGATTCCTGTATGTACCCAGACTGGGGCTCAAACCCGCAACCTTGGAGTATCAGGATGATGCTCATATGACCTCTAACCAACTGAGCTACCCGGTCAGCACCCTTATTATATATTTTTTAATTGTTCACACACATTTCCTACATCATCCAACATATAGCAAAAGAAGCTTACGTCTTTTTCTTTTAATTTGCATACAATGGAAAAACAAGACTGTATACATATTTTACAAAGTTTAACTATAGACACTAGATAGGCTGACAGTTTAAGTCTACAGGTCAGAAATTATCTAATAAAAATAATCAGAATTTATTTAGCATCAGTCACTGCCATAACCAAGTATTATTCTGATTGATGAAACTTGCTGCCATCAGGCTTCTGGGATATACTTACAACATTACTCAGTTTGTAGTACTGCTCCCCGCCTTGGTTCTTCACAATTACTAACATAGAAAACTGCTGCAAAGTAAGGGAAAGCATTTGCAAGCACAAACAAAATCCCCAGTTTATTATAAGCATGAATATGTGTAATGGAATTTCTTCCCAAGCTGTGCACTTTCAAGCCATCAAGAAATCAGCAAAACTGAATTCGCCAAGGTATTTTTGCCTATGTCCAAGAAGAGATGCATTTATTTATTCCAACAGAGGAGCTGAAAATCAAACTTAGTGTTTAGTTTGGGCGTGGGTTGGGAAATTCAGCCATTTGAAAAATTATCATCTTTTTAAAAATGACCACCAAAAGTAGGTTCACTAAATTTATATTTATTTTTATTTTTTTAAGATTTTATTTATTTATTTTTAGACAGAGGGCAAGGGAGGTAGGGGGGAAGAGAAACATCAATGTGTGGTTGCCTCTTGTGCGCCCCCTACTAGGGACCTGACCCGCAACCCAGGCATGTGCCCTGACTGGGGAATCGAACCGGTGACCCTTTGGTTCACAGGCTGATGCTCCATCCACCGAGCCACACCAGCCAGGGCACTAAATTTATTTTTAAAACATAAAACCAATTCTTACAAAATAGTATTACATTCTGCACACTGCTTTGAATAGATGCCAGGGACCTGTATTGTTACCTTTCTTCCCTATCCCATTCCCTACCCCCCACAAAGCAAAGTGTCCACAATAAATAAATGGGGGTATTTTCCCTTTTAAAACACCACCCACAATTAACAAAAATTAAAAAACTCGCTCACTCTGCTACTGTTTCAAAATGTCCATGTTAGTTTTTGCATACCCTCCCCCACCCCAACCCTGTTTGTAAGGAACTAAAATATTCCATCTGGTGAACAGCAAAGATTTCACTACACCTCAAATGCAGAACAACTATAAAGCAGAGAAATGTTGGCTTTTTAAACAGAAGCAGGTTACAAAAAATAAAAGATGCAGGGCGCCTTCACTAGTCTCAGAAAAACTTCCTGGAATGCTGCTTCACACTGTTGGGCAGCAAACACTGCGCCTCGGTACCGGGTCCCGGTCCCTGCGCTCCTGTGATGGTAGCAATCTGATCTTTGGGCCCTTCCAATAGCTCATCAGTTTTGATCAAAGCTCCCAACTCATGATGAATTTGTTTAATCTACTGACAAGTCTGCCAATAATAAATACAGCCTAATCTTTGGTGATAGTTTCTTGTGTGTAGTAACCACCAAGATCACTACATGAGTCACGGCCGTTTTGTATGGAGCCACCCTGTGGTTCATAGCCGTCTGCATTCTGGGGGGTTCTGTGTATCAGCTGCAGAGTCCTGAGTCCTATCAGCATGGAATACAATCATGAGCATGCAATTTTTGATAATACATACTTTGTTTCTGTCTATGCCTGCTAGATAGATGTGTTCATTTATTTAGTCTCTTCAGGTGCTGCTTTGTCACTGGCCAGGATACCCATGTCCCTGGCTATCCCGTATGGTGTAAGCCGTGGGGCTCTCCTTCCTTCTCAACACCCCTGCTTGGTCTAGGGTACCATCACGCCTCCCCCATGGTATCCCAATAACCTCCACTCTGACTTACCTGCCACCAGTCTTACCACCTTCTATCCATTCCCTGTGTTACTTTCCCATGTGGTGTTTTGGGGAAAAACAAAACAAATAAAAAAAAACATGCTCAGACCATTCCATGCCTCAAGTCAATACTAGGTTTTCTTTCAACAACCAGATAAAATTCAAATCCTTGGTAGGCTTTTAGGTTTTTTCTATCCTGGATCAAATTCCCCAAATATCACTGGAATGTAAGCTCCAAGAGGGCAAGAATCTCATCTCTTTTGTTGACTGTTTCATCCTTAGCACAGAGAGCAGGCCTGGAACACAGTAGGTGCTTAATAAGTACTTGTGGAAGGGAGGCAAGAAAGGAGGAAGAGAGGAACAGAGGAGGGAAGGAAGAAAAGGAAGGAGTTGGTTTCTACAGCAGCCTGTACTGCACCTACCACGATTTCACTTCCAGTTTAACGTCAGGCTTCCTCACAAGATCATGAGGCCCAAGGGGGTAATGAGTGCATCACAGTCACTACTCCTAGCACAGTGCCTGGAGCAAAGCCGGTGCTCAAAAAAAGTCTAAATGAATTAACAGTGTGATAAGTGCTTAAGGTGCACACACAGAAGGGTAAAAGCCTGGAGGAAATGCCAGGTGATTTTCCAGAGTTTAGGGGGGATGGGAAGGGGCAGGATGTGCATGTCCTCAGAGGGTGTGAGCATGGACGGTGCCTCGGGGCCCAGCCTCAGAGAGCCTGGGTGACTGGCTTTCTTCAGGGCCTATGGCTCTGGAAGTAGTGTCCTTTGCTTGGTCTTTATTTTTTTATTTTTTTTATTTTAGAGAGAGAGAGAGGAAAGGTGGGGGCAGGGGAGAGAGAGAGAGAAACATTGATTTGTTGTTCTGCTTATGTATGCAATCATTGGTTGCATCTTGTATGTGTGACCGGAGATGGAACCTGCAACCTTGGCGTATAGGGATGACGCTCTACCCACGTGAGCTGCTTGGCCAGGACCCCTTCGCTTGCTTTGGATATCCCTTTTGAGTAACCAGGTTTTGTATTTGACACAGGTACCCAACCCTGCTAGTTCTTTTCCAAGAGAAGGAGTCTTTTGAAGTGATGCGTGGACTGCCTTGTCTCAGCCTTCTGGAATGTGACCTCATTCCTTTCCCAGGTCAGCCCCTCATTAAACAGCCTGCCCAGTCCTGCTCCATCAGGCAGCCTGTCAGGCAGGCATTTGGCATAGGAGTCCCAGCTCAGGGGACAAAGCAGCCTTTACTATTTAAGAGCATGGACTTCAGTCACATAGGCCAGAGTTTGGATTCTGAATCCATCACCGATGGCTATGTGGTCTTAGGCAAGTTACTTTTTTGTCTGAGCCTCGACTTCATCATCTGTAAAGCGGAGCAAATAATAGTGCCTAAGTCACTGCATGTTTGTAAGGGTTAGATTAGGTGACCCGTGAGCCTGCACCACAGAGAGCTCAGTAATTGTTGAGTATTATTTATCTGCTCAAGGACTTCTCTCGCCCTTTGGCAGGTCATGGATTTCTCTGGGATGGAGCAGGCGTGGAGGGAGAGAGGGGGAGAGGAATTAGCATGTATCAGGCCCCTATGATGGACCAGGCACTGTGCTGCCATGTCTGTGAGTTATTTCCTCCAAACCACAGGACCCCCCATGTTGTCCTGTGTGACATTAGCCCCGTTTCCCAGCGGAAGGAATGCAGATGGTAGAGCAGACAAACCTGGATTGGAATCCAGGCTCTGCAACTCACTTGCTGTGTGGGTCTGTCTGGGCAAGGACCTTTCCCTGCCTGAGTTTGCGTCCCCACCTGCTGTGGCAGTTCCTGTCTGATAGGCTTGCTGTGCGATTGTCTGAGACAGCACTGTGTAAAAATGCTTAGCCCAATGATGCTTAGTAAATGTGAGTTTCTTCATTCCCTAGGGGACCCCTGACTGAGAGCAGGGTTTGAATTCAGTGAGGGAGAACATGGGAACATACCAGAAAGAGGCACTCCAGGACATCGGGATTCTGGAGGGGCCACACTTCTCTTACTGCACCACCCGCCCCCGACCCTGCCCCGAGAATGGAGCTGCTATAAACACCACAAGTGGACTTCGTGCTGGGGTAGCAGAAAGACTTAAATGGCTGGTAGCCTCCAACCCTTTCTGGCCCCAGGGAATGGGAGGAGATGGTAACACAGCAAGGAAGAGTTTAGACAGCAGTTCTAAAGGTCAGGACACCTGGGTTTAGATCTGGCTCTGCCACTTACCAGCCATGTGACTTTGACAAGTCCTCCTAATCTCCCTGAGCCTCAATTCCCTATTCAAAATACGGATAATACCACGCATTCTGGTTATATATTGTTGTATGACAAACCATTCCGAAAGAGAATGGTTTGTCTCCCAGGGTTCTGTGCTGTTACCTCCCAGGGTTCGGTGCTGAGTTTGATTGTGTGGTTCCTGCTTGGAGTGTCATGCAGTTTCCATCAGGCAGTGTCTAGGGCTGGAGCCATCCAAAGGCTGGACTAGGCTGGATGTCCAATGTGGCTTTTTCACTCACATGCCTGGCACGTGGATTAGGAGGGCTGGAAGAGCGGGGGGCTGATTGGGGGCCTCTGTCACCATGTGCCCTCTCCACTTGACTAGCTAGAACTTCTTCATAGCATGTTGGTCTTAGGGTAGTCCCTCATGGTGGTCTCACATGGCAGCAGCTTTCCCAGAGGAAGCATGCCACGAGACAAAAACAGACCGCAGACAGGTTGCTTCTGACCTAGCCTTGGAAGTCCTTGGTGTCCTTCCTGCTGAATTCTACTAGTTATAAGGGAGACACACAGCCAGTGCAGATTCAAGAAAAAGAGATTGGAAGAGCATCAGAGATTCACAGCTGTCTTTAACCCAGCATACCACATATCCCATGGACCACAGAGGGCTACTGTGAAGATGAAGAACAACGGAATGCGTGAAAGCCTTACTGTGAATCATTAAAGAGACAGGAGGTTACTGTTCCAAACACACCCCTTTCTCCTAGCCTAAAATCTGGCCCTCATTCTCTACTCCGCACTAGCCTCCAGTGTCATCTCTCTCACTCCTGCGTCTCCCCATCAGATGGGTCCTTCACAAATGCCTGCCTCTGCAATCTTTCTAAATCAAACATTTATCTCTATCTATCCCTAGTGGAAAACTGTCATTAGTGCCCAAGGTCCTTCGTGATGTGGCTCTCAGCTGTGCAGCCTTGGCTGGCCCCTTACTCCTGACACCCCAGCCATATGGTTCTGTTCCACTCTTTAGTCCACACCATTCTTTCCCCCCTCTCTTTCCATTTCTTCCCCAAACTCCCAACTTTCTGGGAACCCTTACCCATATTTCAAGATTTCCTTCCAATGTCACCTCCTCCAGGAAGCCAGTCCCACCTCTTCCCTCCCACTACTGCTCCACATACCAGTCGAATTCAAGTAGCCCTCCTGTGTGCGCCCATAAACCCCATGCTCACTGCAGACTAGCCTTATTGCCATTCCCTAAGCAGGCCAAGCGCATTCCTGACTCAGGGCCTTCGGACATGCTGTGCCCTCTGCTTGGGATGCTCATTTTCCTAATATTCACCAAATAACTGGTTTCCTTAGTTCATTCAGGTCTCTGTTCAAGTCTCATCTCCTCAGAAAAGCCCACCATGACCAGCCTATCTAAAAACAGCAGTCCTCTGCCCTCTCCAGCCCCTCAACCTGCCTCCTTCCTCTCAAAGCACATATCATTGGTCACAGTGTCTTTGCACTGCTGTGCTGAACCCAGTTCACAGCACCTTCCAAGAACCCATTGTATGTATGCCTCCCCAATCGGTGCTCAGTGATGCTGGATGCTGGTAGCCTGAGATTAGCCATGGGGAGAGTATTCACATCAATAAAATAGTAAATTACAGTGTTCTCTCTCTCTCTCTTTTCCTGGAGAACTTGTTAAACATCTACCTGCACTCCACTGTGCGCCTGTATTTGTTTATGGTTGCTCTTCCCTACTAGATTATGATTTCCGTAAAGGCAGAGACTTTAATAATGCTGTATTCCCAGCATTTACTGCATGGCCTGACACCAAGTACATGCTCAATGATGTTTGTTGAATGAATGAACAAATGTCCAAAGCAACCAATGAATAACCATAATCCCACAGAATTGTAAGTTGAGGTTCTTGAAAGCAGAGATTGAATCTTTTTTTTTTTTTTAAACTTTCACATCCAGCACAGAGCCTGGTCCGTGGAAGCCCAGGATATGTTGGTAAACCAATGAAATGCAGCCTGCAAAGGCTTGTATCCAGGTCAATTCCAGTTGAGCCCTGATGAGCATCAAAAAACTGGACTGGACAACTCCTCAGGTAGTTTCCATAATGTACCAAAGGCAGAAGCCTACACCAGCACAGGCAAGAGCCCAGGTTTCTAATCCCAGTGCAGCTACGTCTGCTCTCTGACCCTGGGGAAGTCACTTCACTTCTCCGACCCGGCCCTCAGTTTTCCTGTTAGTACAGTGAAGCAGTTGGGAACAGATGCCGGGGTCCCTTCTCGCTCGCTTACTGTGGTTGAGTTTGGGTCCGAAGCTACCTGAGGTTGGGCTGCTCTAAAGTAGGGTAGGTGTGGGCAGAAGGTAGCTCGCCTGGCAGAACCAGCCTCCAACAGGTGCAAGAGTCAGGGTGTTCCCAATGCCCCAAAGCTGGAAGGCGGCTGAGAGCTCCAGAGCCCAGAACACTGGTGGCTGCGGGAAAGGCCCTTTCTCCTGCCCATGTCCCTATCCCCGCCCGGAAACCAAGGCCTGTGGTCCCCATCCCAGCCCCTCCCATCCGCCTGTGCCCATGATCTGGCACCTGACTTGAGGCTCCTTGAAATAATTAGAGCTTTGGCTGCTTGGCCTGCTAGAGCTGGATGCGGATGGGAGGGCGGCTGCCACAGGGCAGAGCAGGGAGACTCCGAACGCCTTAGTAATAACCTTGGCTTATTTGTAGCAAACAGGTTGGCTGAGTTGGTCACAGCCAGAACCTGGTTTCCTGTTGTTATTTTGCTAACAAACTGGAGGTGTTCCTGGCAGCTGCAGGGGCCCCAGTCTGGCTAGCAGAAGCTAGCACTTACTGAGAGTTTACCGAGTACCAGGTACCGCTCTAAGCTAAGGGTCGGCAAACTACAAACCAGTGGGCCAAGTCCCGTCTTTGGTTCAGGAGCGAAGAATGTTTTTTCACATTTTAAAATAATTCTGTAAGTACCTCCATAATAGGCTGGAATTCTTCTCTTTCACCCACAAGTCCTAACATATTGCCTATCTAGCCTTTTACAAAAACAGCTCGCTAACGCCTGTGCAAAGAGTTTCACGTGAATGAACTCCTAACCCTCTCAATAACCTTGTGAAGTACGTTACTATTAGTTATCTCCACTTTACAGATGTGAAAGCAGAGGCCTGAAGAAGCGGTGGTTTACTGAGGGTCAAGTAGCTGCTGGTAAACGGTAAAGTCAGGATTTGGACCCAGGCAGCTGGTTTCTAATTTCCCTTCTTGAAACCAAACTGCCTAATGTTTTCACCACTGCCTGTGTGACCTTGTACAAGTCATTTTACTGTCCCTGTTAAATGCAGTGAAGGCACTGAACTCTATCAGGTACTCTAAATTGGGGGTGAGAGTGTCCTCAAGAGAATAAACTTAAGGGAATCTGTGATATCTCCAGAGGAAGCTACACACAGTCTCATGTTTGTGCAGTTGTATTTGTTTGAGGAGGGAATCCATCACTTTCCATGACTCAGAACAGATTAGAACTAATGGACTAGATTTCTTGGAAAGTCATCATCTCCAGCTTTAACATTCTTTGATGTGATCAATTTTGATTGTCATTTTGTCCCTCAAATATTCTCTCGTTAGGTTGTCTTTTCTGTTTACCTGTTATTTCAGTTGTCCTTTTAATGCAAATGTTATCCATTGGGTTGTGTTGATTCTCCATACCCCTGTTGACACCCTCCCCAAGTTTTACAGACTCATCATTGAGAAAAATGAGGAAAAAGAGCCAAGATTAAGAGCAAGTTAGGTTTCTCTACTGATTGGATTCTGGAACTCTAGAGGAATAATCCGTGTTAGTGGGAAGAACAGGAACTCTGGATTAGAATCCTTTAGTGTAATTATTTATATTTTTCTATGTTATTTATTCAACCAATGTGTGTTGAACCCCCTCTAGGTGGGTTGTTGCTACGTGGACTGTGAGTCCCTCAGAGTGAGGGGTTAGGTGCTATTAGCCTTTCATGCCCTCAGCCTAGTACAGGGCCAGCACATGGTTGGCACTGAGGTAAGGGTTTGAAATGGATTAATGGTCCCCAGCTGGCTGAATAGGCGGTGAATGGATGTACAAGAAGTCAGCAGTGTGGGTGGTGAAAGGGGGTTCAGGGTGCCAAGCAAGTTAGTTCTGTTGGTTCCTAGTTGCCTTCTGACTGGCAGTGTCCTGTGTTTTGGGAGAAGTTTTTGAGGTTAGCCCTGATTTACCCATCAGCCATGGTTTGAAAGACTATCACTAAACTTCAGCTGACAGAGCCAAGACTTCCCACATGAATCCAAAGAAATGAGTCTAATTTCTTGCATCCCACTTAGGCCAGAGGAACAATGGGGGCTTTCTGGCCCTTTGTCTTCCACCCTGACATCCCAGAATCAAAGAACAATGAAGTCTCTTCTCTTGCATGTGCTCATTCTCATAAGACTTCCGAACTTTTCCTCTCTCCCACTCCTTGCCTCTACTTCCATGCCCAGTGAGCATCTAATGACTCACAACTGCGGAGAGTAGGACTGGAGTCCAAGTCCCTCAGCATGCTGGGCTCCTGGACCGATGAGACCAGAGACAGCTCAAGATGAATAGCTACTGAGGCAGGAAGAACAAAAGGTAAACCACAGCAAAGGACAGGCCTGTGGTACGTGTGCCTCTGGGAAGGGCAGCACTAGAGCTAAGAAAAATGTCTGCCACAGGGAAGACCGGAAGTTTTTGCCCTGCCCTCCAGCTTGGGACAAGTCACTAACCTACACTTGCCTGAACTTTCTTCATCCGCACAGTGTTGGTCATACCTTGTCTGCTTCCCTAAAAGGGGCAATTCAACCAAGACATCTCATAGCAAAACTAAGTTGGATAAAATTGAAGCCCTGTCATTACTTGGATTTAGTTGAGATACTATTTTGATGCTCTGGTTCAGAAAATGAAGAAGAGATTGGGAAATAGTTTGAACTTGTACACTAATGAACTTGTACAAAAGTGTGGTGGAATTTAAACCAGGAATTTCATATGGTCTGTGGCAGTATGGTGTACCAGAAAGAGCATAATCTCAGAACCAGACCGGAAAGCATATGAATTCTAGCTCTTCTATTTACTGTCTATGTATTCTTATGCAAGGGCCCTTTTGTCTGAGTTTCCTTATTTATAAAGTGAGAATAACAGAACCTGCCTCATTTACAGTAGATGCTGCAAGGATAAAGGTAACACATGTGGAGCAGCTGGCCCATGATAGGCTCTCAATAAATCGTAGATCTTATAAATATTATCCGGAAACCACCTGTTCCTGGAAAAGAAGAAATTAGTGACAGGTAAAGGACAGTTTGGGTTACACCTGCCTTCCTGGCAAAGGAGCAGAGAGGCGAGGGAACAGGAACAAACCCTCCTTTCGTCACTTCCGGTGATCCTCGGTTGGCATCTCTGGAGACTATTAGGTTACATAACGTCGTTTGTTGAACTGGGCCACTGGTGGAAACAATGCCATCACCCAGGGTGTGAGACTGGCCCAGGAGGAAGGATGGGGGAATTGGGATGTTTTAGGGGAGAGGCAGGAAGGAGGGGGAGCAGAAATGCCGGACAAGAGAGCTGGTTTCAAATAAACGCCCGAGGAGCCGTTCGGTGGAAGGTGAAGATCACCCTTTATCACTCCAAGAATGGACATTTGGATCGGTTTGTGAAAATTACACAGGCACAGAATTTTCCCAAATATTACGACGAACTTTCTCATAAAGCTGCTTGGGACCAGAACAGGCTGTCATGTGGGGGAGGGAGGGTGTTTCATCATCCCAGGTAGTTCATAAGCACCTATTCGGGACTGGAGAAGGGATTCCTCTCTGTGAGTGGGAGGCTGGAATGAATGGCTTCTAAGATCCTTTTCAGTAATTCTAAGGAGCGTCACTTGGACCAGGACTGCCCAGGAAGGCAAGCTAGTCTGGAGGTGGCAGCAACACATTTGAGGCCTCTCACCACCTTCCTCACCTCCAGAACAGCTGGCAGTGCTTAGACACAGCAGACACCTCCACACCCCTCCTATCACCTGGCCAGCGCTGGGAAAGGAAGCACCGTGACTCACAAGTGTCGGGTTCTGGAATGTTGTTACAAGATTTCCCGATCCTCTCTTTACTTGGGGCCAGATCTCTGTGGGGAGAACTGAGGGGTTCAAGAGCCAGTGAGATTAACTACAAAGTAAGTACAAATCTTGGGTGTTTTACTGGGTTTTCCCTGTGTCTGAAGCCCTTGGAAAAGAAGCCACTTATCCCCTGGGGAAGAGACCAGAGCGAGAGGGAAACCTTTTGCGGTTTGCAGTTCCTGACAAGATCGTAAATGGGAGATACTGAAATGAAACCATGACGCATACTTTTCAGGTGAAATTCCTGTCACGTTTCAAATTCTGAGGAACTACAAAAACCAAGGAGAACCACAGACATCACAGCCAACCTCTCCTGAAAAACAGAGTCGGGCCCCGCCCGAATGAGCAAGCACAGAGAAACTGTTGTCTTTCCAAAAAAGTGAAAACATCAGAGATTCCATTCCTCAGGCAGCCCGACTCAAACGCCCTCCAGATTACCATCCCAATGTCCTCAACCTGCTCTGGCTTACTTAAGGCTCTTCAGTAACAGACTAAGCTGTCACAGAAAGCTGTCAATGTCTGTGTCATCAGACTGGGTTCAAGTCCCCCCTCTGCTGATTCCCAGCTGTGTGGCCTTAAGCCGCAGCTTCCTCATCAGGTGAAAGGGGACAAGAGGAATTGTTCTGTGGAGTTGCTGGGAGGACTGTATGGAATTTGTTTATTAAGAACCTGGCACAATGTTGGTGATCAATAAATGGCAGTTCATACTAATAACAGAAACATGGAGATTTAAAAAAAGGGAAGTGGAAGCAAAAACAGAATCTTCACTCCAAACACTTCCTCTAAAACTTAGTTGGAAGGACTGGCTCAATTTAAAAAATTTCTAATCATACATATTTTAATAATAGCAAATGAGAAAATACAGGGAATGTACCCAACCCCCTGGCTCTTTTGAATTCTAATATTTTACAATGCTCAAGTCACATTCTTAAAGAAATAAAACACAGAACATAGAGTTGGGTACCCCTCATGTACTCCATTCCCCATACCCTAGCTCCCCAGCCCTGGGCTGACTTCCCATTCTTCCTGTGGTCCACTTCTTGGGGCCTCCTTCCTCCATCCTGAGCTCACAGTTGCCAGAGCCAACTTCTTCTGCCTTTTCTGCATCCCGGATGAAGGATCACCTGCTTCCTTCCTCTAGGGTCTCGCCTCCCTGTGAGGAGGAAGGGAAACCCTGAGTGCGCACTGCCCCAATGGCACTGCCCACTGCCTCAGTGGCTGCTCCTCACAGAAGCTGAAGCTGGCCATGGGCAGGGCAGACAAATGAGTGAGGGCTTTTCCCACACGGCCCAGGCAGCTTCACAGACATTCCACCACCGAATCCCCACGATGTCTCTAAGGGGCAACCACTATCCCTGTTCTTTGAAAAAGGAAGCCGGGCAAAGGACCCGCCCATGGCCTGGCAGCACAGAATTCAAACTGTTTCATCACTGCAGGAAAGCAGAAAATGGGGACCGTGGCATAAGTCCCACGGTTTTCAGGCGTGGGCTCACTCTTGGACCCTACACAATTAGCTATTGTTTGCTCTTCATGAAACCAAAACTTTCTAAAAAACATTTGTACAATTAAGGAAAGGAAAGAGAAATAAAAGAAAACCCGAGGAACATGAGATGAGGCTCCAACCTCCTCGCTCCTTCAACCCTCTTGCATTTTTGTTCATTTAGATGTACATTTGCAGTCAGGAGACCTAGGCCTGACCTCACCACGTATAAGCATGTGACTATGAGCAAGTCCTTCCCTTCTCCCAAGGCCTCTGTTTCCACATCTGTAAAATAGAAATAATAATATCTTCCCTGTCTACTTCCTGGGGGTGTTGCAGGGATCTCAGCAGAGATGGGGAGTAGAAATGTTAAGGCACTATCTGCATCTAGATATTCTTCATGTTCCTGCATGTTGGGGGGTGGGATGATGAGGGCCCTTGGGCAGCTTCCCATCCTGATGCTCAGATCTTTGGGCCCGATCTTTAGCCATCCTCATGGTCACCAGCTTTATGCAGGAACCTTCAGCGATCCTCACATTCCTGAGATGTCTGATAATAATAGCTAATGTTAATTCTACTTAGCATACGTCAAACACTGTGTCAAGTATTTTCTATTCTTTATCTTGAGTCATTAAAATAATTATGGATGGTAAGCATTTTTTAATTTATCAAAGAGTTTTATTTTTGTTTTTTTGTTTTTGTAAATCACACCCTTAAGTAGAAAACTGATGTGTGGGTATTCATCTTATACCAAAGAAGATCAGGTCATCAACACTAGTTCAGAAAACAGGACAAGAATAGATGAAGTATAAAGTTCAGTAGGGGAAAAGCATGTTCTTAACAACAAGATGGGAAGTCATCCTTTTTCCAGACATTAAGGAAATGTAGGCTTTATTGCTCCTGTTGTATAATTAGGCAAACTGAGACTCAAAGTTGAAGTAACTTGCTGAAACCCACACAGTCAATGAATGAATGATGTGAAACCAGAACTTGAGGCAAAGGCTGGTTAGATCCAACATCCGTTTTCTTTCAGCCACAGTACACTGCTTGCCTCCAGAATCCCTGCCTGCTCAGCCTCATCAGATCACACCCTTCCTCCCTACAGCCACAAGGCTGGTAAAAGTTTTGGATCATGCATAAAAGCAAAAATAACATTTGGGGTATTATTACTCAGTGTCCCTCGAAATTAGGTGTTTGGAGGGTAGGTTAGGGTGGGGATAGACGTTTGTGGGTGGGGTAAGAGATGAGAATCGGATGAGGAGGGAAGTATTGAAATGGTCAGCAAGGACACTCCTAGGAAAATTATATAGATACAACGTTCTGGGTACAACTCAGTGTTCATTAGCCCAGTTAAACACTGCTGAATGCCTCACATATGCTGGTGCTGGGGCTACTGTGCTCAGATGTGGTTCTTGCCCTTGACATACACTTGGCAAGTCCGAGTCTATGGGGTGCTCTTGTCAAATATTTAGAACTTAAAATTTAAAAAGATGAAAAAGATATAAAGCTCACAGTGCTATTTTGCACACCTAGGCAAGGACCAGACAAAGGGAGAGGGAGAAAAGAGCTGGGGCTACGCTTCCATACTAAACTCATCCTGGTGTTTGTGAGCCTGTTGGGGAAAGCCTGGCAGAACCACGGCATTTAAGAAAGCAGTGTGTGGGGAGTTATCTTTGGTTCATGCCGTCTTCCACAGCAGACATTGAGAACAGGGTCCTTTTATCTGTTTCCCCCCAACACTTAACACAAATGGAAAAAGGCAGAGAGGTCTGGAGATCTCAGAGCACTAGCCTGAATAAGGCCCCGCCACCTGGGGCTGTCCCAGCTAAGGAGTCAGGGACAACACTGTGTACATTCCTCAGTCCTGAGAGCCCTTCCCTGCCAGCTTTCCTCTTGTCAGCCTGGGACCCACTGAAGTGTCAAGCAGGTAGCTTTACCAGTTATAGAAGATTGCAGCCACCTAGCAAGTAGCTGGAAAAGTGGGAAAGGAGGATAGATATTTTAAAAGTAAAAACACAATCTAACATTTTTACAGTTTATGAAGCTTTGGCATCTACTGTCTCATCTATTTAGATTTGGGTCTCAGGAGGCTACATATAAAGAGATGCTAATATTTCGATTTTAGGTGAGAAGGCAGAAGTCCAGATAAGTTAGTGTTGCCATTCTTGTATTTTATAGAAATGAGGAAAGTACAAAGAAGGGGCATTTCCCTGTGTGCGTGGGGGAGGCTTTCTGGAGGTTACCAAGGGCTGAGTAGAATAACACATTTATGTGCTAGATAGATGAGGAAGGGGAAATCTCAGGGAGATGGCTCTGCAAAGGCTTAAGAGCATGAGAAAGATAGAGAGGCTGGCAGGAGAAAGGTGAAAATGATGATGATGATGATGATAGTGTTGGTAACCACGACAGCAGCTAACACTTATCTATGCTTCCTAAATGCAGATACTGTTAGAACAGGTACTGTTCCGAGAGAGTCCTACATTAATTCTCATACCTACCTTGTTAGGTAGGCTCTTTTATTATCCTCATTTTACAGATGAGGCAACTAAGGCACAGAGAAGTTAAGCAGCTTGCCCAAGGCCATGTATGATTTTGTGTGCTAACTTGAACAGCATGATGTTCATCCTAGGATCCAAGAGCACCTTTTACTCTGGGCCTAAAGGGTTCTCAGCAGAGAGGAGGTGGGGACAGATTTAGAAAGCCTTCTCTGGGGGTTGGAGAGGGGAAAAGAAACTGCAACACCTGACTAGGCTAGTGGTTGTAGAGAGCCCCCAACACCTGATGTCTGTTGGAAGAAATTGCCAACCGCCTTCTCTGCTTTTGCTACCTGCAAAGGGAGAATATATTTCTGTCTACTTGCCTCAGAAATTGCTTGAAAATTAATGAAGTGGAGGCCTGGCTGGCTTTCCTGTGTTAAACAACACCCTTGTACAATGCTACTGCTAGTGTTCTTTAAATTCTGAACATATAAACTGCACTTTGACAGAGGAGCTGGAAATAATTATAGCTTGTTAATTATTGTTAATCATACCAAAGCTTTGAAACCCTGGACTTTCTCAATGATTAAAAAAAAAAAAGAGGTTGCAACCCCTCCATCCCATTAAAGTAGCAACACAGTGGCAGAAAAGCAATTTCCCACAGGCTCCTTTCTTTCATTATGTGCAGTTGTTCAGCTGCTTACTTGGAACACAGAAAAAGAAAAGCAGCGTTTTGCTCTTTTAGAATCAAATTATATAAAGAACTCCTTCTAATCTTGCTGGTTCTTTTTAAGAATTTTTTCCTTTTTGTCCTGAGTACATGTATAAATATTACTTGTGTGTGTAGGAGGGGGGGAAAGTGGTTAACAGAACAGAACTTCTTATACATTGAACACCAGGACGCCTGGGTTTTACCCATGATCCGGTGAGGAACAGAACTGCCTTCTAAGCTTTCTTCTGATCTGCACCACTTCGTTTCCATCAACATTTAAGGTCTCCTAACAGCCAGGCGACGGCCAAAGACGCTCCCAGGAACCCGAGGAAACTGATAGCTGGGCCACTTTTAAGTCTCCAAGCCTTAATTTCATCACCTATAAAATGGGTCTGATAGATGGTCCATACCTGTCAGGACTGAGGTGAGGATGAGATTATGTTTGCGAACTGTAAACGATATAAATGTTGTGACTGGAGAACTGGGAAACGAAGCAAGGGAGCGAAAGAACTTAAGGTAGGGATAGAAGCTGGATAACAGAGACAAAAGGGGGGTGGGATACAAGCAGTACAGTCCCGCGATACTTTTCAGTGAAATTCGTGAGAATTCCAGCCCAGGAGAGCGGTCGGGACGCCCAAGGTGCTCGGCTAGAAGCTGCGTCCAGGGCGGGCCCCTCTCCAGGTGGGGCCGGACGGGCCGGGGGCGGGTCTCAGCCAGCCAGCAGGTGAGTATCGGTTTTCCTCTCCCGGGTTTTTGGTCCCGAGGAGGCGGTGGCACTGTCTGCTCCCCCATCCTATCGCGGGAGGCGCAGGGCGGGCTGTGCCTTCTGTGGGACAGGGTCTGTGGGGAGGAGGGGCGTGCAGGATGTGTCACCCAAATACCAGAGGGTGAGTTGGCGGCGGAACCAGCCGGGCAGGTCCGGCGGAGTATAAGAGCTGGAGGGAACGGCGGGTTGCAGACTTCCTGAGACTGCCCCAGACTGCGGAGCCGGAGAGTCCAGCAGAGTCCCAGCGCCCGGTCCACCCGCGTCCCATCCGCGCACCTCGGCCCCACCATGTCTCGGGGCCCGGGCCTCGCGCTGCGGTCGCCACCGCTGCCGCTCCTGCTGCTGCTGCTACTGGCGGCGGTGACCGGCCAGGCAGCCGCACGGGACAACTGTACGTGCCCCACAAATAAGATGACCATTTGTGGCCCAGAAGGCCCAGGCGGCCGCTGCCAGTGCCGTGCGCTCGGCACTAACTTCGAGGTCAACTGCTCCTCGCTGACCTCCAAGTGCCTGCTGCTCAAGGCGCGCATGAGCGCCCGCAAAAGCGGCCGCATGCTGGTGCGCCCCAGTGAGCAAGCGATCGTGGACAACGACGGCCTGTACGACCCCGACTGCGACCTTGAGGGCCGCTTCAAGGCCCGCCAGTGCAACCAGACGTCGGTGTGCTGGTGCGTGAATTCGGTGGGCGTGCGCCGCACGGACAAGGGCGACCTGAACCTGCGTTGCGACGAGCTGGTGCGCACCCACCACATCCTCATCGAGCTGCGCCACCGCCCGGCGGACCGCTCCTTCAACCACTCGGACCTGGACTCGGAGCTGCGGAGGCTCTTCCGCGAGCGTTACCTGCTGTCCCCCACGTTTGTGGCGGCGGTGCACTATGAGCCGCCCACCATCCAGATCGAGCTGCGGCAGAATGCGTCGCAAAAGGCCCCCGGCGACGTGGACATCGCGGACGCTGCCTACTACTTTGAGAGGGACGTCAAGGGCGAGTCGCTGTTCCCCGGCCGCCGCGGCCTGGACGTGAGCGTGCGCGGCCAGCCCCTGCTGATAGAGCAGCCGCTCATCTACTACATGGACGAGAAGCCGCCACAGTTCTCTATGAAGCGCCTCACGAGCGGCCTCGTCGCGGTCATTGTGGTGGTCGTGATGGCCCTCGCTGCCGGCGTGGCCGTCCTGGTGATTACCAACTGGAGGAGATCTGGGAAGTACAGGAAGGTGGAGATCAAGGAAATGGGGGAGTTGAGAAGGGAACCAAGCTTGTAGGTACAGGCGGGGCAGGGGGTGGGGTGGGGTATGGGATTCTCGCAGGTTTCCCAGACTAAAGTTGAGTCACGTTTCTTGATTCTCGGCCCAAAGCAGACATTTCTTTTCCTCAATTCCTGTCTCTCCGCACCCCACCCACCAAGTTTAACCAGCCTTGATCTCAGAGTCACCTCTCCTTGTGACTTCTGTCTTGAAGGAAGCATTCTGAAATTCCTTTCCTCTTGGTCCAACAAAGAACCCGACTCGAAGAGTTAAGGTTTAGGGTTATGTATGAGAATCAAGTGCCTGTATGACAACCCAGCATCTTTACAAGTGACACCATTAAGGTTGAAGGCTTAAATGCCTTTAGATGGGAAACGGCGCTTTTACTGTCTTGGGTTTAAGTTATTTGATTAGCTTCACTTGGCTCACGGCCTTCTTGATGAGGATTTCGCTCATTGGGCCTGTGTGGTATCTGCATTTACCATCGTTGGCATTACTGGCCACATATACTTATCACCTGGGAAGAAGTCTGTTTCAGCTGCCTGAGCGTATTTTAGATGTCTTTGAGGGCGGACTTCACCTGGAAACTCGGCGTCCAACTTTCAGCTTGCCCTTGTTACAGCTGATATTAGTAATGTTTCTTTTGTAAAATGTTTGTACATATGTTGTCTTTGATAATGCTGCTGTGATTTTTTTTTTAAAAAACACAAATTTAATAAAATATGGGAAAGGCATAAAAGTTGGAGTTGGCGAAAACTTGTTCCAGATTTACATCAGTTTGCTCTCGAATTTCCCATGACTCGGATATTTCATTTTAAATTCTAACACTTTTTTTTTTTTTCCAGGAGCAGGCATTTTAACACTAACAGACTGGTCCAATTACTGGTTTTTCTAAGTAAGATTATGTGGAAACCTCCCTCACAGGACAGGAGGGCCGGGTTTGAGGGAGGAGCCTAGAACTAGATGATGCTATTGTTGCAAGAGGGGACCAGCCCTAATTTATTTCTAAACAAGAATCCTGAAGTGGAGAAGGAAACCTCTTTGTTTCAGGAGCTCTACCTCCCTTCAGTCCTTGCCCTCTTTGGAAGTAGGTGGTGCTGTGCCCATTTAGCCATGAGCAATTTACTTAATCTCAAATTATGTGGCCCTGAGAGGGGTTAAATGACTTCCATACACTGATATATCCCGTCTGTAGAGAGCCCCATGCTGTGGCTCTCTGCATGTGTGCGAAGGTGGTTTTCCTAGGATTTTTGCTAGCAATGTGCTTTAAAAATATTTACTTCCTATTAGGTGTTAAAACTAGCAACTTGTCTCCTTCACACTTACCTCCTTGTTTTCAGTCATTCACATTCATTTCTGTGAAGTTCAGCGTGCTAGAGGGTCTGTGGGGCAGCCTGCAGGCAAACAAGTTCCTGCGGTCCCTTAGAAATTACTGCAGCAATGGGCGTATAACAAGGAGTGGTTGGTATATCCAAAAGAAAATAGCTGGATTCAGGCCTTCAGTTTGTTGCTCTGGAATCAGCCTTCCTTTTGCCACCCCTGCTGTGTCTGTGGTCTTTGTCGACTCCTCAGGACTGAAACATCAGTTAAGAATTGGGGGAGGAGGTGGTGGCTCTCAGCCAATGCCATCACAGTTTGGGGCTGTGGCTTGCCTGTGATGGTAGAGTGGATACTTTATTGCCAGAGATCTCTCAGTCTGTAACCATTCCAGCTCGTAGTCTCCAAATGGTCTCTCAGGCTCAAATGGGGCCTAACAGGGGGCGAGGGTGGAGGTGGGCTGACTTCCCCACAGCAGGAAGGATGGCTGGAGTACCCTAAGTTAGAATGGGAACTGTAACAGTGACGGCGAGGCTCCACTGGCTGCTCTCTGCTTCTCTGAGTCACTGAAGTGCCATAGCTAACGGGCCCTTGGTAATCACGTCTAACCTAACCCTTCATTTTAGAGGAAAGGGTGAGTGACTTATCAAGATGAATGTTTCAGTGTCATAACTGGAACTAGAAAGTCGTCTGATTCCTAGTCCAGTATTCCCTTCACTATTTTGGGCTGCCGTTGTTTCAAGAGTCACTTCAAAATAGAATGTCTGGACTGCAAATAAACAGATTAAGGATTAAGTGAGAGGCTGAACAAAGGGAAAAAGCCCTGGGGAAGAAAAGCCCATTCCTTCATCAGAATGTCGCTTCTGGATAATTTCTATATTTCTGTATTAATGTGGGACTATAAATCCTTGCAGTTTATTGCATTTGATAGTTTGCAGAGCACTTTCACAGCATCATCTTTGAGACATTGGCTTACTGGAAATAATCCAAGTGTTGACAAACTTGAGTTCAAGTTCTCCACTGGGCAAGTAAGTCGCTTAACTCTCCTCAGCTGCCTCCTTTGTTGAATGAAATTACAAATCTCACTATTGCAAAGATTAAATGAGCATTGATAAGAGTGACAAGAACAAGTTCACTATATCTTAAGTTTTCATCTCTCCTATAGATTATATTCATTTCATATGTGAGAAAACTGAGGTTCAAAGAGGTTGAGTAATTAATTTGTGATCATGTATCCTCCACGGCTTAGAAACTTTGTCTGGTTTCCCAACCCAGGTTGCTGTCTCATGCACCAAGCAGGTTGAGACACCTTTCTTACTCCCTTCTTCCAAGGAAGAGCCCCTCATACTTCTGTTTGGAAACTTAGCTGGCTGCTACAGAGAACAGGACTTTCCAGAGCTAGCTTTTGCCTGGGGTTTAGCCCCCACCTCCAGGATTTCCCCTCAAAACTTCCAATCACTGCTTTGTGCTCAAGGGTGGGGCTGCCCTGGGAAGGAATGTGAGGATAGGTGTGACTGACCAGCAGGTTACAGCTTGTCTTTTGAGCTCCAAGGCTCAACTGATTTCCTTGTTTCGGTCCCTGGGGTTTTCTGCGCTCTGATTATTTTTTTAATTGGGGCAACTTTTAAAGTCACACCATTTCTTTCCACTTACATACTTATGGCTTCACTGTTTTCCAAATAGAATCATAGAACATCAGCACTGGAAAGGGAGTCATTTTAATCCATGGCTTCACCCTACAGATGAAGAAACTGAGGCCCAGAGAGCAGAATGGATTTACCCAAATCAGGCAGAGAGAGGCAGAGCTACCCTAGAGCTCTAACACCCTGACTTCTGTCTTGTCTAATGTTTGTTACACTTGTTTCCTTAGTTATTCTCCTGTTTATTTTAATTTTTTCCCTGATCATTTCTGTTCTTAAATTGTAGTGTTCTTTAACTTTTTAGTATCACTTAAATGGGAGATATACTTTGGTTAAATGTAAGTATATGGGCTTTGAAGTTACCTGGACTTTTAGACTCCTGTTTCATCTGTGAAATAGGTAGAGGCTTCACTAATATGCTTGATTTTTAAAGATTAGATATAAGGTATAAGAAGATTGAGTATAAATTTCTTAAATGTTCAATCACATTGGAATGATAGGAAGGCTCCCAAGGACCTGGGGGAAAAATAATTACTGATGGTTGAATTCTTCAATGAAATGTGACTAGTACCTTCCACTCCACTTTTTTAAGGAGACACCTCTTTCCCTAGACTTCTGTTAGGGGATCTAGAACAACCTTGGGAGCCACCATTTACAAAGTTGGAGCCACGGCCCAGCCTACCAATGCCAAGTGGGACACACACCTTTAATTGTGATGTGAGAAAGATGTGTCTTTGTTTTCCAATTACATTATTATTGCATCTCTGTAATAGTCTTTTATTTTAGCATAATCTTTCACCCTAACTGCTATGAGTGACTATGTCAGCATTCCTGTAACATTAAAAAAAAAAATTAAGTCCTGGCTGGTGTGGCTCAGTGGATTGAGTCCTAGCCTGCAAACCCAAGGGTCACCGATTTGATTCCCAGTCAGGACACACATCTGGGTAGCAGGCCAGGTCCCCAGTGGAGGCGCGTGAGAGTCAACCACACATTGATGTTTCTCTCCCTCTCTTTCTCCCTCCCCTCCCCTCTGTCTGAAAATAAATAAAGTTAAAAAAAAAAGAATTGTCAGAAGTTCTTAAAAAAAATTAGATACTGAAAGTTAAATTACTTGCCTATGCTCACACATCTAATAATACATTTTGGAATTAGAACCCAAGCAAATTGGTCCCCAAATTCACATTCTTAATCAATGTGCATACCACCTCTTATAATTTGTAAATTTGCAAGCCAGAGTAATTTTTACTACTTTATTTTAGCAATACATATTTATTATTCTTCAGTTCTCTAGGTCAGCAGTCCCACACAAGCCTCACTGGGCTAAAATCAAGACGTGTGCAGGTCTGCATTCCCTTCTGGGAGTGCTGGGAGAAATTTTACTTCCTGCTCATTCAGGTCGTTGGCAGAATTCAGTTCCTTTCTAGTTGTGGATCCAGGATCTCCACTTTCTCACTGGCTATAACCGAGGGCTCTCCCCAGTTTGTAGAGGTGGCCCACAGTCCTCGGCACATAGCTCCTTCCTTTCACCTTCTAAGCTGGCTACAGCGAGTTGAATCCTCCTATTGTCTCTCTCTGACTGTTCTTCCATTATCCCATCTCTTTCTGGCCCCAGCTGGGAAAAGTTCCTCAGCTGTGAGCACTCACGTGATTAGGTTGGGTCATTACCCTCTCTCAAGGTCTCTAACCTTAATCATATAACGTAGTCATCAATTCTGAGGATCAGGATGTGGGCATTTTTGGTGGGTAGGGGCAATACTGTGTCTAACACACAAGAGGATGGACTGCCAATCCATGCTTTTAGCCAGTTTACTACCCATGCCTCTGTAGAACTATATGCCAGCATGCATTTTTCTATTTAGTTACAGAAGAGCTCTTTCTCTCATGGCCCTCTCCTCTGTCCTTTTTGAAAAAAGCCTTCCCAAGGAGGGAAATAGGCTCTTGGGAGAATTATTCCTGTATCCCATATAGGGTTGAGCGGGGTGTGTGGTTACTACTAAGCTCTTGGGAAAGTGTGTTAAATTGAACTGATACCAATGGCTGCCACCTATTCAGCCCGTGATTTTCAAACGGTGTGCTGCAAGGATTTTTAAAACATGCGATACTTGGCTATTGAGTCAGGGGCACTGACCTCTTTTCCCTTAGACTGTCAAATAAAAAAAATGACAAGAGCCAACACAGCAGTAGTTGTACAGTGTGAATGAGTCAAAATTATACCTACGTATTTTTTCACATCAGCCAAAAGTATATTTTTTGGTGCTGCAGAATTTTAGTAATTAGCCTGAGTGTTGTGAGATAAAAAAGGTTGAAAAATTGCTGTATTAAGTATATAGGATGTGCCAAACACTGTCCTACAAGCTTTATCCTGATTACCTCATTCATTTCACAACAATCCCATGAACATGAAGGAGCATGTTCTGCTATTCCTGTTTTACTGATGAGGGAACCAACGCGCAAGTAAATGCCTTGCCAGAAATCACATAGCTGGTCCGGAGGACAGCTAGAATTCAAATTCAGGACTGCGCTCCTTGGAGTCTGAGGTTTTACAGCCGCGCTCCACCTACACAGCAGGACGAAGAGCCAGGTTCCATGCCAAACGGTGCTGCTGCCAGCGGGGAGGCTGATTCTCTGGGGCCCAGATGGAGTCCCTCAAAGGGCCATTTGGGAAGTTAATGGATTTCTTTTACAATCAAGAGTGATTCCTTGTGGACATCTTCCAGCTGTAATTTCCCTCCTGGAACCATTCTCTGTCATTGCTAAATCCCATTAGAGGTTACGTTATTGCTTTTTATGACATATCCATGAAGGAATTATTGGGAGGGTGGGAGTGAGTAGGAAATTACACTGAAAACGGGAGAGCTGTGTCCGCTGGCCCCTCAGCAAACCATATATCCTCAACTTCAATGGACATTCCTAGGTCCATGCTGTATAAGGAGACCAAACCAAGAGGGATGAGAAGGGAAACCAAAATGATCCAGAGTGACAGTCTGAACACATTAGCCAGTGGTTTCACAGCAGACAGCTCGGTTTACCAACATGTCGCATCCTGTCTCCGGAAGAACAGGGACAGGAATCACTTGACTAGGCCATTAACTCTTTAGAAAACTTCTGTCCTTCTGGGCCCCACAGTGGGTGTAGCCCAGCCTAATTAAGTAGTCCTACCGCTCTCATTTCTCTCGGTAGCTGGTACCGCAGGGGGAAATGTTTGGCCACCCAAATCTTTTGATGGGAAGCCGTTATCGTATGCTGTTAAAACACAATGGGATGCAGGAGGGAGCAACGCAACAGGGTCAGCTGGTGAAGCCTGCTGTTTCAGTTCTCACTTTTTGGCTGTGTGAAGTGGCAGCTCACCTCCCTCATCCTCACATTCACATCAGAAAATGGGTCTAATAATATCGACTCCCTCTAGTTCCTAGTTCGTTTGTCTTCTGGCCTGTCCTCAGTAGGACTGATGTAAGCTGGACCAGTGCTGGGTAGGGCTGGAGCACAGATATCCTGACTGACTGTGGCTGGCTACCCTGAACCAGACACAAGTTGGACAACCCATGTCCTTAAGGGTGCTGACGGTTGATCACTCGACCTGTCAAATATTTTTTGTCTAATTTTATGTCAAATAGTGTACTAGTTTGAGGAATATGTGATGGGTTAAATAGACATAGTTTCTCTGGTGTTCCTTTATCTTATTTTTTTTTTTCCTTGCTCACTGGCATTCCCAACAACCTCCTCAATGAGGGAAACGCCCCATTATGTGAGTCTTGGTGAGAGGCTACATGGCCCCGTTCCGAGCTGGTGGGATGTGGGCATGTGACGTGGTTCAGCCACTTGGACTGCCCTCCCTGGGACATTGATCAGAGGCTATGAAGCCATACATCTGGTCACTTGATAAATTAGCCACAGCAGCAGCAGCTTTACCAACAGTACAACTTGTTAAGTGTCCAGCGGCAGCAGCCCCAGTGGGGACATTCTCATTAGACTGTTCCGTAGCGGGAGCTTGGCCATGTTCCTACGGCCCACCCACTGTAATTCCTGACCATTTTCTGAGCCTGGTTCTCCTGCCTTCCCACTGATTCTGCGAACTTACCCCAAACCCTCCAATAAATTCCTTTTATGCTTAAGTTTAGCCAACATCAGTTTCTGTTGCGAACAACCAACAGTCTGATGGGTAGAGTCCTGGCCTTTGAGGAACTGAAAGGCCAGAGGCAGCGACAGACATTAAGTACATAATCACATAAGTAAGGGCACAATTAAAAATTGAGGTAAGTATTCAAAAGAAAAAGCATATCTGGGAGTTCTGACCTAGTCTAAGGGGAAGTCACATCCTTAAGGAACTGATGCTTGATCTAAAATTCAAGGTATGCGTAGATTTTATGTATGCACAAAGAGAAGCATTCTAGTAAGAGAGAACAGCATGTGCAAAGGTCCTGAAGCAGAGGGAGTGTGGCCTATCTGAGGACCTAAGAGAAGACCAGCATGGCTGGAATGTCGATAGCAAGGAGAAGGGTGGTGCTGCATGAGGCTGGAGAATTGGGCTGAACACAGACTGTGGAAGGCCTTTCAAGCTTATCAAATATTTTGACCTTTGTGCAAATTAGCAAAGGGTGCCCCTCTGTGCACACAAACAGAAAAAGGCATCCTATCTAGTTGAACTTAGCCCTGCAGTGCAGTTTGGAGAGTGGGCTGGCGGGTACCTGCAGATGAAGAAAGGGGCCCCTTTCTCCTTGCTGACAGGCTCACTAGACCCCAGTCAGGAGTACAGGGAAATCATTGAAAAAATGTCTTTCCTTTTTTGTTTTTAAAAATAGGATGACATTAATCAGATGGTGTCTATAGTTTGCTTTCAAACAGGAGATAAACAATTTACTTAAAAGGACAGTGAAGGTGATATATTATTTATACATTAAGATATTCAGAAAATGAGTAAAGAAATATCAAATTGGGTTCTCCCTTTTTTTAGTCTAATCATGCTACTAAATGCTATTAAAGCAATAATCTTCATCTTCCATGAGTATAATTATTCTCTTCAAATGATTTCCTTGAATCAGTCTGGGGAGCAGCCACACAAAAACACTTAAACATGGTCATAATTTATTTTACTATACTTTTTAAAAATTATATTTTATTGATTATGCTATTACAGTTGTCCTGATTTTCTCCCTTTGCCCACTTGGACCCAGCAACCCACCTTCCCTCAGGCAATCCCCTCATCATTGTTCATGTTCATGGGTCATGCATATACGTTCTTTGGCTACTCCCTTTCCTATGCTGTACTTCACATCCCCATGGCTATTCTGTAACTACCTATTTGTACTTCTTAATCCCCTCACCTCTTCACTCCTTCTCTCCCAACCCCCTCTGATCTGGCAACCATCAAAATGTTCTCTGTAGCTATGATTCTATCTCTGTTCTTGTGTGCTTAGTTTGTTTTTTAGATTCGATTGTTGATAGTTACATATTTCTTGCCATTTTATTGTTCATAGTTTTGATTTTATTTTTCTTCAATAAGTTCCTTTAATATTTCATATAAAAGGTTTGGTGATGATGAAATCCTTTAGTGTTTTCTTGTCTGGGAGCTCTTTATTGGCACTTTAATTCAAAATGATAGCTTTGCTGGGTAGAACAATCTTGGCTGTAGGTCCCTGTTTTTCATGACTTTGAATATTCCTTGCTAATCCCTTTTGGCCTGCAAAGTTTCCTTTGAGAAATCAGCTGACAGTCTTATGGGAACCCCTCTGTAGGTAACTAAGTACTTTTCTCTTGCTGCTTTTAAGATTCTCTCTTTATCTTTAACCTTTGGCATTTTAGTTATGATGTGTCTTGGAGTGGGCCGCTTTGCTTCATCTTGTTTGGGACTCTCTGTGCTTCCTGGGCTTGCACATTTGTTTCTTTTCCCAAATTGGGGAATTTTTCTTTCACTATTTTTTCAAATTGATTTCCAATTTCTTGCTCTTACTCTTCTCCTTCCGGCACCCCTATGATGCGAATATTGGACTTCTTGAAGTTTTCCCAGAGGCTGTTTATAATATCCTCATTTTTTTTTTTATTCTTTTTCCCTCTTGTTCTGGTTGGTTGTTTTTTGCTACGTATGTTCCAAATCATTGATTTGATTCTTGGCTTCTTCCCCTCTATTGTTGTTTCCCTATAAATTATTCTTTGTTTCAATTAGTGTATCCTTCATTTCTGACTGAATCTTTTTTATTTTCTTGAGGTACTCACCAAGTTCTATGAGCATCCTTATAACCGGTGTTTTGAACTCTGCATCTGACAGATTGCTTAGCTCCATTTTGTTTAGCTTTTTTTCTGGAGTTTTGACCTGTTCTTTCGTTTGAACCATGTTTCTTTGTCTCCTTATTTTGGTAGCCTCCCTGTGTTTGTTTCTATGTATTAGGTAGAGGTGCTACGACTCCATGTCTTGGCAGTGTGGCCTAATGTAGTAGGTGTCCTGTAGGGTCCAGTGGCACAGCCTCCACTATCACCCAACCTGGGTACTTGAGGTGTGTGCTGAATACATCCTCTTCTTGTAGTTGAACCTTAATTTCTGTTGGGAGGGATTTATGCAGGCCAGTCAGCTATAAGGACCACCTGTGACCACTTACCACCAACCTCTGCCCTTCATGGAGGATCAACTGTGCAGGGGCAGGGTGATGGTCCTTCTGTGAGGTCTGTAGCTGTCCACTGGGTGCACCGGCCCTGGGGTTTCCTGGGAAGTGCAAGCCAAGGTCAGCCCCAACCTGTGTTTTGCCCATGGCCACCCTGCCTGAGCTATAACGCAATCTGAGACGGCTGCTACTTGTGCTGGGGTTGGAGATTCCCAGGCAAAGCCAGGTTATGAGTCTGAGCTGGCTGCTGCTAGTGCTGGGCCTGGGGCTCCCTGAGGTCAGCTGCTGCTTGTTTGAGAGAATTTGGGAAGTTGTGAAGCATGAGTCAAGACCAGCCATGCATATGGAAAAACAGCTTGGGTGGTCCGTAAGTTGAGTGGGATAGAGTCTCTGGGGATCTCCAAGGTGGGTCAAACAGTGTTAGGTGGATGGAGTTTCAGATATGGTACCAGCTTATTGGCTCAGTCTGGATGGATGTGTCTTCTTTGATTCCATAGTTGTCAGGCTTCCATTCAATTCGATTTCTGAGTTATGAGTGATGGTTGTTCTACATTTTAGTTGTAATTTTGATGTGAGTGTGTGAAGAGGTGAGCCATGTCTGCTCATGCTGCCATCTTGGCTGGAAGTCCCTATTTTACTAAACTTTTGAGAAAAGATACAAAGCTGTGAACGAAAATTATCCACCTACTGTGTTCTATCACTATGCTAGAAAAGAGAATAAAGCAATTAAGCAGAACTTTTTTCTGCCCTTGAAGGGCTCACATTTTACCTAAGTGGTGGTGGTGGTGGGATGGGAGAATAAATTAAAGACGTCATTACCATAATGTGGGATAAGTAGCATGATGAGGGAATACAGGGCTATGGGAAAGAACATCTAGCACAGAGAACCGACGTGATCTGGGTTGGAAGTAGGGATCATTTTCAGGAAGATCTGATTGAGAAAGTTATGTTTGAACTGAGACCCAGGGATAAACAGGAATTTGTCAGGGACAAGGAGAAGAGGAAAGGGAAGTGGACCGAGGAGGAAAGCAGATGTGTACTATTTGAGTGTATTAGCAAGGGCTATTTTAGTTGCCGATGTTAGCAACCCAACTCAAACTAGTTTCAGCAAAAGAAATTTGTCGACTCATGCAACTGGAAAATGAAAGGGAGGTGTTAGCTTCAGGCACAGTTGGAGCCAAGGATTTCAAATAATGTCAGGCTTCTGTTTCTCTCTTCATATCTTTATTCTGCTCTTGGTTTCATGTTCTAGGCCCTCTGTTTCCTCCTCATGATCACGATGGCCACCAGCACCTCCTGTCTCATAGTCTCCTAATTTAAGAGCCACACAGAGGAATCTTATCTTCTTCAAATTTCCAAACTTCCAAATAGAATATTGGTTTGATTGGTCTGTTGAGTCCATGGTTGACTGGTGTCCACCCAGTCATATCCACTTCAGGTGGAACTTCAGAACGTGACCTCTTTGGGGAAAGAGCCTTTGTAGATGTTAAGAAGCTAAGGTCTTGGGAGGAGAACATCCTGGAGTCAGGGTGGTGCACGAAATCCAATGACTGGTGTCTTTATGAGAAGAAGAGAGGACACGCAGAATCATGGAGAGATGTCGACACAGAGAAGACAGAGATTGAGATGGGAGTGATGCATCTAGAAGCCAAGGGGCTCCCTTGTGTGGGAGCTTATTAGTGGTTTGGTCCTGGGATTGGGAGCCAGGCCAACCTGACTCTGAGAGTCACCACCTACAATCTGTTAGAAATGACTTAAGCAAAAAAGTGCCACAGGTACACAGAAGTGGGGTAACTCACCAAGCCTGGTTCAGATGTATGCAAGACTTGCCGGAGTGGGTGATTTTTTGCCCTGTGTTGTTTTGCCCTGCATGTTGGTGCCTGGCCCACATTTCTGCACTTGCTGGTCCAACCTGCAACTGATAGCATCTGGAACCCTTTGCTAGAGGCTTTTTCTGGGCCCCTAGGAGCCCATGCAGGAGGCTGGTAATGCCAGAGAATTAATCAGCCCCAGGACAGCCCCCAACCAATGAGTAGCTGGAATTGGTGTGTGAATGGCCCAGCAATTGCATCCCTCAGCTGGGAACACTCTGAGATGTGTGTTCCATAGCCTCCCCATGTTTATCAGAAGGCTCCACTCCATTGGCCCCTATTTGTCACAGGTTTGTTAATGTGTCATTTATTGGCGTCCTTCCCTCCCTTGTCTCTCTTGCCTAATCCCCAACCAGTGCTTCCTGGGATCACATCCCAAAGAAATTACTTGCATTTGAATCCTTGTCTCAGGCTATCCTTCTGAGGGGGACCCAAATTCGACACCGTTGCACACAGAAAGAACAGCATTGCAAGAACATAGGAAATATAAGGACAAAACTCTCAACAAATTTAAGGTTGTCCAAATTATTTGAGAACCTGCTGCCTATTGGTCTAATGGGTGAAGAATTATCTGGGGCTTAGAAATAAATGGGTACTATGCTTTAATGGCCCTTGGTTTTGGGGGGGGGTAATTGTAATTCAGAAGATAGTTGGGGTTGTTAATTTTCCTTGGAGCCCTCAAACCTACTTGCTGCCTAGCAAAAGTGTATACTCCATAAGTATTTTTTAAAAAGATTTCATTTATTTATTTTTAGAGAGGGAGGAAGGGAGAAAGAGAGGGAGAGAAACATTGACGTGTGGTTACTTCCTGCACGTCCCCGACTGGAGACTCGGCCTGCAACCCAGGCATGTGCCTGAACTGGGAATCGAACTGGCAACGCTGTGGTTTGCAGGCTGGCACTCAATCCACTGAGCCACACCAGCCAGGGCTCCATAAGTATTTTTGAATTAATAAACTTGTTTATTGAACTGAAATTAGTGTATTAAAAGTGTCCAGTGTTGGGGGGTGTGCAGTGGATGGAGGTGGAAAAGGGTATAAGGGGGAGACATGGTAATGGAAAAATACAATAAAAAAACCAAAGTATCCGATGTTTACTATATAAGGCAACATTCAATAAATGTTTGTTGAGCAGAACTGAAGGACAGCATGGAAAGCCAAAGCAAAGCATTTACTTGAACAGGCATTCTGCCACCTGGTGGTGATTCGGTGGAGGGGGACTTTGCAGGCAGCGGTTTTGTACTCTTGAATCTGCGGGACTTTGATTTTAGTTCAAGGTTCTAAGTTATTTATAACGACAAAACAATGGAAATAGCTAAAATGTCCATAAACAGGGGAATAATAAATTAAATGATGAATGATCCTTTCATAGAACACTACGTAGGGATTAAAATAAATTAAGTTGAACTATGTTCATTGATACAGAAATTTCTCCAAGATCTGTTGTTTAAGTGATAAACTGGAAGTCACAAAAAATTCATATAGAATTATGTCATCATGTTAAAAACATCCCCCTGACAGTACACCCATATCTTTGATTATTTGAGAGGTAATCTCAGTGATGAGATGATTTTTAAGTCCCTTCCACTCCTGCGATTCTACGACCTAAGACATCAAAGTTTATATTTCATTTTAAAAATATACTACTTTGAACCATATAAGGAAACTAAAACTTTATGGAGAGACATAAGAGAAGACCTGGATAAATGGAGACACATGTCAGTTTCCTGGATCATTACATTCAACATTGCAAAGATGTAAATTTCCTCAGACTTAATCTAATTTTTAAAAACAATAGCAATAAAAAAAATCCAAATCCAAATGCATTTTTGGTGGGGAGGGTTTAAAAAATACTTCTAGAGTTCTTCATGAAGGTCAAATGTATAAGAGGAACTAGAAAACATTGGAAAATAAAATCAATACCATAAAGTTAGAATAATTTGAATCATATACTAGTGCCAGAACAGGTAAAGGAATAAAAGAGAAAGTCCAGAAACAAATGTGGGTATTCGTGAGAATTTAGTATATGACAAAAATTATACTTTGAGTCAGTCTGGAACGTTTAGGTTACTCAATAAATTGTTGGGGCAGCAGTTACCCTGGTGGCCCTCCCCATGGGACAGGCACATGTATGCGTGCTTTGTAAAAGTTCCATTGGCCTAATCATTCAGAAAATCTTTTAGGTTACATTTTTCTGTCCTACCTTACGCTGAAATAATTTCCTGGTAGACTACAGATTTAAGAAAGAACAAAGTCATTGACTACTAGAAGAAAAATTGCTAAATATATAATCTTGGGGTTGAGACTGAATGTAAATATGATGTCAAAGGTAGAAACCACAATGAAAAGTTGAACAGATTTGTCTATGTCAAAATTTTAAAAATTATGCATACATGTATACACAAATTAACAAAGTTGAAAGACAGACACAAAGCTACATAAACAGGCAATTATTAAATATAGAAAGCACTTTTACAGGTCAATATAATACAGACAAATATTTTATAGAAAATGTGGGCTAAGGGTATGAACGGGAAATTTACTAAAAAAGAAGTCCAACATATAAGCATAAAAAAAGTGTTTATATCATTAGGAATTAAAGGAATGTACATTAAAGTGACAGTAAGAAACATTTCACCCTATTAAAGTTTTTAATATGTGCAGCAATTTTAATCTTGCATTTCAAAAGGGTTACATATCAAAATGTTAACAGCAGTTATTTTTGGGTAGTGGGATTAAGGGTAGTTTTCTCTCTCTCTTTTTTTAATCCTCACCTGAGAATATATTTACTGATTTTAGTGGGGGTGGGGGAGAGAGAGAGATACAGAGAAACATCGGTATGAGAGAGAAACACTGACTGGTTGCCCTCATCAGAGATTGAACCTACCACCTAGGTAAGTGCCCTGTCTGGGAATTGAACCCGCAACCTTTTGGTGTATGGGATGACTCCAACCAGTTGAGCCACCTGGCCAGGGCAGTTTCCTCTCTCTCTCTCTCTTTTTTTTTTTTTGCTTCTCTGTGGTATTAATATTTTACTTGTGCAAGGAAGAAATGCACTGAATCTTAGAAAAGTACTTAACTGGACCCTTTGGAGAGCTCAGCTCTTGTGAGTGAGCAAGACTGAGTCCAGGCTGTGGCCTTTCCCTGGGGCTCAGCCTGGAGCTAGATGAGCCATACCGAATCGTCTTGGTGGCCTACAATTGACCCAGGAACTGCATCTGGGTGGCTGCTGTTTAGACAAGGGGAAGGAGGAGGAGGCAGGGAAACCAGTCAGCAAGCTAGTAGTGATTTATAAAAATTACATGATGAATCTTGGCGTGACCACTCTCTCAAAGAAAAAAAAAATTAAGTGGTATATCTGTTCATGTTATATGGGAAGAAGGGCTGGGATGACAAGAAGAAGAAAGTAAAGGAAGTCAAACATGTGGATGAAGTAAATGCAGAATATGCACGTGGAGATGCGGCAGTTTTATGTTGGGGTGGTTTCAGATTCAGAACCAGTCATTTCCAACGTTTGGACCAGTCACGCCTACCATATTTTCAAAAAACATGAATGGCCACTTCAGTCACAAGACCACCCACCCGTCTCAGTCTGCCAAGTATGTGACCCACATCAAATCCTGTGGCCATCTCACCTGGCTGTCAGCTTGAATCGAAATCTGCAGTCACCTTGCCTGCTGAGCCCTTGTCTACACCTGGTACTAAGAAAGGTCATGCCTCATAATTCTTCAGAGTTAATCTCTCCTTTAATTCAGTATTCAGGCTCTAGAACTTCTTCATGGAGGTGGTGTGAATGAAAGACTTTCTGTATCAAAGCAGCTTCCACTTCTGGGGAAAATGGAGTTGCCTTAGGTTGGGTTGCCTGGAAACAGCTTCAGAGGTAACTCTTTCCTGAAGGTTTGCTGAGGTGGGGACGTGGTCCTCCGGAACCACACCTACAGAGGAGTAAAGGAAAGAGGACTGGGCATTGGCTTGTCAGGCCAATTCATGGACCATTCTGGAGCTTAGATGGCCCTGTACCCCTCAGGTTAGCTGGTCATGGGATGTGTGCTGTCCTTGGGGAGAAGGTGTATTTTTGGATGAGGCAAGTGTCTTTAGCCAAAGAAAATTTCCAGGGAAGAAGGCAACTGAATTGCCCTTGGGTGACTATAGAAGGAGGGAAGTGGGCTTGCTGAAATGATTTATTGTGTGGAGCCAGGAGACCGGACGGAGGGCTATGTTCCACGGGAGGATAAAAGCAAAGACCATATATAAAGGCAATGGTGAGAGGAGCACCAGCAGCACTAAGAAGTTCAGAGGCAGCTATCCTCTACAGGCCAGGGACGATGGTAAGGGAAGCAGTCACAGGATGGGCTTGAGACTATCCAGGGGTCATAGAAGTAATAGAAGCCAGGTGGTGGCTATAACTACCAGAAGCCTGGAGGCTGGAGGCTATCGTTGTTGTTACTAAAACAGCTGGCAAGGTCAGAGGGGCAGCCCAGGGAGCTTGATCTGCAGGGGGTTGTGAAGGTATTTAATACTACAAGGTGTCCCTAGGGGAAAAACAGATGGGTAGCCAACAGGGTGCTGCTTAACATCTACAACCAGAAGAAGGCGAACATGCAGGAATGGGAGTCTGAGGGTGGTTGTCTCAAAAAAAAGTCATGCTCCTTGCTCAGTTCTCAGATCTGAGTCAATTTCAGACCCAGACCACAGCTAGCCCATTGACTTAAAAGGTGGCTGGGGCCCCTAGAAAGAAGGACCCAGTAACAGTGAAACAAGTATTTACTGTAATGATAACTCTATGACCTATGATCATTTTCTCAGCTAACTATGTGTTGGGGAAAGAGAACTATACAGACATTGCACAGGATCTGAAAGGGTCTTTTACCCAGAAACCCAAAGTATTATCATGAGCCCTCTGTACCCACAGTATTATCATGAGCCCTCTGTAAGAGTCAGGGCCTGTAGAGATCAAATGATGTAGACCCGTCCAGTGGACCTTTTCCCAGGCCCCAGTCTCCTTATTAGGTCTTTGGCCTTCAGTTCTCATGGTGGAGGAGACCAGGTGAAAGCCTCTGAAACTGTCCCTTTCCTACCAACTCAAGATAACAAATGAAAACCAATATTTCATCCAAGGGAATGAGGGTGATGATGGTGAAGGTGGATTGATTGCCAGCCTGCAAACCAAAGGCTCACAGGTTCGATTCCCAGTCAGGGTACATGCCTGGATTTCCCGCCAGGTCCCTACTAGTGGGTGTTGCAAGAGGCAACCACCCGTTGATGCTTCTCTCCATCTTTTTCTCCCTTCCTTCCCCTCTCTCTAAAGATAAGTAAAATAAAAATCTTAAAAAAACACCAAACATCATTACATTAAAATAGATGTTTTTTCATTGTTCATAGAATGTAAGCACAACTAATGTGGAATCGTATCACTATCTTACATCTTCTTTATTTACTTGTTTACTTGCCTATCATCTGTATGTCCTCACTGTGACCTAAGCTCCATGAAAGCTGGGTCTTTGTCTTGTTCACTGCTGTATCATTCCTGGCACCTCCAATACCCTTGGTGTTCCATAAATATTTTTTAGTTGAATGAATGAGGTGCACTATACATATTGTTTTTTAGCCCGCTATTTTCAACAAACTTTCAGATGCTTCAGGTTATACTTCACCTTTCCCAAAATGCGCCTCTCCAGAAGTCAGGTGAAAGCAGAGTTCTCACACCCCAGAAACTACCATTAGTACATCCTCAGAAGCAAGAAACCTTAGTCTTTTGGAAGCCAGGTCTTTTTTTCTTTCTGCTAATACTGCCTTAGAATCTACTACGGCGGGCACGACCTTGCCTGGATCGTTCTTTATTCCACCCAGCTCAGGTAAGTCAGGTTCCAAGGACTCCGTAACTGAAGCTGTTCCCAGGCAAACAGCCCAGCCCACTGCCACGTCCTTCTTCCCGCCACACGGTGGCGATAGAGCGGCACAGTCCACGCAGGGGCTCCAGACCCGCTGGTAGGACGTCTCTGGGCTGGGACGTTGACTGACCGGAGTGGGCGGAGAAAAAGGAGCCTAGGTCCTAACTAGGCAGGAAGTGAGGAGGCGGGGCTTCTGGGAGAGGGTGTGCGCTTGCGCAAGGGTCAAGGCTGCGGGGTCGTTTTCACTGTCGCAACTGCTGGGGTCTGTCCTGGTGGGGATTCTTTTGCTCTGAGTCTCTGAGTTGGCCGGGCCCAGGGGTGGGAAGTTCGAGGGGGTGCTGGGGTGAGGAGCGGGGACGTGTGGGGACCCGGCGGGGTCCGGGTGATGAGGACTGGGTTGGGGGCGGGGAGGAACGACAGGGCGCCCGCGCGGGAACTGGGAGAGCCGGGCATGTGGAGCCCGGGGGAGAGGGGTGAGTAGAAGAGGAATATGGGGGAAGAGAGCGTCATTCTTACCCCTCCTGCCGCTCTTCGTGGGAAATGCAGGGACCCCGAGGGTGCTGCCCTGGACTATGGAGTTGCAAATTGGCAAGTGGCTGTGTTTTCCGGGAAGACAGCCTCCCTCGCCTCAGACTTTCTCATTTAGCGGCTCCATTAAGGCAGCATTGTGCCTTCCACCGACACCTTCCTCCGTGCGAAACCGCTTCTAGGCCGCTGAAGGCATCTTAAGAGTCAAGCCCTCTCTCTTTGATCTCCTCAGTACTAAAGTTTTCCTGCCTACGCCTGTCAGTGAAAACCAGAAAATTTCCTATCTAAACCGTTTTAAATAAGCTTGTCTACAACAATCACTTTTTTAAAAAACTATTTAAATAATGCTACTTGCCTGTGTAAGATGGAGCAACAGTTTTACTGTGCCTTGCGGTCCTCAGTGGGATTTTAGTCCAGGGAGATGGGAAGACCTCCTTCGGAATTAAGGGATTGATCTATAGTGACTTTGACCAATGCCACCGTAACCCTCCCTAAAAGGGCTTGGGTTCAGATCGCCATTCTCAGCCGTAGTGCAAGGCTGCAGTCTGACATTTGGAAGCTTAAGAACTAAGGCTGTCGCCGTCCAATTTATTTTTTTAAAGGCTTCCATCATGTATGTACTTTGCTTGAATGATTATTTTAAAGTACATGCCCTATTTTTGCCAATCTGACAGCTGTTTCCATAGAAACTAGAGAAGAAATAGTCATTTTCAGCAGAGTTGTTAAAACTGTCTTCCAGGCTTCAGCTGTGAGAGCCAGTGAGTGCTCTACTTGTGCATTCTGAGATGGTACTTAATTAAAGATCCGAAATGTTCTTAGAGGCTAACAATCCAAATTGTTTAGTTTTCTCACATCGTTAATTTAGTAATTCTAGAAGTCTGCCAGCTATGTTTGTTGACCTTCAGTTTTTTCAAGTGGGTGTGTCTAGCCCTGACTTTTTTCTTCTGCTCTGTGTAGTCTAGTGGTGGGTTCTTTGAAAGTGTATAAATAGAGCTCTCTCCCATTCTTTACTCTATCTTAAGGATAAACCAAGGATTATGAACTCTCAGGCACTATTTCCGTTCTAAGTGACACTTGATTGTCAGTGACGTGAATGATAATTTTTTACTTATATGTATAATGTTATACCTTTTGTGTCAGTAGACTGCTTTTTAAAAATTTCGCATAAGTTTTGAGAGGTTGGCAGGAGTTTGCTTGGCGTGTGAGTGGAGCTAGGTGTGCATAGTCGTAAAGAGGAGAGCTTTTCTTTTCTGAGAAGTGTATGTCAGTGGGTTCGGAGCTAAGGAATTGGGTGAAGGAGGGTTGGGGAAGGTGCCTGGTGAAATGGTGGGAGACCTTATCTACCATATTGAAGGAATTTATTGAAGCCAGTGGGAACCAATGGAAATTACAAAAATGGTTACCTTTATTGGTTTGGAGGCTTACAAAAATAATTGGTGCTGTAAAAATTTAAAGAGCACAGAAATATATAAGATGGAAATACTAAATCCCTTATAACCACCATTCCACCACCCAAAATAACCACTAGGAATAGTTTCGTGTATATTCTTTTAATTGTTTTAGGTGGGAGGGGAGGATAGGCCTGGTCCCACTTACTCCATGTTGACCCCAATCAGAAGGGCCGGGGTTACATCTGAAGGAATAATGTTTTATTTAAAAAAATACATTTTGCAAGTTACAGTTATACGAATCATGTGCTTCTTTCCACACCCCCCCCACTGCCAATTGATAAAATTTTACTACTGTTCTTATGTAATCCATTTCTTATTCCCCAAATAATTTAGCGTTAAAATAAAAATAGATTTCCTCTAACTAAAAATAAAAAATGAAAAGAAGAAAGAAATTCACGTTTTTAAAGTACATGTTGAAGAGTAAAAGTGTTTGTATTGCCCAAAGGCATTGCTATAAGAGTGAGAAACCCCAAGGTAATTTAGTGAGAGATGTGTTAAAGGAAGAACAGCTGATATACCTAGTTTGAAAGTGTTATGTTTCCAGTTTGATAAATAAACATGTTCCAGAAATGTTTATAGTTTATTTTTTATGTTCTAGATAATCAAGCAAAAGAAAGATGAACTTCGTCTATGGATTGCAGTATGCTACTAGAAACTGTGTTTTCATCCGATTTAATTTACTGACCAACTGGAGAAACTGTAACGCGCTAGCTGTAACCTCTCCGGGCTGTCATCAAGTACAAATTAACCGTATAATAAATAAGTATGTGGACCTCGGAGTAGATCAGTGTGATAGATTGACTTCTCTGCCTGGGAACTTTCATATTTATAGGACTTTTAACAAAAAAAGAACAGGATACCCTTCAAATATCAAAAGTAAGGACATTCAGATGATTAACTGGAAACGTACAGCATGGAGTGACTCCTTTTCAAGACAGAAGCTGACAGAAGAAGTTGCGGTATTTTCAGCTTTTTCAGTATTGCATCCTGTTAACTGTTTTCCCATAAGAGAAATTAGGAGTTTCCACACTTCTCCACGCATTCAAGCTGCTCCCCTTCCTCTCTTGTTGATAATTCTTAAACCAGTGCAGAAACTACTTGCAGTCATTGTTGGCAGGTAAAATGCTTTTTTAAAGAGTAAACTTTTGTATTAAAGGATATTTGCAAAATTACAGTTTGAAAGAAAATTTGTTAGATTTCCGTCCTGTCTGTAGCTCATAATTAACTTTTTAAACAGTCCTACTCAGTTTTGCTACATAGGATTTAATGATCTTGAAATTATTTACTGTATATTATTTTTAAAAAATTATATATATTTTGTATAGATACCTTTTAAAAGATTGACCTTATATATATGATTGCAAAAATAATCAGAAATGTTAATTATAACTCATGTATAAGAACAGTACTTTACAAACATTCCTGTTTTATTGTATGGAATTTGAGGCAACAGATTACGGCTGAAGAATTTTGCTTATTTAAGAATGGGCACTGGGGGCGGAGGTGAGGGGTGGAGGCACTGAGCAAAAAGGAAAAAGGACTCATGGACAACAGTGGTGATTGCAGGGGTGGGATATATAAGGGGACTAAATGGTAATGGAAAACAATACAATAAAAAGAAGGGCTCTTACACCTTAAACTAATACAAAATAATATTGAATTTAAGCTGTAATTGAAAAATGAAATTTAAAGTTCTTTTAAAAAATTTAAAATAATAAAATGAAGGAGTTAATCTTAAAAAAAAATGGGCTTACTCCTAGCCCAGTTAACTCTTAAACCATTAATATTTATTTATTTTTCTTTTCTATTTTCAACAGGTCTTTATTATTTGTTCTTGATAGTCCTTTATAATAATTAATATTTTTACAACTAATAAACTTTATATTTGTTTTATCCCCCTCCTCCCATAATTAATCCTGTTTTATTTGCTTCATGGAAGATTGACGGAAGGTGAAGTTAAGCATTATCTCCTCATAAAGCTTTTTTATGTTTGATAACAGCGAGGTCCCATCTAGCCTTCCTAACTTCCATACCAACCCAATTTTATTTTTATCAAAATTGAGAACTTATACTCTGTAATTTATTGTGTTTTTTATGATTTGGCATTGGCATACAGGAAGTATACAACTAGAATAGCTCTTGATTTAAGTAACAGCTGTCAAAGAAAACCAGAGCTAGACAATAGTTAAAGCAGTAAAAACAGCTTTTATTCGGGAATATTGTGGTAGGAGAAGAGAGACCTCAGTGTAGAACTAGAGTCAGTTCTGAATCAGCATGGGCAAGTAGGAATTTATAGCTAAGGAGCCTGTTAGGAGTTGGTGGATGGAAAATTAGAGGCAGCATAGGGAGCGAGGAGGGATTCTGCTTAAACAGATTTAACAGGATTCTTGCTGAAGGCAGGTAAGGGGGATCAGGTGTCACCTGGGGACTGGCGAAGGATGAGGATCCCAGTTTGATATCAAGGGTGATCACATGTGGAGGATGGGGGGTTCTGGCTAAACTGACTTAGTGGGATTCTTGCTGAACATTGGACAATGCAGAGTCTGAAAGTCAAGACCTAGTTGAAACAGAGTTCAGGAGACCCTGAGTAGAGTTTGCTGGAGGAAAGAGTCTTTGTTACAAATTAGCTCAGGTTCTTGGGCCAGTAGCTCTTTTTCCCCCTTTTTATTGAATTTATTGGGGTGCACTGGTTAACAAAATCATACAGGTTTCAGGTGCACAATTCTATGACACATCATCTGTACACTGTATTGTGTGGTCACTACCCCAAGCCAAGTCTCCATCCATCACCATTTATTCCCCTTATCATACTCTCCTCTATCTTCCTCCACCCCCCTCTCCCTGGCAATTTCCGCACTGTTCTCTGTGATCATGAGTTTTTTTCTTTTTTTTTGTCAGTCCCTGTATTCCCCCAGCTTTCCCTCCTTCCCCTCCTTCCCAACAGTTGTCAGTCTGCTCTTTTCCCAAAACACTAATTTGAAAGAGCATATGCACCCCTATGTCCACTGCAGCGTTATTTACGATAGCCAAGAGTTGGAGGCATCCCAAGTGCCCGTCAGTAGAGGAGTGGATAAAAAAGCTGTGGTACATTGACACAATGGAATACTACTTGGTCATAAAAAGAAGAAAATCTTACCATTTGTGACAGCATAGATGGACCTGGAGAGTATTATGCTAAGTGAAATAAGCCAGTCAGAGAAATACAAGTACCATATGATTTCACTCATATGTGGAACCTAATGAACAAATGGAACTAACAAGCAAAACAGTGACAGACTCATAGAGAGCAGCCTGACAACTGCGGGGTGAGAGCTGGATGGGAGGGGTTGGGGGGATTGAGCGGAAAAGAAAGAAAAAACCCAGTAGCTCTTTTTTCATCCTTTTAAATTATTTATTTTTAACTTTTTTTATTGTTTCTGTTGTCAGTCTCCTAAAATATTCTTTTAGAATATGTTTTTATAAATTTAAATAATAAGTCACATAGTTTTAAATAGGAAAAATTCATAGGTTGGTTTAATCTTTAGAAGCATTGTAGGTGTGATAAAGAAGTTATTTTATAAAATAAATTTTGTCTCAAGAGAATGATATATATTTTTTACATTTTTTGTTGAGATTTTACAGATGAACTCAAGGGAAATTTTTTGTCCCAGTCTTGAAACGTTGCTTATTGTCAAACTGCCTCTGGACTCTAATAAGCGGCGGAGTACTGTTGCCTGGTAGAAATTAGAACTCCCCAAATGTTATCTGTGATTCCTCTCATTCTCTTATTTTCTTTGCTTATGTTCTCCTTATTCCCTCTCCTTTGTCATGTCATAGAGGGGATGGAGTTTCTGGTACTGAACGATATTTATTTCTAAACTCAGTGCTGAGGTAGTTTCCCTTGTACCTTGCTGAAGCACTGGCAGGTTATGCTGTAAGTCTGATGAACAGTGGGGAGAATGGGGGTCGAAGGGATAGATTTATTGTATGATAACCCCTCAGATGTTTATTTGGGCAGTTTATTTGCTCTTAAATGGTTAAGCGCTCAGACTCTGGAATTATATTGCCTTCATTGCTTCATTTTCCTCTTATTTATATATTTTTACCCTCACCTGAGGACCTGTTTATTGAATTTAGAGAGAAGGGAAGGGAGGGGGAGAGAGAGAGAGAGAGAGAGAGAAACACCAGTCAGTTGCCTGTTGTACACTCCCTGACATGGGACCAAACCCACAAGCTAGGTATGTGCCCAGACTGGGAATCGAACCCGCAACTTTTTGGTTTGCGAGACCACCCTCCACCCACCTGAGCCAACAGGCCAAGGTGCTTGGTTTTCTTCTTATTACCTCTATGACCTTGGACAAATTGTTTTAACTTCCCTGTGTGTCAATTTTCTCTTCTAGTAACATGGTTATTAATGAAGATTAAATGAAATGACATATATGTAATGATTAGAATGGTACTTTGCATGTGGTAAATAATCAGTAAATGTTAACCAGTGGTAGTTGTAGTAAAATAGCTCCTTATTTAATGTTTACCTTTAAAGTAACTGAAGAAAATTAAAATGAGCATTAGACTTTTTCACTATAGCTCTCTATAGTTGATTTTTCATTATTTCACTAAGAATTTTATAAATTTTTCAAAAAACCATCTCTACAGACAAATATAAAGTCAAGTATTTGATGACATAAAATTCTAGCATAAGCATTTATTTTTGGTGATATGTGCTGATACTATTATCAGAACTTTGAATTTTTCTTTTTGCTCTAGGGGCATAAGGAAATGGTGGCGTGCACTTCCTCCTAACAAGAAGGAACTGTTTAAAGAAAGTGTAAGGAAGAATAAATGGAAGTTATTTCTGGGTTTGAGTAGTTTTGGATTGCTCTTTGTAGTGTTTTATTTTACTCACCTGGAAGTGAGTCCAATCACAGGAAGGACCAAGCTACTACTATTGGGGAAAGAACATTTCAGTCTTTTATCAGAACTGGAATATCAATCAGTAAGTAGAACTGTTTTTAATTAGGTTGCTTAATATAATACTTAAAGCAGAAAAGTTTCTTAAATATGAAAGATGTACTACTTTTTTATTTTAGTCTTTGACAGGAAAGTAGCATTTCCCCCCCAAAAGGCTCAGCCCTTTCATGCTTAGCATTCATACTGACTATATTTCCTTCCATTCACCCAGCTAACTCCTTTTTATCACATGTCAGCTTAAATGCCACTTTTTCAGGACATCCCTTGATTATCTAAACTGGGTTTGGCAGGGTGGTAACTACATTGGACTCAGGGTGGATATCCTTGATATCAACTGAATTATGAATCAGCTCCTTTGCAATTGGGCTTATTTCTCCTACTTTATTTTCTCTTTACATACTATACTTTTCCTTTAAAGCATTTATCACATGGCTAATATATTTATTTGCCTATCTGTCTCACTAAGTTACATGGGGGCAGAGACCCTGTCTGTTTTTGTTTATGATTTTATATTGAGTACAGTGTACAAACTAGTGCTTAGTATTCAGCCTTATATAGTCTGAATTTTTGTACCTTGAAAGTAAAGTGGAATAAGGGTGGGTTTTTTTTGTTTTTATTTTGTTTGTTTGTTTTGGTAACATCAATTTTGGCATTTTATTATATTTTTTGAATGCAAAATAAAGTTGGAATTTAGAAACCTTAACTCCTTAGACCCTAACCCTAACTACTCAGATAGTTAATCATTTGGTACTAGTGAGCTCCTTGAGGACAGATCTTTTTTTTTTTTTTAATATTTTATTGATTATGCTATTACAGTTGTCCTGATTCTTCCCCCTTTACTCCTTTCCACTCAGTACCCCCTACTCCCTCAGGCAATCCTCCCCACCCCCTTTTTCATGTCCACAGATCATGCATGTAAGTTCTTTGGCTACTCCCTTTCCTGTACTGTACTTTACATCCCCATGGCTTTTCTGTAACTACCAATTTGTACTTCTTAATCCTGTCACCTTTCACCCTTTCTCCCATATCCCCACCCTATCTTTTTATCTTCAACCTTTGGCATTTTAATTATGACGTGTCTTGGAGTGGGTCTCTTTGTGTCCATCTTGTTTGGGACTGTGTGCTCCCTGGACTTGCATGTCTGCTTCCTTCCCAAATCAGGAAAGTTTTCTTTCATTATTTTTTCAAATGGATTTCTCATTTCTTGCTTTCTCTTCTCCTTCTGGCACCCCTATGAAGCAGATGTTGGACTGTGTAAAGTTGTCCTACAGGCTTCTTACACTGTCCTCGTTTTTTTGGATTCTCTTCTTGTTATTCTGATTGGTTTTTTGCTTCCTTATGTTCCAAATCATTGATTTGATTCTCGGCTTCATCCACTCTACTGTTGTTTTCCTGTAAATTATTCTTTGTTTCAGCTAGTATATCTTTTGTTTTTTGATTGGATCTGTATGCTGTTGATGTCTCACTGAGTTCCTAGAGCATCCTTATAACCAGTGGTTTTTGGGGTTTTTTTTTGGTTCTTTCCTCAGCCCCACCTCCCCCCACCTCCCACCCTCAGTCCTCCCATTTGTTTGTTTCTGTGTATTAGGCAGAGCTGCTGTGACTCCATGTCTTGGTAGAGTGGCCTAATGTAGTAGGGCCGAGTGGCATAGCCTCCACTATCACCCAAGCTGGGTACTTGAGGTGCACCCTTTGTGTGAGCTGAGTCCTTCCTCTTGGAGCTGAGCCTTGGTTGCTGTTAGCACGTCAATTGGAAGGATTTACCCAGACAAGTCAGCTGCAAGAATTTGCTGTGACCACTTATCACCAACCTCTGTCCTCCATGGAGAATAAACTGTGCAGGGGGGCAGGGTGGTTGTGCGTGGTCTGTGGCTGTCCAGTGGGTGCACTGGCCCTGGGATTTCCTAGGTGGTGCAGCCCCAGGTCAGCCCCCACCTGTGTTCTGCCCACGGCCACCCTGCCTGAGCTATAAAGCAATCTGAGACGGCTGCTACTTGTTCTGGGTTGGAGATTATCAGGCAAAGCCAAGCTGTGAATCTAGGTTGCGAGTTCCAGGCCTGGGGCTCACTGTGGCCAGCTGCTGCTTGTTTGAGAGGATTTTGGAAGTTGTGAGGCCTGAGCCAAGACCAGCCATGCATATGGAAAAGCAGGTTGGGTGGGCTCTAAGTTGGATGGGGTGGGGCGGAGTCTCTGGGGATATCCAGGGCAGGGCAAACAGGGTTAGCCAAGTTGATGGACTCTTAGATATGGCACCAGTCTGCTGGCTCTGGGGGGAGGGCCCAGAAAAGGCACCATGGCCTCTGCTTGCCTTGATGCCAGACACCTTAGCCTCCCCCTGCATGCCACTGGTGCCCTTGAAGCTGCAACCCCAGTGCCGAAGCCCAGAGGGAGTGAGTCTGAGTAGGTGAGTCCATGTGTGGGCACTTTAAGAGGAACTGCTTGGGACTGCAGAAGTTTCTTTTACCAACTCAATCCCCTCTGCTTTTTGCAGCCAGAAGTTGTGGGGACTTACCTGCCTGGCACTCGAACCCTGGGCTGGGGAGCTTGATATGGGGCTGGGACTCCTCACTCCCGAGATATCCCTCCATTATTTTCATGCACCACACATGAATATGAGACCAGCCCATTCGGCATCTGCACCCCTGTTACCAGTCGGGATGGATGTAGCTTCTTTAATTCCATAGTTGTCAGACTTCCATTCAACTTGATGTCTGTCAGTTCTGAGGCACGGTTTGTTCTATATCTTAGTTGTAATTTTGTGGTTGTGAGAAGAGGCAAGCCATGTCCGCCTGTGCTGCTATCTTGACTGGAAGTTACAGATCATCTTTCTATCTTCAGTGCATTGCATATACATAGTATGTGATCAACCAATGGTTTTTGATGTCTCATAGCCTCATTTGATAGCTTTGTCAGGGTTAGGTCTTTGCATTTTTTATTCTAATTGAGTTTCCAAGTTTGTCAATGGAAAGTTATCATGAAAAAAAGAAATAACAATGTTTTTTTTTATCACTAGAACGTCTACTAGAACGTCTACTAGAACATCCTTTCTAATAGAGTTTATACAGAGATTTGAGATGTTTCTTAGGATATAGTCTAGTCAGAGGCAAGTTTGAGGAAAGTGTTCTGGAAAGATGGAGATGGGCCAACTTCTACCATTCAGATCCCTAAGAAACTTTTAAAAATTATATATGTACATACATATTTTCTCTTCATTTCTTATTTTTTAAATGACAAATGTAATACCTGCTTGATATGAAAATTCAACACATGTTCTTATAGTGGTACTATAAAGTACTATAATTACATTAGTAGTTCCTCCTTATTTGTGGTTACATTTTTCATAGTTTGTTACCTGTGGTCAACTGTGGTCCAAAAATATTAAATGGAAAATTCCAGAAATAAACAATTCATAAGTTTTAAATTACCATATTTTGCCATGTATACTGCACTCCCATGTGTAATGTGCACCCATGTTTTTGACTCAAACTTTCAGGAAAACTTTCATTTTAATTTTTTAATTCAATTTTTTATTCATTTATATTTAGATACTTGTTTTTTGTATTATAAAGGAATTTTATCATTTATTTTTTGAACACATTATGGTACAAGAAATTTTCTGTAACAAATAATTACAAAACACAAGAACAGATACAAGATATTTGAAGTACTACCGATGTATAATGTGCATCCTTATTTTTCCCTCAAAACCTTGGGCAAAAAAGCACACATTATACACAGCAAAATATGGTATATGACATTCTGAGTACCTCATTTCATGTTATCATGTAGACATTGTATCATCTCACATCATTACAAGAAGAAGAATATGAGGAAGAAGTACAATATGCTATTTTGAGAGAGACCACATTCACATAACTTTTATTGCTATTATAATATTTGTTATACTTGTTTTATTTTATTATTAGTTATTGTTATTAATCTTATTGCGCCTAATTTATAAATCCAACTTTATTATAGGTATGTATTTACAGGAACAAAAATAGTATGTATAGGATTTGGTACTGTCTGCTCTTTCAGGAACCCACTGGGGGGCTTTATACATGTCGCTCACAGATAAGGGGGGACTACGGTACATACAATCTTGCTTCTTTTATTTATATCAGGAGGGTTAATATAATATTGAATTTTTTTACATTTTTTTCAGACAGTTCACACCAGTGACTTAGGCTTTTAAAAATGCTAATTGGTATAAAAACTTACAAATTCATAGTCTACAAAATCCCCTGTTTTTAATCATCTCAAGGAAGAAGCTTACACACTTGTTGGTTTATATGCCAAAGCAATTATATATTTTTAATGAAAATTAAAATAATATTTTCAGAACACCCCTGTTTTCAGTACACTTGAAAGGGTCTTTCATGAATATTGTTTCGGAAAAGTTTTCTTTTTGTGGTACTAGTCTTCATCAGCATAGTAGAGAAAATGATATGCCCCATGGTTCTGAAATTTCAGTAATTTCTTTTCACTCTGTGTGAATAAAACACTTAAAATTAATGAAATGTGTATTTTCTCATAGAAGTTTAACTTTCTTATTAAAGCATAGGATGTTTTTCTATTCAGTGGGTTATGAAAGTAATTTTTGTTTGTATTTTATTTTCTTATATGAAATGTTTATGTTCTTTAGGCAATGTTTTGTTTTTCTAAAATATTTAGGAAAATAGAAAATATATAAACATTTTATTTATATGCTAATAGAAAAGATGAATGAAATTTTTATTTGAACTAATTTATATGAAAAATCTTGGTTATTACAATTTATTTAATTTGTGAGAAACCACATTGCCTTTGCATGAGTAATGCAAATTTGATAAATTTGAGCATTTAATATATGCAAATTTTTACATAACTAAAAATTAAAATGTTGAACAATAAGTAACCATATAACTCTCATGAAGCAATGTACACATTTTGTAGAGCTGAACTATTTTAAAATGAAGACTAGCCCTGGCCAGTGTGGCTCACTTGGTTGGAGCATTGCCCCATAAACCAAAAAGTTGCAGGTTCGACTTCCAGTTAGGGTACATGCCTAGGTTGTGGTTTCGGTCCCTGGTGGGACAGGTAAAAAAGGTAACTGATCGATGTTTCTCACATTGATGCTTCCCTCCCTTCTCTTCTCTCTAAAATCAAGAAGCGTTTTCTCAGGTGAGGATAAAAATAAATGAATAAATAAGTAAAATAAAGACTGATTTTCTTTTTAATCTTTCAGTGGATGGAAGAATTCAAAAATGATATGCTAACTGAGAAAGATGCCCAATACCTGACCGTTAAAGAAGTGTTTTATCATTTAATTGAATGCAATAAAGATATTCCAGGGATCTCTGAGGTCAATTGGATTATTCATGTGGTTGATTCTCCAGATGTAAATGCCTTTGTGCTTCCAGTAAGTAAATGTTTTCAAACCTAATTTTTGTTAAATTTAACATTCTTTTAAAACATTTTTTATCGTGTTCTAATTGCTTACATTATTTTCTTTATGGTGCAGAATGGACATGTGTTTGTCTTCACTGGGCTTATTAGCGTGTCGGACATTCATCAGCTTTCCTTCATTCTGGGCCATGAAATAGCACATGCAGTACTTGAGCATGCTGTAAGTACTTAAAATGAACATTTAGTTGTTGAAATGTTGCAGTTAACAAGTTAAATTTTTTAAAGAGCTGAATCATTTCAGCGTCCTTTTTCTTGGATGGAATTTTAGTTTTCAGTAATTGTCTTCTTTTACCTGAAAAAAATATGATCGTCTAATTTTGGAAGTTTTTATGGTCTTTAGTATTTGATAATGAATAATTAATGTTTCTCTTATATACCATTTTTATTATCTGTCTCTTTTGCTAGGAAGTGATTATTCTCAAGCCCTAATTATTTCAAATTAGATTTAAAACTTTTTATAATTATTACCTGTAATCTAGTCAGAAAACTAATTGTAGGAAAGTGATATTACTATTTAAGTGGGTAAATCAGTTTTCTTGCTTTTTTATTCATTCTCTAAGGATAGCTTGGAGCATCTTTGAAAATGTCTAGAATGATATGCCATATATAATTAATGTAGAGTAATAATAATGATACCTTACCATTTTATAGTTTATTGAGCTTTTTAATATGTACCTCCTCGTTCATAATTTTAATACCATCCTCATGAGATATGTATTTCATATCCCTATATCATATATGAGGAAACCAATGTTTAAAAAAGCTCTAAGTAACATGACTTAACATGACTAAGTGGTGGGATTGGGACTTTAACTTGTCCCTTCTTTTTGCAAGTCCAACATTGCTTCCTTTTACCAGTTACGTGGTTGTTAGCAGCACTTTCTTAAAAATCATAGAATTCAGATTGATTTATACTTGTCTGAGTGCACATCTGTTTGACTTGGTATGAGCCCATAAATGTAATATATTTCTTTACTCCTATTTTATTTTTATTCATTAAAAAATATACATGGTACCCTGTCCTGTGTGGCTTAATTGGAGCATCATTTCGTAAACCAAAGGGTCCTGGGTTTGATTCCTGGTCATTGCACAAGCCTGGGTTGTGGGTTCGGTTCCTGGTCTGGGTGCATACGGGAGGCAACGATCGGTGTTTCTGTCTTCCTCTCTTTCTCCCTCCCTTCCCCTCTCTCTCCTTCCCTTCCCCTCTATCGCTAAAATCAGTAAGCATGTCCTCGGGTGAGGATTAAAAAAAAAATATGCATGACTCTCTTTTTATCCATTCATTTATTGATGTACAGCACAGAGAATAATGGTCTATAATACCTTAATAACTTTGCATGGTGACAGGTGGTTATACTAGACTTAATATGGTGATCACATCATAAAGTATATAAGTGTTGAATCACTGTTGTACATTTGAAACTAATATAATATTGTATGCCAACTATAGTTTAATAAAAATTTAAAATATATGCATGGCTCTTTTGTCCACATAATTAGAGACAGGTATGTTTTCTTTAATTGAAAATATGAAGGTAAATAGTGAAAGGATTGTGAAATGCTATTCAGGAAATGCAGGTAATATTAACTTTAAATGGAAATGAAAATGTTATTAATTCCTCTAAAAGTCATCTCAAATTCTGTCTATTCCTTAGAGTATTAATAAGATAAGGTGGACCAAAGTTGTACTTTTCTGAAGCATAAATAGTAAAAATCTTTATTCAGAGTGTAGGAAAAATTTTAAAATATTTTCTTTAAACAAAAATACACAAGAATAAATATGAGCAGTTGAAATAGATTTTATCTTTCAAGAAATGGCCTCAGAACTGCAAAATCATTCAATTTTGGCCATTTTTAACATTTAAACGTATTGATATTTAATACATTTGTTTTTCTGGCATCTCGTTTACAGCTGCATTCAGCATATTGTTATATCTATCAGTACAAGAACAATAATTAAATGAGACATAAAAAGTAAATAGTAGCCTAAAAAATAGAAAAGTTATTAATATTTCTCTGGCAGAGACCTTAGACATTATCAACACTGTGTTTTCTTTTTTAGGGGTCTCTATTTTGATTTGATGGAGCCTTTTATTTTGTTTTCTTTATTCCACAAATACACAGAGATTTTGCTGTATAATAGCAATTCTTCAGTAATTAATAACAAGGATTTTTCTCTACTACAATTCATCATTTGGAATTTTATGCTAAAATAATTCCTTAATTGTTTTTCATGGCCTACAGTTATTATAATGAAACAAAGAATGCTTTATGAGGGCAGATTATATTGTAAAGAGAAGTACTCCAAGTGGTTATTTTTAGTTGTCAGCCATGTTTGATACATCGAAGTGATGATTCCTCAGTTTTCAGTGTTAGCATTATACTGACATCTATAATCAACTTCAGTGGTGAACAATGAACAATCCTGTGCATTAAAGTTATATTTAGATATTATGACTAAAAATCTTTTCAGTTATTGCTGTAAGTAAATATAAAAGTTCATAAAACCCCAATTTTCTGGTGAGAAATACTAGACTTACAAAATTGCAAACTCATAGAAAATGAATCATACTTCATATATTAGGTCCTGATGGCCAAAAGATTTTTATTTAAAATAAACTAATTTTTTTTTCTGAATTGTTCCTTGTTTTAACTGCTTCATATGTTAGGTAGTGTTTAGTCTCTGTTCAAAAGTACAATAAACACATTTATTTGATTTTTAAAAAGAATTAACAACTATGTTAGAAACTAAAACTTCCTGGGTTTGACTCCTTGTCCTTTTACTAATAGCTGTGTGAATTTGAGCAACTGTTTTAACCTGTCTCCATCTTAGTTTCCTTATCTGTAAAATAAGAGATAATTGTACCTATTTCACAAGATTACTATGCTTGTTAATATAAGAAACTGGAGATTAATGAACCTGTCATTGTATCTGAGTGATGGTAAGTGGCTCAGTAAATGTTAATTGAATAAATGAGTGAATATGTAAGTATGTAAGCAAATGATGAGACAAACAGACTGGTTAAGGATAAAGTGGAAGAAAAAACCTTATCTTTGTTTGTGAAGTCACTTACATATATGTAATTATTTAATGCTTTTGCATATGATGAACTAGAAAATGTAAGCATATACTGTCTCAATTTATTAAGTATAATATTCATTATTTTGATTATTCTCAGGCAGAAAAGGCCAGTGTGGTTCATTTACTGGATTTCCTAGGTCTGATTTTTCTCACAATGATTTGGGCCGTTTGTCCTCGAGATAGCTTGGCAATTTTGGGCCAGTGGTTACAGTCTAAATTGCAGGAGGTAAGTCTGAGACAATAACTTGAATTTGTAATGGCCAGAAATGAGGATAATTAATATTTCTGTAAAGCAACAAATGCCAGAGATATTTTCACATATTATTGTGAAATATTGGTACTAATTTAGTATTTTATGTTTTCTCATTTTTAGGGAATAGTCTTAATAATGAGCATTCAAATTAGAAAATACTACATCTCTCAAATGATGGAGATAAATGGGTTAGAAGGGCTTTGCAACTTTTGGCTAACATAATTGTTTTTGTTTTGTTTTGTTTTGTTTTGTTTTGGCATAGTTATGGTTCTTACAGAGACAACCTAGTTACAAACCCTTCCTTTTCTTCTGTCACTTTACCTTCAAACTTTCCATTTTGTTTCTCATATTGACTGTGGTGTGCTTACTGGACGACTCTCCATTCCCCGAAATATTTGCGTTTTGATGGGGAACTCTTAAAACTTGTAAACTTTTATGGGCACAAGTTTGGCTAAGCTACTTTACCACCCTCACCTCCTCACTCCAAGTTAAACTAACTTTGCCTAGAAAATATTGAAAGGACAGTCTTACTAGGTGTTTGTTAACTTTTGTTGTTTGTACTTATGTATAATGATAACCATCTTATAAAATGTATCCTCTCATTTTGTTGAAAACACTGCACTACTGAAAGGTTCTGCACTCTTGATAATTGCTTTGTTAATATGATTAATTATTTTATTTTACATCTTTTTTCAAATATTTTTTCTTGTCCTGGGAGATTTAGTTACTTAGGAACAATCTGTTATTTGTTTATTTAATGATTTGTGGAGCACCCATCAGAGTACCATCTGGGTGCTGTTTAAATCTAATATGTAAAATTCTTTGAGACAAATTGCTTTCGAAATTGGATAACTAAGTCTTTTATTCATTGTTACCATATCATTTGGCTTCATTTATATTTAAATAAATGTTCTTAAAAGGAAAAAGAAGAAATGGTTATTGCTTAGGTTATAGTATCTCATATTTTGAATTTTATTTCTGTTATGATGTGCTGGAAAGTCAGAGGAGTTAATGTAGTTTTTTCTCTATCAATAGATAGCTTTTCCTGTAATGGAATCAGAAGATTTGGTCATAAGAAAGATAAATTTTAGCTGTTTCTCTTTTGAAATACTTGATGAATTCTGATACTTAAGTATAAATCTTTAATTTAATAATTAAACTGAAAATAAAGTAGGTATTACTTCTGTTTGAACTCTTTTTCCCTAAATCAAGTGTCCCCTAAAAGTTGGTGAATTTGGGCAACTGTTTTAGTCTGTCTCCATCTTAGTTTCTTTATCTATAAACTACAGGGTCCAGCAGAAATAAGGCCTGCTTGAGTGTGGTTGGTAGAGTAATAATGCGGGTGTAATAATTTATAGTTTTAATTTGAACATTCCACCTAAAATGTCATATGGTGTACTTGACTGTGATACTGTTACATTACAGAATTATGTGCTTAGGATTTTGTAATAAAAGATTTTGTAATAAAAAGAGGTATTATTTGTGCCAGACCCTATAGATAAAGCCTTGCTTTTTGTGATTAGAGAGCAGAGGGGAATGCATACAGTGAAGTCATTAAGGAGGGGGAAGTGCTGACATTTGTCTGCCAGAGAGAGGAAGAGAAGAAGAAAGAAGTAGGGGTCCTCACTTAACCATTGGGGAGCCCTATTTTTGTAATTTTTAAAAATTTGGGTGTAATGTAGCAGGCCTCATAGAGTGCTACCAGGCAGGGTTTTGAGAGCTATTAATAATTATAGTAGCTGACATTTATGGAGTGCTTACCCTATGTTAGGCACTAGAATAAACTCTGTGTGTGTGTGTAGGGTGTGTGTGTGTGTGTTTGTCTATAATAGGTTAATTATGTGCAGATATTAAGAGTTCAGGCTCTTACCAGATGGACCTGTGTTTGAATTTAGACTCTTTAGACATAAACTCTCTAGAACCTGGTCAGGTTACTTTTGTTATGTAGATCCCAGTTTCTTCATTGTGAATTGAGATGATAACACTGGCTAACTCAAAGCATTGTTGTGAAATGAATGATAAATTGAAAGCAGGATTTCTCACCATAAGCACTCTTGATATTTTGGACTGGATAATTCTTTATGGAAAGTTGGCCTGTGCATTGCAGGTTGTATAGTAGCCTCTGACCATCTAGTTGTCTCTAAACAACACTCTCCCTTCCCATCACCTGCACTGTGCTCCACCAGACAATCAAAATTGTCTCCAAATACTCCTATTTCCAAATGTCTCCAGGAGACACAGTCACATCCCTTTGAGAACCATTATTTAAAACATTTAGCACAGTACTTGGCACCAAGTAAGGACTCAGTAAATAGGAGCTATTATTATCGTTTGCTCATTTTATCCTCTCTGCAACATGTGGTGCTACTGGGCTTAGATATTTTAAAGATTGAATTGGCCAGTTTGTTTAGTGTCTTCCATACGATAGCTCTAATTGTGCTTAGTTGTCTTTAACGGCATTGGAAGCAATTTTGTTACACTGCATTGTGACAGCTGTCATGTCAGCGTGCATTTAAAAAAAAATCAAAATTGGCGTATTTTTGTGTAGCCATTTTAGTATTGAAGTTGGAAGAAAATGTGCAACATTTTTGGCATATTATGCTTTATTATTTCAAGAAAGGTAAAAACACAACTGAAATGCAAAAAAAGATTTCTGTAGTGTAAGGTGAAGGTACTGTGACTGATTGAAGGTGTCAAAGGTGGTTTGCAAAGTTTCTTGCTGGAGTTTTCTCGCTGGATGATGATCCACACTCAGATAGACCAGTTGAAGTTGATAGCTATCAAATTGAGACATTAATTGAGCATAATCAACATTATTAACGTGGGAGATAGCTGGCATACTCAAAGTATCCAAATTAATAAAGTTATTGGTGAAAATGAAAAACATGTCTTCTATTTTATGGAAAAAAATAAACTTTTTGGCCAGTGCAATGATTAGCCCAGGATGAACAATTGGAATGTGTCAGCATTTGGACTTCAATGAATGTAAGTCTCCTTTGAAAGCCAATGTTTTTAATTAGTTGTATTATCAGTAGACTTGATGGGACACTTGTACATGGGTCTTGGAGAGTGAAGACACTATGTAATATAGTTTAGCAGCCTATAACAGACATTATTGAGGAGGAAGAAAGTTATATTGAATGGTCATGTACTCTGGATCAGAGCAATTAAATTATTTCTAACTATCACTGACATGTACCTTTGAAAAATTGCTTCCTCAATTCCTAGGTCTTTTCTCAAAAGTCCTGCCTATTGATCCATCTTCTACAAAGTTTTAGTACTTACTGAAAATTAGAATTTAACTGGAAAACAGTCACATAAATACAAGTAATTAGAAAAATTAAAGTTACCATATCTGTTTACATTTTAAAATTTAGGTTAGAAGTAAATTTCATTTTCCTAACTAATCAATACTTAGGAAAAAAGGAAATTAAGATAGTTTATCAAAGAATGAACATTCTGCTCCATGGTTAATTTTCCAACTGAAATAAATTCTCTAGTAGTGTCACTGCCTATTTTATAGCTATATTTTTTCAGCTTTCTTTTAAAACGGAAGGTCAAATGTTCCTTGGCCATAATAAAAGGCTGCATCAATACATTTTCTTAGGGAATCTTCTACATAGTAGAGATTATAAACAGAAAAGTAGAAGTACTCTATATGATACAATAGACTCTCCGGAAGTTTTAGGCATGACTTTTTTTATTCTTTCTGTGTTTAAAAAATATTTATCTCTGGTGGAGGAAATAAAGGCTGCACTGTATGTCTTATACTGTGGTATTCTTTAAATGTTAATAATGGAGATTTTAAAAACTTTAGATACTCCATGAAATTAATTTTAGAAACCTCATTTTATTGTGAAATAACCTTAATGGAGCTTTTTTTCTATTTCTTTTTAGTATTTGTTTAGTAGACCATACAGTAGAACATTGGAGGCCGAGGCTGACAAAATTGGACTACAGCTTGCTGCAAAGGTAAAATGTTCAGTAGCTGAGAATCTACAGTGTCCTTTAAACAGTGAAAGATAAATATGCATTGTCTTAATGAAGTTTGGCATGGACAGAGAATGAGAGTTGGATTGTATACAAGTTTTCATTAATATCATTTTAAATCTGCGCCCTCTGGAAGCTAATGCTTTCTTTATTTTACTCCTCTCTCCTGTTTTGTGGACCTACGGAGGCTTTTTGAGTAAATAAGATCATGTGTAGCTGTTTTTCCAGACTGAGAGAAAGGTTTATCATATTGTAGATATGATCCTGGATGAACAAACTGAATTTTTACCATTAAAATAAAGGGTAAAAGAGTAGACGTATTAATAATTTTGTATCTTTCAGGTTATTTTTGTTATAGCAGATGGCTTATTTTTGCTGGCCACAGAGTGCAGCTCTAGGTGTTTACCCTGATTTAAGTTAGCTTTCTTCATGTCTACTTAACATGGCACTTTATGCTGGGTTGCTATTTTTAATCACCAGTGAAAACTGAGGGTTATTAGTCATAGGATTTAACATTAGAAGTAAAATTGGATTTTTTAAAAATGAGTGAAAACAATGCCACTTCACATATTAAAATTGTATTTGATTCTTTGTTGAATTTTCAGTAATTATTAAAAAACCCTCACTATTAAAAAAAATCACTATTATTCGAACTTCTCATTATGAGTTTTACGGGTTTAGTTTCATAAATCAAGATATTGCTCATCCACAAAAGCAAAAGCAGTATTTTGAATGTTACATAAGTAGAATTAAGTAAATTATCAGATTGTGTGGTTGAAGAGGTCCCCAAATAATGGCCCACAGATTGGCTATATCTTGACTTTCCTAATGCTAATGTACTGCAGTTTAGGAAATTTTCTGTGTAGGTAAGTGTGTTATTGTTACTGAAAAATGAAACGACCAGATACCGAGGGGTTTAGGAGCACGATCTTTATTTACGTGCACGGGCCCAGAGGAGACAAACTCCAAATTCTGAGCCCAGAACAATAGCCCCGCATTCCTTTTATGCTGGGCCAAGTGGGGGAGGGTATTGGGAGGCGTAGTATAGATCTGGTGCGAAAAGGTCTTACAGAGGCGGGAGAGAAGCATTTACATCATAAGTCAGGGCAATTAGCATTTCATCTTTGGTATCAGCCTTGATTCCCTCTACATTATGGTTAAGAAACCTTTGCCTATTTCAGTAAATTGTTTCTGTTTTATTTCCAAGAAGCTTTATTGTTTTGTTAATTTTTATATATATAATATGAGGAATAGGTCAAGGTAATTTTTTTCCCTTTTGGATATCTAATGAACTCAACACTGTTTATTAAAGTCATTTTTTTTTCTCCACTATACTCAGTGTCTGTGTCATAAATTTTGGAGGCTCTTTGGAAGTTTGTTTCTGGTCTCCCTATTCTATTTTATTGGCCTTTTATTTATTTTTGAGCCAATGTGATATCATCATTGTAGCTTAGTAATAAATCTTGGTATCTAAGAGCTGCTGTCCTCTGGTGTTGTTCTGTATGGTTGACTTGCTATTCCTGGTCTTTTGTTTTTCCATATAAACTTTATAATCAGCTTATCAAATTACACAACTTTACAGAAACATGCCTGGGATTTTGATTGGAATTGTGTGCATTAAATATCGATCAGTTTGGGGACAGTTGACTAGCATCACCAGTATTGGGTCTCTCAATTCATAAATTATATATTTATTTATTTATTTAGAGGTTCTCACATTTCTCTTAGTGCTCACTTTTTTGATGTTATAAACAATGTAATTTAAAAAATAAACTTGCTTATATATAGAATCACAATTTTTCTAAGTGTATAATTGATGTTATATACAGAAACCTTGCTAACTTCTCTTAATTCTAATAGTGTGCATTCTTTTAGGTTTTACGTATGCACAATTACTTTGTAAATAACAACAGTTTTATTTCTTACTTCCATCCTTTTTTTTGTTTTCTTAACCTTATTGCAGTGGCCAGAAACTTCAGTGTAATGCTGATATTGGCATCTTTGTTCTCTAGTTATCAAGAGAGATTTTTAGTCTCTCATTATGGTTGTGGATTTTTCTCTTTCTTCTTTAGTTTTATTAATTTTTGCTTTGTGTATATCAATGCTGTGTTAGCATACTTATCTAAGATTGTTAGACCTTACTGGTAGATCGATCCTTTTATTGAGATAAGACCTCTCTCTGACTCTATTAATGCTTCTTGCCTGAAATCCACTTTTTCCTTTATTAGTGTTGTAACAGCTTTCTTTCAGTTAGTGCTTACATGGCATATCTTTTCCATTTTTTTTATTTTCAAGCCTTCTGTTTCCTTATAGGTGTGTCTCTTATAAGTAGTACATAGATTTTTTTCTAATCTTTGTCCGTTTTTGGATCAATTTAGTCTATTTACATTTTTAATTTGCATTTCTTGATGACTAATGACATGGGACTTATTTTCATGTGTGTACTAACCATTCATCTATCTTTTGTTAATTGTCTTTTCAGATATTTTCCTATTTTTAAATTGAGTTGTCTTTTTAATTTTACATTGTGTGAGTTTTTTAGTACATGTGCTGCGTACAAGTCCTTTGTCAGATATGTGTATTGGAGATATTTCCTCTCATTGTGTGGCTCGATCTATTATTTTAACAAAGATTTTATTTACCAAACAACTGGTGTGTGCAGCCCATGCACATGGACTAAGAGCGGTGGGGATGATGGGATGGGGTGCAGGGCAGAGGGAATAAAGGGGGGGAAAATGGGACAACCGTAATCGCATACTCAATAAAATATACCAAAAAAAAAAGATTTTATTTATTTACTTATTTTTTAGACAGAAGAGAAGGGAGGGAGAAAGCAAGGGAGAAACACTGATGTGCGAGAGAAACATTGACCCACAGCTGCTTCTTGTGTGACCCCAGGCACGTACCCTGACTGGGAATTGAACCATAGACCCTTTGGTTTGTGGGATGATGCCCAACTCACTGAGCCACACCAGTCAGGGCTCTATTATTTTTTTAATGGTGTGTTTTGAAGAATAAACATTTAAAAGTTTTATGAAATATAATTTTCTACTTTGTACTTAAATGTACAACGTGATGAGTTTTAACAAGTAACCCAGGTAAACACGATGAGGAAGGTACAGACCATGTTCATCCTCCCGGGAGGTTCCCTCATACCCCCACCCCACTGATCCCCAACCCGGGCAACCACTGACCTATTGTCTGTCTCCACAGATGGGCTTTGTTTCCTCAAATCCCATAGTCTGTGCTCTGCCGTTTGTGTTCAGCAAAATGAAGATTCACTCATGTGATGCTGTTTAATTTAATCTTCTTTTTCTAGCTTTCTAAGGTGGGAGCTTAGATCACTGGGTATAAATTTCCCACTCTGCATTATTTTAGCTATATACAGATTTTGATATGTTGTATTTTTATTATTAGTTATCAGAATATTTTCTAATTTTCTTTGTGGTTTCTTTTATCCATGTAGTATTCAGAAGCGAGTCATTTAGTATACAGATTTTGGGGTTTGCCTCATATTTTATTGTTTATTTCTAATTCCTTTGTGTTCAGAGAATATACTCTGTGAGATTTTAATCTTTTCAGATCTATTGGGGCTTGTTTTATGGTGCATCATCTGGTCTACCTTGGTGAATTTTCATCACTTGAAAGATATATATTTTGTATTTGTTGAGTATATATATTTTAAATATCAATTAGGTTAAGGTAGTTTATAGTGTCGCTCAACTGTTCTATATCCTTCTGATTTTTTTTGTCCACTGGTTATTGAGAGAGGAGTGTTGAAGTTTTTAAGTATAATTTGGGATTTGTGTTGTGTATTTTTCCTTTTGTTAATTTATGCTTCATGAACTTTGAAGCTCTATTAGGTACATACATGTGGGACTATTTTTTCTTTTCATCGAATTGATAGATCATTGTGAACTATCCTTTTGTCTCTAGTAATACTCCTTGAAGTATTTTTTTGTTTGACATTATTTTTTTGACATTATTTTTTACTTTAATATAGCCACTCCTTCTTTCTTATGCATTACCGTTTACTTAGTGTATCTTTTTCTACCCATTTATTTTCAGACCATTTGAGTGTTTGTATTTAAATTGCATCTCTTGTAGATAGCATAAACTAGGTCTTGCTTTTTTATTCAGTTTGACAATATCTGCATTTAGCTTGAAGTGTATAGTCCATTTATATTTAATATAATTAGCAACATGGATGCATTTAGGGCTGCCATTTTGCTATTTGCTTTTTATTAGTGTTACCTATTTCTTGTTTCTCTGTTTCTTTTTTCTACTTTCTTTCGAGCTAATCAGATTTTTTTGGTATTTCATTTTATCTCCTTCATTGGCTTTTTAGATTATAACTCTTGGCATTATTTTTAATGGTTCCTTTTGAGATTACAATATGAACCTTTAACCTATCCAAGTCTATTTAAGGTTAATATTGACAGATATCTGATAAAATATAGAAACCCTGCAATAAGATTTATGGCTATCATCAAGGATTTCAGTCAAGATGGGGCTCATCCTCATGTTGTTTTCTTGCTTCTGAGTATTTAGTTTCCAGCTACTTTACTACTGAGTATTTAGTTTCCAGTACTTAATTTCCAGCTGTGTTACTGGCTTTTGGTGCTCTTGAATGAAATTTCAAGCCCATGAAGTTTCAGCTTTTTGTTGCCCAAACTGCTTGTAGTTGAGGAATTCACTTAATTAAAAAAAAACAAAACAGCAGATTTACAGATTAGGTTGCCATAGTCAATTTTTCAAGAGGAGGTTATTTTTGTTTGTGGTCCTTGCTTGCTTTTCTACAACCCCCACCCGCTCTCCTCATACCTTCTCTCCTTTCGTGTAGTTTGGAGGCCATCAGGGGTTTTGGCAGTTTATACAGAGTTTCTCATTCCTTCTGTCATCCTCTCACTGTCCGAATTCCTCCTTTAGATTTCTTACTGCTTTCCCGACCCTGAACTAGGATCCCTGGCACTTTAGCTGGAGGCTGTCATTCTCTACTGCCGTTTCTACAGCCTTGTCGGTGGCAGCTGGGTAACACTCTCAGGTCAGAAAGCCAGGGACTCACCCAGGCTGGTATGGCGACAGAAAACGGTATTGCTACAGATGTTAAGTCATGAGTACATACTGACACAGGTAATGTCTTTGTTATGGGGCACTTAGGATATAAAAATGTCACCTCTGAATACAAGTATTTATTTCCTATTAAAATTAGGGAGAAATAGTATGAAAGCCTCAAATATTATATTACCATTTATTCTGTGATATCACCTTTTTAGATAATAACATCATTCTCTTCCATTTAGTATTTATTATGTGCCAGTAATACCCTTATTATTTTATAAACATTGCCTCATCTAATCTTTATACTAACTCCATGAACTAGTTATTATGAGTATTACCTATATTTTATAGATAAAGGAACTGAAGCCCAGATAGGTTAAGTTACCTTCTGTTGACAGGTGAAAAATGACAAGGCCATGATTCACACCCCAGTGTCTATGCTTTCAAGGTTTATGCTAACATTTGCTCTCTGCCCCATCCCTCTACAGTGATTACACTTCTGAAGATCAACTTGTCTATCTCCATGTTGTCATATTTCTTATTTCCCTTTTTTTCCCCACTTTTAATTCTTTTTTTAAAATTTAATTTATCTGGGTGACATTGGTTCATAAAATTATATGGATTTCAAGTGTTGTACAGTTCCACGATACATCATCTGTATATTATTGCATTGTATGCCCACCGCCTAAAGGTGATGGTGATAAACTCTATCACCATATAGTTTACCCCCTTAACCCTTTTCTACTCCCTACCCCCCTTCCCTCTGGTAAACACCATATTGTTGTCCTCCTTTAAAAAATATGTATATACTCTCCTTTAAAAAATATGTATATATTTATGTGTGTAGCCACACATTTTATGATAGTATAGAAAGTCATTTAGTATTATAATGGGAAAAAGCAGTCTTTACTGCCCCCTCCCTTAAACTCAGAGGTGAAAATAACCTTAAATTCTTTTATCTTTATAATTCTGTGTAATATGTTTGTTTTTGTAATTTCTTGACTCATTAGGTTTTGATATTATTGATTTCTTCTTATGGAAGAGTTAGTCTTTTATAACCTAATGATTTTATGTGCTTTTTTTTTTTTTTTGCCACCTGTATTCCTTCTTGACTAAGTATCTGGAATTTTTGCCATGTTCTAGTTGGATTGTTTGTTTTCTTACTATTGACTTCAGAGTGTTATTCAGATATTCTGGATACAGTCATTTGTTGGATATGTGATTTGAAAGTAGTTTTTCCTCACCGGTGACTCTTCTTTTTTTAACAGGGTTTTTATTTTTTTGCAGAGCAAACAGTTTTGTTCTTTTATTTTTAAAAAATATGTTTATTGATTTTAGAGAGAGAGGAAGTTGAGAGAGACAGAGACAGAAAGACATCGATGTGAGAGAGAAACATCAGCTGGTTGCCTCCCATATGTGCCTGCACCAGGGATTGGATCCACAACCTAGTCATGTGCCCTGACAGGGAATGGAACCCCCAACCCTTCGGTGTACAGGATGATGCTCCAGCCAACCGACCCACACCAGCCAGGGCAAGAGCAAACAGTTTTAAGTTGATAAAATCCAAGGAACCTCTACACCAATTTCTGGGGTGAGCTTCCTTTTGGTATTTTGCCTCATGAGTTACAGCCACCCCTGCAGCCTTGAACTGTTTCCTAATTTCTTAGCTCAGCTAGTCTCACCGTGCTCTGCTTAGAGGTTCTGCCTACCTGTGTTGTGGTCAAGAAACTTTCCTAGGCAGAGAGCAAGGACAAGTCTGGGGATCACCTTAGGTGTTTCTCTCAGGGATTACATTTTTGTTCTACCTGTTGTCCAGTACCTGAAAATGTTTGCCTCATACATCTGTCCAGTCTTATAGATATTTATGGTGGGAGAACAAGTCCAGTAATAGTTACTCTCTTATGGATGGAACTGTAAATCCTCAAATTTTTGATTCATGATTGTCCATATTTTATAAGAAGGCACTAAGAAACTTTCTAGAAGCTCTGTATGCATGGGTTGGGATAGTAGACTTTACTGTAAGATTATAGGGCAGTGAGGTAGCTCTTTTATCTGGGAACTGTCACATGGAATATGTGTAGGCCTTTTTTCTGTGGCTATTCAAGTTTCTTTGCAGAAAAATCCTGTAAAACTTGATGTCTCTGTTTAGGGGAGGGAGGTGGGGGTTTTCACATTCATTGTGGAGACTTTAATTTTGCGTTTGGACCCTATATCTCACCCCTTCTTTCCTGAGTACCAAATACTCAATCTTCCAGGAGTTCCAATAGTGCAGGGTATCAGTTGGCTGCTAAAGATAAAACGTAGTGTAGTGACAATGAGTGAATTCTGGAACTAGACTACCTCAGTTTGAGAATTTACTTTGCCAGAGAGCACCAGCTGTGTGATCTTGGGCAAGTTACTTATCCTTTTTTTACCTTGACTTTTCTCATTTGTTGGGTAGGAACAATAACAGGACCTATATCATAGAGTTGATACGATTAAAGTACTAAGAGCACTAATCTTCTCATCTTTTATGTTCTAGTGTTGGCCTGTAACTTCCTCTTTATATTTTACAAGTATCTCAAGTCTGATAAATTCAATGTTAAATCCTTGATTTCCCTTCACATCTGTTTCTCTGCTAGTCTTCTTTTTTTCCAATAAATATACCACCTTATATTTAATTGCTTTTGGAAAAAACCTGGAGTCCTTCTTAGTACTTCCCTTTTCTTTATCATTTACATGTACTTGGCTACGAAGTCCCAGTTGTTCTATCTATAAGATACATCTCAATATGTTTTCATCTCCATTATTAGCATCTTTCACCTGGACTTCTGTGTAGCCTCATTATAGCTTTCACTGACTCCATTTAATTCCCCTCCTCTCTGTTCTCCTCCCTGCCACAAAAAGAATCAGGTCTAGTAAGCTAGGATGTTCACTTTCTCAAGACAAGACTTAAATCCACATTGGCCATCATTTGCCATCAGATTTTTCAGTTTCTTACCCCTAATGACTTACCCCTAATTCTGACTGACACATTTCCTTTAAATATTTGTGAATATAATCAGAAGATAGATTTTTTAGGCCCTGCTGCCATTCTCTTAAAATTGATGTATATAGCTCTCTCTGACCTGTTATGTTTTCATTTATTAATTCACCATATATTTAATGTGTGCCTGTCATCTTCTAGGATGTAGGGATGCACAGTACTTTTATGGAGGTCAGAATTTGAGTAAGAAACAGAGACACTTAATACATATATTTTATAGTTTAAAGTATTATGATAGAGATGTACAGCCTCCCAGTTGAATAATATAGCAGAGAGATGTAACTTTACATACGGATCAGGAAAACTTAGGCTGGGGATTAGACTGAGTAGAAATTATTTAAAGGGAAGATCTGAAAGCTAAGTCGTTATTCTGGTGAAGTTGTTGGGGTGTTGTTGGCATGGTGGACAGCATGTTTGAAGTCCCGAGGAAGGATGGCCTAGTCCAGGAGTTCAAAATTCTGTATGACTGCAGCGTAGGTAGAGTCAAGAGCACCAATGTCAAGAGAGAAAAGTGAAAAGTAGGTAAAGACTGCTTTGTTAGCAATATTAAGGATTTTATACTCTATCTTACATAATGGTTAGGACCTGGGACTTTAGAGTCAGACCTATGTCTGAACTCTTGTCTCCTCCCCATGACTGTAGAAAAGTCACTTAATTTCTTCAAGTCTGTTTTCTATTCTGAAAAATGGGAATAATAACCCTACCTCAAAGGGCCAGAGCTAGATTCTTGTTTGTGGCTTGTATCCTCTTTTTGGACATTAATGCATCAGACTTCTTTGGCCTCTTGTCATTTAATATTCAGGCCACATAACATAATTCTCTCACTCCGTTCTGTCCTTACTTGGCTGGCTTTCTTTGCACTGTGCCCGAAAGGAGAGGACATGCCAACTTGAGGACACGAATGCCTTCTGCTCTTGGTAGTTTTGACAGTTACAGTTATTGCCATAAATTAATAAGTTGGCATTCTGATTTTAGGGTAGTCTCGTGAGGTTGGTTACTGGGAACTGTTCTTGGGAGATGGCTCTATTGGTCATATGATGTCCCATTAGATTTGTGAGCTTTTAAGGCCAAGGGCTGAACAGAATATGGAAAGTTCATTAAAATCAAATTACTTTCAGGCCTTCCTCAAAATAGGCAGCTTGCCTTCCCTGGAGTGCTCTCCACTTCTACTCAACTAACGACTGGGAGTTTATTGTTGCATATTTACATTTTTATAGTTTTAATTTTTTATTTATAAGATATTTAATTTGTCATTATATAAATTCAAAACGACTAATACAAAGTTAGCAAAAGCTGGTAGGACTGAGTTGTGACTGAAATGAAGAATAATAAGCAGCTGTCCAGTTATCTATCAGTGGACAAAAAGATGTCTTGTGAAATGTTTGATTTTGTTGTGTTTATATATTCATTTGAAACACTAAAGAGAATTTGGTACTTTACAGGCATTCATAGAAATGACTTTTGTTTATTTGATTTCACAAACAACTAAATCATTCATTTTTATTTTTGGGTATTCGTTTTTTAACTATGAAAAAGAAACCTTATTTTCTTTTAGTGGTTCTAAAGTAGGGGGCTGGGTAGCCTCTTAGGAGGGCACTTTGTGTGATGGTTTTTGATTGTCACAGTGATTGGGGAGATGGGGATTACTGATGTTTAATGGACATGGAGACTAGGGGGAGGCGGGCTTGTTAAATACTCTGTAGTGGCCTGGAGAGCCCTCTGGAGGGAGGAATTGTCCAGCCTCCAAAGTTTGTAAGTGGCCCTGGTAAAAGACACTGCCAGCTAGTTTCTTCACGTAGCCTTCCTAAATAACTATGCAGAGAGCACCATCTAGTGAGAGAAATAGGTAATAAGCAAAATTTATTTTCATCATAGAAGTAAGAGAAAATTCAAAATTCTAAACTTTCTCTAAAATACTAGGGTATGGACTCATACAGTTTTGGAGCAGGAAGGAAAATTGGAGATAATCTAATCAACCTTCTCTCTTTGCAGATACGGAAATTAGGTTCCAAACAGGTGATTTTTCCAATGCTTTATATGTAGTTAGTAGTGAGAGACCAGGCTAGAATCCAGGTCTCATAGTTTTTAAATTTTTAGTTGCTATCATTTTAGCTCTAAGTATTGAGCATTAATGATAAAGCTTCAGGACAGAGAAAAATATATACATGAAAATTTATTACAAATTTACTTATCATATTGATGAACTGACATGTTGGCAGTCAAAAGATTGAAATGAGTTACAAACTAATGAAATCTTTTTATTTCTCTTCTTTGTTAGTGCACATTAAATAGTTTCGGTAAGTCAGGTGTTTTTCTTTTCCTTTTTTTCTTTTTTTAATGAAAGAGGTCAGCAAATATTGAGAATGGTTTGGCTGCAACCATCTTGTGATTATATCACAATCAGTTGGAAAAGAACAATTTTTAATTATTGATTGAAAAAATGTTATTTAGACAGGAAATGGGTTACAAAGTAAAGTGAGTTTTAAGAAGTGATAGCATTGACAGTGTTGGGAAAATGAACCTGTGAAAGTGAGAGATGATGATGACAGTAACCACAGTAGTGATTGTAACACTGATGAGGGTATTGACAACAATGATAATACTAATAGCTAACATTTCTTTATGTTCTGGGGCACTGTTCTGGGTGTTTTACATGTGTTAACTTTTAATCTTCATAACAATCCTGTGAAGTAGAGGTACTATTAGTCTCATTTTTTCAGATGAAACCGGGGGATGGAGAAATTAAGTAACTTGCCAAAGGTCTCACAGATACTAAGGTTTTCCCTTCCCAGGATAAAGGTACATTTATTACTGAAATGGAACTTTCTATAATACTTTAACTGGGAACAGTTTTGGTCTTCTGCAGTATTGTCCCTAAGATGATCATTTTTGTATCTATTTTGGTACCTTTAAATCTCATCTTAAAATAGCCTCAGTGTATTCTACCTGTAGGAGTCCAACCAGTCTTCTGCCACAGTTCTTTGCAGTATTATCTCAGGGCACTATTTCACCTATCATATATGTATGTGGAATACAGGAGAGGATTCCAGAATGACTGGGACAAGTGTACAGTATCAGTGGCATTCTTAAAAAACATTCAAAGCTGCTAATGTTGTAATTTACCTTTTAGAGAAAAGGTGATGGCTGGCAGGTGTTTTGTTGAACAGTCTAGGTGAGTAGAAAGAGCAAAATTTCAAGACACTTTCCACCTTTGTAGCTCTAATGAAAATTTTGGCTACAGGCAGAGTATACTAGGTCTTGATCTGTTTATACATTTTTCTCTCGCACTGTTTTGGCATTGGGAAATGTTCAGATTATAAGAATAGTTCTTATACTACCATACTTTTGTGAATATCATATCCCACTGGGTTTCTAATTGAATAGTAGCAAATTCTTTGTCAATTAATAGGTCTCTTAATTCATATTCATGCATATCGGTACCATAGGCTGAATTAAACTAGACCCCTCTTTAGTTGTAAATTCATGACATCATCACTTACCACCAAACCTAGCATCATGCAGTAACCACAGGACTCTGGCGCTCACCTCGGGTAAAGGGGTGTAGAAATAGTGTCCAATATGTTCTTGATTCTGAGCTGGCTACTTTACAAGAGTTACCACATTTAATCCTAATGATCCACTGCTTTAATTTCATTTTTACAGATGAATCTGAGGTTCCTGGAGACTAAATTATTGGCCCAAGATCACAGTCTCTGGAACCAGCCTATGTGGGTTCAAATCATTGCTCTGTCACTTACCAGCTGGGTGACCTTTGACAAATTACTTGACCTCTGCAGGCCTTGGTTTCTTCATCTGATCTGTAAAATGAGTGTAATAATAGTACATACCTCATGAAGTCATTGTTAATATAATGAGTTAACAATTGTAATATACATAGAACAGTACCTGACACATATAGGTGACTAATAGTTAAATTAAATATATAATTGATATTTTGAACCGATCTTTTTGGTTTGTTTCTTCCCATTGTCCCAATGTACTACCTCAAAAAGTATTCCAGAACCAATGTATTTCACATATTTTCCTATGTTTCTCTGGCCAACTGTGGCCATTATTATTTCTATTTTAAGAAGGAAATGTTAGCTAGAAGGCACCCCATCTTTCCTTTCTTTATGTACTTCCAGACACTTGGTAAACATAAGTTTCTTTGCAAAAATTTTTGTGTAGGCAAATGAGTTAGGCTTGTGATGGGCTAAATATTTATTTAAAAATATTGCCATATTGGTCTATAACTTTTACTACTTTTTCATTTTTTGTTATAGTAAGAACATTTAACATGTATAATACAAGGTTGTACATCAGATCTCCAGAATTTATTCATCTTGTAAAACCGAAAATTTATACTGTTGAATAGCAACTTCCTGCTTTTCTGTACCCCTAGCCCCTGGCAACCACCATTCTACCCTCTGCTTCTCTGAGTTTAACTACTTTAAATACCTCATCTAAGTGGAATCATGCTGTATTTGTCCTTTTGTGACTGGCTTATTTCACTTAGCAGACTGTTCTGAAGGTTCATTTATGTCATTGCATATGGCAGGATTTTCTTCCTTTTCGAGACTAAGTAATCCATTGAATGTGTGTGCCATATTTCTTAGTCCATTTTTCCATCGATGGACATTTAGGTTCTTTTCCACATCTGGTGGTTGTAAAAAATGCTTCAATGAACAGAGTGCTAATATCTTTTCGAGATCCTGTTTTTAGTTATTTTGGATGAAAACCCATACATGGGCTTGCTGGATCATATAATAGTTCTATTTTTAATATTTTTAGGAGCCTCCATGCTGTTTCCTATAGCGACTGCACCATTTTCCATTCCCACTGACAGTATATGAGTGTTCCAGTTTCTCCACAACATCACCAACACTTATGCTTTGTTTTTTGATAGTAGTCATATTAACAGATGTGAGGTAATAGATATCTCATTGTGGTTTTGATTTGCATTATCCTGATGATTAGTGATGTTGAGAAATTTTTCACATACCTGTTAGTCATGTGTGTGTCTTCTCTGGGAAAATGTCTGTTTAAGTTCTTTACCTATTTTTAAACAGGTTATTTATAGGTTTGGTTTTGTTTTGCTAGTGAGTTGCAGGAGTACCTTATAATTTTGAGTGCTAAAACCTTATCAGGTATATAGAATTGCACATATTTTTCTCTCATTCTGTAGGTTGCTTTTCCACTGTTTTTTTCTTTACTGTGCAGAAGCTTTTTAGTTTGATGTAGTCCCACATGTCTATTTTTGCTTTTATTTCCATACCCAAGAAATCCTTGCCAAGACCAGTGTCAGGAAGCTTTCTCCCTATATTTTCTACAAGTGTTACAGTTTCAACTCTTATGTTTAAGTTTTTATTCCATTCTGAGTTGATTTTTTTTTTGGTGTAAGTTAAAGGTCCAATTTTATTCTTCATATATTCTTGGCACCCTTGTTGTAAATGAAGGATATGCATGAATTTATTCCTGTGTTCTCTGTTCTGTTCAGTCGTCTATATGTGTCTGCCTTTATGTCAGTTCATTCTAATTACCATAGCTTTGTAATATATTTCAAAATCAGAAAGCGTGATGCCTCCAGCCTTGTACTTCTTTCTCAAGATTGTTTTGATTGCTCAGGGTTTGCTGTGGTTCTGCGTGATTTTAGGATTTTTTTCTGTTTCTTTAAAAAGAAATTGCCATTGGGATTTTGATAGGGATTATACTGAATCTGTAGATTACTTTGGGTACTATGGAGGTTTTAATAACAGTCCAGCCAGAGATTCTAGGGGCTCCTTAAACCTTCATGCTAGTCTAAACAGGTGTCTTTGTTTTTAGTGGTCCTCTGGCATCTAAAGTATGCTGGGTCCTGTCAGTACTCTGAGATAGGCAAGATGGTAGCCAGTCCCTCAGGCAGCTTCCAGAAATGTTGCAATGTTAGACATGTGGTTTACCTCCTTCCCTCCCTAGGGAGTAGAAGCTAGAATCTGGGATTTTTGCCTGTTTGCTCTGTGCTGAGCTGGGGGGCATGGGCTATGGTGACTGCTGTGTGCTAGTTCAAACTGCCATCTTTGTTTCAGTGGTTCCCAGGCATGTAGTGTGTGCTGGGTCTCGTCAGTGGTCTCAGAGAGGCAAGACAGAAGCTAGTCCTTTGGGCAGACCTGGAAAGATTGGAACGCTGGGCATATGGTCCAACTCTTTCCCTAGCCATGGAGAAGCTGGAAACTGGGGTTTCCTTCCAATTATATGACACTGTTGAGGGTAGGGATTATGGCAAGGGACTGTCTTGGATTTTTCTAATGGCTTTGATGTGTCTGGCTTCACATTTACCCAGGATGCAAGAGTCTCTGAAATAGTTTCTGGATTAGTTACAAATGGAATCTGTTTGTGTATGTTTCTAAATAGGTGTGTTTTATTATTTTGCTGATGTCACCCTGTAACTTAATTTTTATAAATTGGCAAAAACATGAAATATCCTTTTGAAAACAAAATTATCTGTTATCGATGGGTCTTTGAATTGTGTAGGCAAACTCCACCTTTGTCTTACTATTAAAGCACATATCTCCAATCCTTTGGAATACTTTAACTTTGGAATATTTTGTAGTCTGTTGAGATAATTTCTTCTATTTCTGTGTATCAAATATTGCTTTAAAGATTGCCTTCAACTGTGTCTCTTAGAGACTTGAAGTGGGAAATATTTTATTTCTCTTGCAATTAACACTTTTAGTTTAAAAAAGTATTGGATAAATGTGCTTTGGTCTGTGTAGCAAAGAAACTTCACAGTAGACCCTATTTTGCTGTGTATAATGTGCAAAAAGTTTTGCCCAACTTTTTGAGGGAAAAATAAGGATGTGCATTATACACAGGTAGTACATGAAATACCTTGTATCTGTTCTTGTGTTTTGTAATTATTTGTTACAGAAAATTTCTTGTACCATAATGTGTTCAAAAATAAATGCTAAAATTCCTTTATAATATAAAAAATGGGTACCTAAATATAAATAAAGAAAAAACTGAATTAAAAAATTAAAATGAAATATTTTTGTCCCCAAAGTTTGGACCAAAAACATGGGTGCACATTATACATGGCAAAATGTGGTAATTCCTGAATTTGTAGTGTATTGAAATGTTTATCTTCCAGTTTTCAGAATTGTTTTAGCTGCTAGTTAGGCTGTGCTTTTTAAAGTGGTAGCATATGATTTCAGTTAAATTTCAGCTTATTTTATATTTAATCAATTATCTTAGAAGAATATCTTGCTTGTTTGTCTCAGTTTTTACACACACACACACACACACACACACACACACACACACACAGGATCCAGCACAAATAATGCCCCTTTTTTATTACAAAATCATAAGCATGTAATTCTGTAAAATAACAATATCACACTCAAGCATGCCATATGACATTTTAGGTGAAATGTTCAAATTGCTGTCCATCTCGTATGAGACCTTCATGTACCTTACTGACCATAGTCAAGCAAGCCTGACTTCTGCCTGACCCTGTATTTTGAATGTGTTGACTTGCTATTGAAGGACATATTTCTAGAATTCAGCATCAAATAATTACTTCTGTATGGGTGTATATGTTTGTATATATACTTAATATATAATGCATATATAAATATGTATTACATATATACATATATAACATTTTATGCCTAAGCACACATTATATACATATCACATACATATACAAGTATATGTTTATATGTGTACAAATGAGTCATTTTTATGTTATAAACTTTTGCATATTCCTGTTTATACACATATATACATGTAAATCCATATATGGGGAGGGGGACCAAAAAACCCCAAATTTAATTATTTAAAAAATTATGTATTTATCCTTACTTGTTTAAACTTCAGTCACCTTCAAAGTATTCTCCATTTGATGCAATACACCTATTGAGATATTTTTTTCCACTGCTCAAAACGGTTTTTCAACTTGTTGATTTTGATGCCTTTTAGTGCTTCTGCTGTTTTTTTGTTAACACCTCTTCCACATAGCAAAACGTTTCCCTTTGAGGACTTTTTTCATCTGGGGAAACAAAAAAAGTCGTTTGGGGTGAAACTGGGTGAATAGGAAGGGTCGGGCATGGGGTCATACTGTTTTTGGTCTAAAACTGCTGAACAGTCAGCATGGTATGGGCAGGTGCACTTGTAAAGCACCCATTTTGAAACAGGCAAAAGTATTGGAAGATTCTTCAAAAAAAATTCAAGCAGAACACAGCCTCTCACAACAACGCCAGCTGCCATAGTGATACATACAGTTGGGTTCCTAGAACACTCACCTAGCAGGGAAAGCCTGTACAAGGGGCCCACTCTCCAGAAGATAATTTTGCTTTCTTTGAGGGGTGCCCCCTCATATGAGCAGTAGGGCAAAGTAACTTGGATTCTTTTTAACTGAAGAGTACTCAAAGGTGTTAACGAATTATATTGTGATTCTGAAAGATGGTGGAGTAGGAAGTACCAGAAATCTGCCTTCCCACCTGAACAGCAATTACACTGGCAGAATCTGTCTGATGTTAACTATTTTGGAACCATGGAGTCTGTGGAAGGCTCGTAAATTCCAGGCGAAGTCTTGGACCGTGATTTTTGTTTAATTTCAGTCAATTTCAGCCCCCACTCCTATTCACATGGCAGACAGCTGTGTATGTGTTCCTGGAACAGCTTACACACATCCTTGGTAGCCAGGGTGAGCAAAGAGAGCACACTGTCTTCCAGATATCAGGGATCTGCCTTCTGCTTATTTTTTGATCATAGAGGTTCAGACAAAGCAGTGGGCAGCCACCGTTATTGCACCTTTCCCCATTATTTCAAGTCTCTCTCCCCCTGGCTGCAGTGACTTCTAGGGCACTTATAGGTCTGATGCCCTCCATTTATTTTTTCATTTTTCATTTTTCCTTTTGGGACAGACATAAAAGTGTATGACATTTAAAAAACAACTGTAAATATGGGAAATTAGAAAGTGACTGTATATGCCCAGGGGAAGGCTCCTGAGAAAAAATTAAGTTTATACCCCAGGCTGATGATTCTCAGCGCAGGGACAGACTACCCCAATAAAATATATACATACGTATGTACATACACACATACAAAAAACAGCCAACCTTGCAGAAGGGGTAGAACCTGACTTCCAGAAATACATCCTTATTGTTCAAATTTCCGGTCTTCAACAAAAATTCACAAGTCATCTAAAGAAACAGGAAAAAATGGCCCATTAAAGGAAAAACTTAAATCAACTGAGACTGTCTCTGAAAAATATCTAATGGCAGATACACTAGACAAGACTTTAGAACAATAAAGATGCTGAGAGAACTAAAAGAAATTGTGGAGAAAGTTAAGAGTGATTATGAATAAAATAGGCATATCAATGTACAGATAAAAAACCTAAAAAGAAACCAACAAGAAATTTGGAAGCTGAAAGCTATAATAATAGAATTGTAGTATTCACTAGACAGATTCACAAGTAGGTCTGAAGAAAGAGAAGAAAGAATCAGTGAACTTTAAACTAGGACAGTAGAAATTATTGTTGCTGAGGAACAGAAAAAAAAAGATGGAAGGAAAGTGAACAAATTTTAAGGGATCTGTGGGACACCATCAAGTGGAAGAACATGTACACTGTGGGGGCCCCGGAAGGAGGAGAGAGGTGAAGGGGCAGAGAGAGTATCTACAGGAATAATAGCTGAAGACTTGCTGACTTTGATGCAATACATGAACATCCAAGAAACTCAATGAACTTGAGGTTGGATGAACCAGTGAGACCCACACCAAGGTACTTTATAATCAAACTTAAAAAAAAAATGTAAAGAACGAATTTTGAAAGCAGTAAGAGAGAAGTGAAGCATCACATTTAAGAGATCCTCAGTAAGGTTTTCAGCAGATTTTTCATCAGAAACTTTGGGGACCATGAAGCAGTGATTGACATAGTCAAAGTGCTAAAAGAAAAAGCAAAACCTGTCACTCAAGAATGTATTTTCGGTGAAATATAAAAAAATTCCCATTCTCTTTGACCAATATTAATTTTTTGAGACCTTATTGCTTGTCACTTGAGTCCTATAGCTGTCATACATCTCGTATAAGCAACATCTGATTCTTGAACTGTGTAGACCATCTTTTCATATTTTCAAGATGTAATTTTACACTTATGCATTTTAAAAACAGTTTGACCATAATATGGACACACACACTTCTAATCCATATACCCATATGTGTGACCTTTGTGAACAGAAATTTGCATGTATAATCTGTGTTTACTTGTAACTTTCTGGTTATATACTGCTTATATCTGTGGATTCAAGTTTCTGAAGTAAATACAATAAAAACTTAGGTCATATTTTTAAAAAAAGAATTCTATAGCCATCAGAACTATCTTAAAAATGACATTCCTGATTGGAAGTTGAAGGAGTTTGTGGCCACTAGACTTGCCCTGTTAAGAACTGCTCAAGGCAGTCCTGCAAAGTTAAATAGAAGGAAACTAGACAGTAACTCAAAGCCATTTGGAGACATAAAGATTTTTTTTTTAAGATTTTATTTATTACTCTGGCTGGTGTGGCTCAGTGGATTGAGTGCTGGCCTGTGAACCAACGGGTCGCCTGTTTGATTCCCCATCTAGGGCACATGACTGGATTGTGGGCCAGACCTCCAGTAGGGGCAGGGGAGAAGCAACAACACATTGATGTTTCCCTCCCTCTCTTTCTCCCTCCCTTCCCCTATCTCTAAAAATAAATAGAGAAAATCTTTAAAGAAAAAAGGCTTTTAAATTTGATTTTTAGAGAGAGGGTAAGGGAGGGAGAAAGAGAGAAACATTGATTGGTTACCTCCCGTGTGTGCCTCGACTGGGGACTGGGCTGCAACTGAGGTATGTGCCCTGACTGGGAATCCACCAGTGACCTTTTGATTTGCAGAATGACACACAACAAACTGAGCCCTACTGCTCAGGGTGACATAAAGATCTTAATAAAGATCTTTGTTTAATAAATACATGGGCAATTATAAAAGCTAGCATTATTGTAACAATGGTTTGTAATTTTACTTTTCGTTTTTACATGAGTCTAATACATTTAAAGAAAAAAATCAATTACTAATGTAAAAGCTTAGGTATTACTGTAACCTTGGTTTGTTAACTCCAAATCTTGTTTTCTACATCATTTTTGCAGACTATTACATTAAAAAGAATTATTAGTTTGTGTTTTTGGACATACGGTATATAAAGAAGTAATTTTGTGACATCAGTGATGCACAAAGGTGGGGACAGAGCTGTAAGGGAGCAGAGCTCTTGTATGCTATTGAAGTTAAGCTCATGTAAGTTCAGAGTAGAGTGTTATAACTTTAGGTTGTTAAATGTAATATTATGGTAACTACAAAGAAAATAGCCAGAAAATAGTCACAAAATGAAATGAGCCCTGACCAGTGGCTCAATTGGCTGTGTGTCATCCTGATTTGATTCCCAGTTGGGACACATGCCTGGGTCGTGTGTTCGGTTTCTGGTTGGGGTGCGTACAAAAGGCAACTGATCAGTGTTTCTCTCCCACATCAGTGTTTCTCTCCCTCTCTTTCTCCCTCCCTTACCCTCTCTCTAAAATCAGAATTAAAACAAAACTCTTAAAAAGGGAAATGAGAAGGAATTTAAACATTTATCATACAGAATTAATTAAACACAAAAGAAGACAGTAATGAAGGAAATAATGGATAGAAAATGTATATGGAGTATGTAAACAGAAAGCACAATGACAGAAGTCCCTCCTTATCAGTAATTACTTTAAATATAAATGGGTTAAACTTTGCAATCAAAAGACAGACTTTGGCAGAATGGATAAAAACACACTACTTTCTGCCCTGGCTGGTGTGGCTCACTGAATTGAGTGCCAGCCTGCAAGCCAAAAGGTTGCCAATTCAATTCCCGGTCAGGGCAGATGCCAGGGTTGCAGGCCAGAGGCCTGGGTTATGGCCAGGTCCCCCGTTGGGGGCATGTGAGAGGCAACCAGTTGATATATCTCTCACATATCTATGTTTCTTTTCCCTCCCTTCCCCTCTCTCTAAAAATAAATAAAGTCTTAAAAAAAAATACATGACCCTTCTATAAGAGACTCAGTTGATATCCAAAGACAGGTTAAAGTGAAAGGATGGAAAAAGATATTTCATGCAAATATTAACCAAAGAGAGCAGGGGTGGCTATATTAATATCATACAAGACAAACTTTAAATTATAAAAGGCTTATAAGAGACAAAGAAGGACGTTATACAGTAATAAAAAAGTTTATACAGCAGGATATTATAACAATTATAAAGATTTATATACCTAATTACAGACTATTAAAATATATGATGCAAAAACTGGCAGAATTGGAGGGAGAACTAGTTCTGTAATAATAGTTGGAGACTTCTGAATACCCCACTCACAGTAATGGACAGGACAACCACACAAAAGATAAGGAAATAGAGGACATGAACAACATAGTAAATGAACTAGATCTATCAGATGTGTACTCAATAGCCTACTCAACAACAACAGCTTACACATTCTTCTCAATGGCATTTGGAACATTTTTCATCATAGACCATATGTTAGGTCACAGATGAAGTCTCAATAGGTTAAGATAGATAATCATACAAAGTATCTTCTCTGACCACAGTAGGATGAAGTTAGAAATCAGTAAGAAAAGTAAAACTGGAAAATTCACAGAATTGTGGAAATTAAACAATATACTTTTAAACAACCAATGGATTACATAAGAAATCCCAAGGGAAATTAATAAATACTAGAAATGAATTAAAACAAAACCAGAATATGCCAAAAGTTAAGGGATGCATTGACAGTAGTGCTAAGGGTGAAATCTGTAGCTATAAATGCTTTAAAAATATGAAGATCTCAAATGAATAATCTAACTTTACAACTTAAAAAACTAAAAAAAAGAACACACTAAACTCCAAGCTGGTAGAAGGAAGGAAGTAATAAAGATTACATGAGAGATTAATAATGAATAAAAAGAGTTATTTAAAAAGATAAGCAAAATTGACAAATATTTAGTTGGACTAAGAAAAAATAAGACTTGGGACACCTATGATAGCATCAACAACTAAAAGAAAAAATAAATTTTGATAGTAAAATGTATTTTGAATGCACAGTAAAGCCGAAAGAGTTCTCTTATATTAAAAAAGAGAGTATATAGAAGCATTTCTATAAAGCAATGAAACATGTTAGTTCTCCCATCCAAGTACTAACAAGGCCCGATCCTGACAACATTGAGTGCATTCAGGGCGGTATGGTTTTAGATGAAACTGGTTCATAAGCAAACTTGTCTGAGCCCTAAGCTTTAAATAAAAGGTTATCTCTTTCAATAATCACTCAGAAAAGCTGTATACTGTTATGGTAAGATGTCCACCTACAAGTAAAACTTGGGTTTCTATTAAAAAAAGAAATGAAAGTGGAGATGTTACTACTGGTTCTGTAGAAGTAAAGAGGATTATGATACAGTACTATGAACAATTGTACACCCTCAAAATTGGACAACCTTGATGAAATGGACAAAGTTTTAGAAATAAAAACTACTGGTGCAACCACTGTGGAAAACAGTATGGAATTTTCTAAAAAAATAAAAAATGGAACTACCTTAGGATTTAGTGATTTGAGTTCTAGGAATATATCTGAAGAAACCGGAAACACTAATTCAAAAGAATATATACACTCCTAGTTCATTTCAGCGCTATTTACAATGGTCAAGATTTGGAAGCAGCCCAGTTTCCATCAGTAGATGAGTAGACAAAAAAGCTGCAGTATATTTACACAATGGAATACTACTCAGCCAAAAAAATGGGGGAAATCTTACCCTTTGTAACGGAATAGGTGGACCTGGAGAACAGTCAGAGAAAGACAAATACCATATGGCTTTACTTATATGTGGAATCTAATCAACAAAACAAACAAAATATAAACAGACTCATAGATACAGAGAACAAACTGACAGCTGTCAGATGGGAGGAGTGTTGGGAGGCTGGGTGAAATAGGTGAAGGCATTAAGAAAAAACCAAAAAAAAATTCATAGGCACAGACAACAATAGTATGGTGATTACCAGTTGAAAGAGGGGTAGGGGCAGGTAGAAGAGGGTAAAGAAGGGGTAAATGGTGATAGAAGGAGACTGGACTCTGGGTGGTGAACACACAGTTCAGTATACAGATGATGTCTTATAGAATTGTACACTTGAAACCTATATAATTGTTTTAACCAAAGTCATCCCAATTAAAAAAAAAAAGTACCAAGACTAAATCACAAAGAAATGGAAAACTGAATTAGACCAATAACTCATATAGAGATTGAATTAGTAATCAAATATCTTCCAACAAAAAAAAATCCTGGAACTGATAGCATCGCTTGTAAATTCTGCCAAGAATTTAAAGGAGTAATACCAGTTCTTCTCAAACTGTTCTAAAAGACTGAAGAGAAGTTACTTTCTTCTTTTTAAAATTTAATCTTTATTGTATTTTTTTCCATTGCCATTTAATCCCCTTATACTCCCCTCCCCACTGCAATCACCACACTGTTGTCTGTATCCACAAGTCCTTTCTCCTTTTTGCTCAAGCTCTCCCTCCTCACCCCTCTCCCACTAGCTGTCATCCTGTTCTCTATCTATGAGTCTGTCCCCACCTTCCTTGTTAGTTCAGTTTGTTCATTAGATTCCATATATGAGTGAAATCATATGGTATTTGTCTTTCTCTGACTGGCTTATTTCACTGTTAATGTTCTCCAGAGAGCCTACTTTCTAACTCATTCTTTGAGGCCAGTATAACCCTAGTACCGATGCCAGACAAAGATGCTACAAGATAAGAAAACTGTAGATCAATATCTAATTATTCTAGTGGTATAGATTAAGAATAATTTTTTAGTACAGTTTATTAACAGATTAAATGTTAAAACCTTATTTTTATGAAAACTTAATTTGGAAGATTTTGCCCTAAATACATGTTCCTAGTATCTGTCAGTGAAAAGAGTGGGTTATCTTTGGGAGTGGTATTATTGTAAATATTGTAAAGGGGTGGGGGCAAGTGGGACAGTAGGCATTCCTTTTTTGAGTTCTATAATACCGTATTGTTTGAGGGTTTTTTTAAAGCAATGAGTATATTCTTTTACTAAAATGATAGAAAATATTTTTTAAAACATGTAGTGACATAAAGGTAAACTTTTAAAAATGTCCTCATAATTAAACTCATTTTGTGCTTTTATTAATTTTTGTTTTAAGGCTTGTGTGGACGTCAGAGCCAGTTCGGTGTTTTGGCAGCAGATGGAACTGACAGATAGTTTCTCTGGTCATCCCAAGTTGCCGGAATGGTTATCCACACACCCTTCTCATGGAAACCGAGTTGAGCACCTGGATAGACTCATACCTGAGGTGAGCTAACACTATGTAAAGCAAGACATTATTTTTACTGTATCGTTTATTTTTAACACTGTTACTTCTTGTGCTTAGAGAAGGAGTTCTAGCTTGTCAACTATTTTGATCACTATAATTATGGATTATCAGTTTTCAAAGGATTTGACTGAAAAGTAAAATCCTGTCTGTCTGCAAGTCTTGGGGAATAAATTGCTGTGTAGAGTTGACTTTTCTTGGTGGTGAACGTTAAAGCTTTTTAGTACCATGCCTTTTAATTTTATCTGATTTGGTGAAAGTCTAAAACTCAAGGATATCTTTTCAACATACTGGTCATAATGTAATCTTTTCTTGGCAATTTTAGCTTATTGGTAAAAAAAAAAAAACTACTTCAGTTAATGACTTGTGCAAAATTTTTTGATCAAATGGGTATTAATTCTAAAAATGACGCTGGCATTTTTCTTAGAAAAAAATGCCTTTATATCAATTTGCTTTCTGTTTATTTCTCTATAGAGTAAAGATATGTGGCTCTTTTCTTTGTAGAGTTCATTTGTGAATAAAACTAAAGCAGCTTTTCCCAAGTAGTTATCACTACCTTCTAAAAATCATTTGATTTAACATCATTTAAAATGTTTGCTGTGGTATCCACATCAGTACAAGATGGATGTCAGACATCTCCAAACCAGGTTACACACTCTTTTCTGTCTTATTTGTGTTGTCAGTATGACTTCAAATTTAGCTTAACAAATGTTGAGTACCTATTATAAGAAATACTGGTAGATAAAAGGGATACAAAGAGAATTAAGGCATGGTTTTTGATATTTTCAGGATGCTAACATAAGTACAAAATGATACTTTATACAATGAGGAATATGATTTATTGTAAGAAGAATAGAAATATAGTGGTATACAATCTGAAGGAATAGCCTGTATCTAGTTTGGGATAAGAAACTACCATGAGATTCATTCATTCATTCATTCATTCATTCATGTGATTAATATTGATATCTACCATTCTGTATTCTGTTGCTAGGAACAAAACAGTCTCTGCTTTCTTGGAGCTAACATTCATGTTAATGCAAGTAATAAACAAACAAACATACATACAGTATGTCAAGCACTGATAAACACATTGCAGAAAAATAAAGCAGGAAGCAGGTTAAAGGTTGTAGAGAGAGCTGGGCAGCTAGGAGGCATACTAGTCTGTGTTCATTTGTCAAAGAAGGCCTTACTTAACAAAATCTGGAAAGGAGTATGGGCCCAAGTCCTGTGGATATCTGGAGAGAGAGTCTTCCAGGCTGAGCAAGTAGCAAGTGCATAGGACCTGAAGGGAGAGTATGTTTGGTGTGTGCATCGAACAGCAAGGAAGATATTGGGGTCGGATGAGTAAAGAGGGTGAGAATGGCTGACATATAGGGGGACCAGACCACGAAGGGCCTTTTAACCATTGTAAGGACTTGACTTTTATCCCAAGTGATATGAGAAGCTAGTAGAGGATTTTGAGCAGACTAGGGACTTGATCACTTCATCTAACTCATGTGATGACTCATGTTTTCTAGTGGTCATGGTTGGGGGGGGTCTCCTGTGTAAAGAGAGGTCAGTATTGGGGCAAGGGTGAAAACAGGGAACTGTTTAGGAGGCACATGCAGTAATCTTGTTACCAGATGATGGAGGCAAAAGAGAGCGAAAAAAGTGGTTGGATTTTGGATATATTTTGAAAGGAATAATTATAGGATTTGTTGATAGTTTGAGCATTCTTTGTGCCTTTCATGAACATTGGGACCAGCCAGACATGGATTCATAAGAACTGTCCTAAATATATTTCATTTATACTCTTAATTTGAAGAAAAATACTTGAGGGAAAAAAATAGCAGTGACATTTACTTGACACACCATGTAGTAATCACTCACCTTAAAAGTGCAACGTAGGACTGGGACAATGTGTGTCATAAGCAACTGCTTTGTACTGAAGATCTCTGACTCAAAGAGCCTTCTCCAGGGCTACCCAAGACCCAGGGAGCTGACATTACCCTGGGAGGCTTAACCCATTGCTAAAACCATAACCGCCACATAGTTTTCTCGTGGAATTCCATTTATTTTTATTTTTGCTTATGAAATTCTAAAAAATGTGGTTTGCTTAAATTGGATAATGAGTTTTAGCCAACTTCATTTAAATTCTGAGTTGTCATTTTATCATTGAAGATAACTAAGAATCTTTAGAGAAGTAAAAATGTGCTTTAGAGAAGCCTTTAAAATAATAATGAATTGTTTAGTGAGTATGAAGAAAAATGACTGCAGAAATAAGTATGTTATTTGGGCATGAAGAAAAACATTGGGAGATTTTCTTTTCAAAAAATAAACTACCCTAGTTCAGAAACTTAAATGGAAAACCTTATATAATTTCTTACATTTTTCCCCCAAGTGATTAAATTCAATTTGAAAGTAATAAAACTCTACTACAATATTGGGAATAATTCAGTGGTTGAAGTGAAACTTATAGTTAGTATAATAGTATATTGTTAATTAGAATACATAGTCGTAATTCAGAGATTGGAATTCCCTACTATCATTTCTAATTTCTATGATGAAAGAAAGCAGATCCTCAGGCAGTATATAGAATTGTGGGAGTCTGTATAATGCTGTAGAGTACATTTTTTGTTTGATTTTATTTAATATTTTTTTCTACTTAAGTTAGTACAGTGTATTCTACCTAATGCTTCTGTGCTTTGACATTTCTGACAACATGCCTGAAGTGATGCACACCTCAAAGCTAAAAAAGCTAAAAAAAAAAAAAGTAACTTACTGAAGATAGTAAATTTTTATTTCTTATTTATATCTTATCATCACAGAAATGTGTTATTTTTTATTATAGCATATCAACATTTAAAACATAAGATGCTTTAAAACTACACTTTATGCATTTAACAAATATTTATTAGTCACCAATTACATGCTAGATTGTAGGTGCCGTGAACAAAATAGACAAAAAACCCTACCCTTATGAAGCTTATTTTGCAGTAAAGAGAGATAGACAATACATAGAATAAATTAGTGCCCTGGCCATGTGGCTCAGTTGGTTGGAGCATCCTTCTGTGTACTGAAAGGTTGCCAGTTCGATTCCCAGTCAGGACACATGCCTGGCTTGTGGGTTCAGTTCCTGGTTGGGGTGTGTATGGGAGGCAGCAAGTCGATGTTCTCTCTCTCTTTCTCTCTCTCTCTTTCTCAATCCCCTTTCTACCCTCCCCACTCCCTTCCTTTCTTCCCCTTTAAAGCCAATGGAAACATGTCCTCGGGCGAGGATAAAAAAATAGAATAAATTAGAAGTTTATAGAATAAATCACCAATATATTATTATATATTGTCCGTAAGTATTAGGAAAACAGAGGAGGAAGAACAGTGTATTAGTCAGCTTGGGCTGCCATAACAAAATACTGTAAACTGGGTGCGTTAGCAATAGCAATTCATTTCTTTGGTGTTCTGAAGGCTGGAAGTCCAATAATAAGGTTCTGGCTCATTTAATTTCTGGTGAGGTCTCTTTTCCTGGCTTGCAGATGGCTGGCTTCTGGCAGTGTCCTCACACAGTGGACAAAGTGAACACATTGGTATCTCTTCCTCGTCTTGTGAGGGCAGTTATCCCATCATAAGGGCCCCATCCTCATCACCTCATTTAAAACTAATTGTCCCCAAAGGCTCCATCTCCAAATACATTGGGGGTTAGGGTTTTAACATATGAATCTGTGGGGGAAACAATTCAGTCCACAGCAAGTATGCAATGTGTGAACAGAGATGGCAGAAGTGCTGGAATAGCTGTTTTAAAGGGGGTAAATCAGAGAAAATTTCACTGAGAAGATGGTATTTGAACGAAGACTTAAATTAAAGAGTCTTTCCCTGGGGGTTGTGGGAGAGGTGGGAAGTGGATGGGATGGGGATTGGGGTGGGAGTTAGAACCTTCCAGGCACAGGAAATAATAAGTCCAAGGCTCTGAGGCAGGAGTGAGCCTTGTGTAGTTGAGCACAGAAGCCAGTGTGGCTGGAATGGAGTGGGCAAGGGAAAGTGGGGGGTGCGGGCCTTGTGGCCCCTCTGTGAGGACTTCAGTTTTTGCTCAGAGATAGGACACCGTTGGAGGGATTTCCACAGAACACTAGAGGAGTAACAGGATGTGACTTACAAAGGATATGATCGAGAGCCCCTACAAAGTATTAATAGTACGATCATATAATTTTGGAGTACTAGTATTTTAGTATAGCATATTGTTTAGAAAATAGACTAATTCCTTATTTTGTTTTGTTTTTAAATCAAGAAAATGCTCCCAAAGTAGAAAACCATATATTCTTGCTGTTTTTTAATGTGAATTCTGAGATAAACCATGTGTAAACACCTAGTTAAATATAATCCTGTGATCTGCTAGCATTTTAAAAGGATAACTGTAGGGTTGTAGTAATAATATTATTTGTAGTTCATAAGATGATATCTTAACAATTTTATTTACTTGAAATAATCAGTTAAATTTAGGAAACATATTCCACATTTTGGTTACCATAACAACTTCGGTAAAAAATTGAAGAACAGATGTTATATCAACCTGTTGATGCTTAATAGTATGACAGTTTTACAATTGCAGTTATACTGTTCAGAATTTAAATTTGTATATAATATCAGTTGTCCCTGAAAGAGATATCTTTTTAAAAAAACTTTCTATAAACATTGTTATAAAATATGAATAGATGTGAATAAGGGAAATCGTATGATAACCCAGGGTAAAAATTTACCTGAAACATTTATTTAACACCTGAAGGCATTTGTACTGAATTTTTAATTTTCTACTTCTCTCACCAACTCTCTGCCATCTTTTCCTTGGGGTGGGGGCGGAGATGGAGAATGATAAAATATATAGGAAAAACATTGAATTAGGAGTTAGTTGTTGGGGGTTAGTTATTACAATCATAATTTTGAATAGAATTTAGTTTTTAATGTTCTGAGAACTTTCAATGTCAGCTTTATTTGCAAACGGATTTCCAAATCTCGATGTTTAAATTTACTGCATTCAGTTTTTGCATATCAGAATCACTCAGTGGCAGTCTATAAATACCCTCATTTTATTCTCATTTGTTTTGAATTCTTTAAACTTTCAGGAAGCTGGGGTTTGAATTCACACGTAAACCGTTCTTATGCATTTATAATTGGACAATGTAAATACATAAATCATTAATATACATCCCATAAGTAGAAAGTAGGAGAGTGTTTAACATTGAAGTGAAATGTCGCTGTTGGCCAAGGTACACAAGCACATACTGTTTACCTTACGGAATTTCATTTTGCCTGACATGGAGAGTGTTGAGGAAAAGGCAAATATCATGGCAGCTGCTGTAATTGAATTGGGCTCTGAATCATATAAAGCCAGGAAGCCTGACAGTAACATCGTCTAAAACCTTAAAAAATATTATGGTACATAAGATGTGTATCTATTTGAGGCTGAAATGAATGGACTATTAGAAAAAATATAATTTTAGGGGGAAAGGAGAAAAAATGATATTTTTGGAAAACCATGTTTAAAAAACAGAGGTCTCCCCCCCCCCCCCCCCCCCCAAATAACTTGGTTCGTATTTTCATAGGAAGCTTTTAATCTGATCGTGAAACTTCTCTGGCACTAATTTTTTCCTCTTTATAAACTTAGTTATTATAGTTTTTATGAATAAGTAATTGCAGTTTTACTTGATTTGTAGTGCCTAGAAGATTCCTGATGTGTATCAGCAATGTTTTCATAAATACTTTAGTTGTTACTGGGAATAAATATAACCATTTCTTAACACATCATTCTTATATGTTAGGAGTGGTTGGTTATTTATTTGAAAACTTTTACTTATAATTTTATCATTTCAGAGGACAATTGACCTGTGTCAAGGTGTCCTTAATTTTAATTTTTTATATTTATTTAAAATTTCTAGTTATTTATAGTTAATTATTTTAGGCCACTTAAAGAAATTAGTCAGATTTCAATTACCATTGCAGTTTTTGAAAGGAAATGAAGTAGAGGGAAACATTTTCTTTTTTAGTTTTAATTTTTTTTTTCATTTTCCTGCCACCACTTTCTCCAGGCCCACCCACCCCCACCTCCTGCCCACAATCCTTCCCCCATTTGGCTTTGTTGATGGGTCCTTTATGCATATTCCTTGATGACCCTTCCCCTCCCTTTCCCCTGTCACCCCCCTCCCGCCTCCCCTCTGGTTACTGTCAGTTTGTTTTTTATTTCAATGTTGCTGGTTACATTTTGCTTGCTTGCTTGTTTTGTTGATTAGGTTCCACATATAGGTGAGATCATATGGTATCTTTCTTTCACCGCCTGGCTTATTTCACTTAAGATAATTTTAAAGGCAAACTCATGACTTACACAAATATAAAATGAACCATATCTGAGATTTTATTTAACTTATTATTAATGAGGCAGCCAGTATATGTTGCCAGTAGCTCAAAGGAAACTTCAACAATCATGCGGAAATGAGTTTATGAATAGGTGCAAAACTGATCCGTTCGTTAGGCAATAATCAATTGCATTTCACCAGACATAGTTTATTTTCATTTCCATGGACAAATGTCATTTGCATTGTTATCAGTATTCTACAACTTCCTGAGTTGTAAAATAGCTCTAAGACGATGAAAGGCAGAGATAACACCCAAGGATGCACTTGACAGGATACCCAATGATCCTTTTGCCCATATCAGAATTTTCTCTGTTTTTATTTCCTGTTGTCATGTATTTGCTTTCCAAGTAAAGATACCAAATCAGATCATCCTATTAGAATAATATATAAACAGAAGTTTTTGTTTTGTTATTTTTAAGCAACCACATAGGCATTATACTTGTTGTATTTCTTTTCTTTCTCTTATAGTGGTAACCTAGTCTCATTGATTTTTTTTTTTTTAAGATTTTATTTCTTTTTAACCAGAGGGGAAGGGAGGGAGAAAGAGAGGGAGAGAAACAGCAATGTGTGGTTGCTTCTCATGCGCACCCTGCTGGGGACCTAGCCTGCAACCCAGGCATGTGCCCTGACTGGGAATCGAACCAGCTACCCTTTGGTTTGCAGGCTGGCGCTCAATGCACTGAGCGACGCCTGCCAGGGTCATTAATTTCTATTAAATCTATTTCTAGTGAGTTTTAGAATTGAGGTTATTGATGCTAAAATCTTAGGCTTTTAAAAAAGTATGTGCTTGCCTTCAGAAATTAAGGGAGTTTGGTAATGGGGTATAAAGGGACTGGTTTTATTTTTTAAGAAAAACATTTAAGCCTCTCATGAGTCATTTAGAACTGAAGATATAGATGGAAAATCAAGGATGAAGTCACAGAAATACAAAAATAACAGAGAAAGGAGGACAGAGAGGAAAAATGGTTTTTTCTTTTAAGAAAAGTTGTTTTAGTTTTAACTTTTTATTATAATTTTTAAAACACATCTAAAGGTAGAGAATAATTTGAATAATTTAATGAACCCCTATTTTTTTAAATCTCAGTCAGTAGTATCAACCTTTTTGTACACTTGCTTTTCCTTTCTCTTCTCTGAATTTTTTTATCCAGAAGTCTTTTATTACAAATTCCAGACATGAGGGCTTTCCCTCCTAATTAATTCAATATGCATTTTAGAAAGTATCATTTTCTTCCATTATCATATCTAAGAAAATTCATAGTAATTTCTTAATAAAATTAAATATTCTATCCATATTCAAGTTTCTGTCTCAAAATACAGTTTTATAATTGGTTTGTTGAAGTCATGAGCCATCAAGATCCATACATTGCATTTGGTTGCTATTTCCCTTATGTCTCTTTGACTTTAGAACAGTGCCCCCACCCGTTTTGTTTGTTTTTTAGTATTTCATTGACTTTTGAATAAATCCAGGCCCACATTCTAGATTTATATGATTGCTTCTTTGTAGTATGCTCTAACTTGTTTCCCTATAAGTAGAAATTAGATTTTGGAGAGAATATTAATAAGTGGTGTAGCTATGCTTCATGTTGCTTTGCATCAGGATTCTCTTACTCCTGCTGCACCACATTTAGTGATGCCACATTCGGTCAGTCGTTTTGGATGGTGATGGCCTAACTAACCTCCCCTATGGAAGTTTGGTTTCCCCTCGTGTCCAGCAAGTGCCTGTGGGGTGATGGTTTCGCATTCTGCAAACATCCGGTTCTTCAGCAGCCTGAGGAGTCTTTTTCAGTTGAGGAACTGTCATCTTCCTCTGTCTCAAAAAGTTAACCTGAGTGTATCTTTTGTATCGAACAATAAGACTATCCAAATTAACTCTAGTGGAATAAAAGATGTTGTAGCCAATTATTCTTGTATTCAAGAGCATATTTGAGAGGTAAGAGATTTTTTAAAAAGAATAATCATGTGCGCGTAAGATTGGAAAAGAAACATCATCATCGGCCTAACTAAATGCAATAATAACAACAAAAAAGCAAAGCCTCAGAAATACCCATTTTCCCCCACTAAGGTAAGCTTCAAAGAGTAGAAAAATCTACAAAACAAAAACAAATAAATCTCTGGTCTAATTTAAAAGTTTTACTCCATTGGAGAGACCAACCTAAGTCATGAGAATTACAGAAGCATTGCCACCTGAAACTACCATGATAAGGCTGATTTAATTACATTGAAAGTGATGAAGAAGAAAGCATGACTTTAGAAGTATAAGTGACTTGTAGAAATATAAGCTACATTCATTTCAGAAAATTGCTAAACTTGTGAATACAGCAGAGAAGCTGCAAAACTTTCAGTGGAGGCTGTATTAACGCTGGAGGCAGAGGAACATAGCACAGTGAGATTACAACACTGAAAGCTAAAAAAAAGTCTAAAATGGAAGAATATTGAATATTGAAAAGAAAGTCCAAGGTGCATATAACAGTAGTAAAGACCAGCACATTCGTTCATGTCTGTGACTATGGTTTCCGCACCACATTTTTGTTTAGATACTACTTCTCAAGACGGATTTTTAGAAGAATCCCAGAGCATCATACATGAGAAGCCCTGAAATGATGATGTCTAGATATTTATATTAATCAGGTGTTTAATATTCATTGCAAAGATAGGCTCTTAGAAGATACCAAGGTATAAAGAGAACTTTTTAAAGTCTTTAAATGACTTTGGAGAAGTATAAGAATTTAGGGGGAAAGAAACAACAATATAAATAAAAAGCAATGGAATTAATACAGCTCGTTATGGTATTTAGCCAAACCAACCTTTTTTCTTTTAAAATGGGAGATCCTTAAGTGGACACACAAACAATGTCAGTGAAGTGCTCAGCAGCAGTGCTCTTTCCACGATTCAGTGGCGATTGAGAATTAGGTAAAAATTTATAGGTTGTTAATATAAATAATTATGATTATAGCGTGCATCCTACTATTCTTAGAAAACCAAAGATCAAGTGAGGAATTAACAAAGAACTGAATGACTAGTACAAAAATATTTAACTGACCTAAGAAACTGCTAGGAAAAAGATGTGTATTTTCTGTTCGAATGCCCATACATCTTTCATAAAAATACTGGTCATACAACTTGGACAAAAACATATATAATTAATGTATGGTTCATGTTGTCAGGATAGGGTACATTAAAATGAATATAACAAAAATTAAAAGATGAAAATTAAAATAAAATTATGTATATTTAAGACAAGAGAGAATTCCATAAACAATAAGAACATACCTTAAAATCAAGAGATTTTGTGATACGTAGTTATATTTTTATGGGTTACCATGAAACCTGTATATAAAGAAAATGAAAGGTTTCTATTAGTAAGAAAGAAAAAGGGAAAAGAAATAGAGGATTGTAATATACCCAGACTGGGAAAATACAATTAATAAAACTAAGCAAAAATAAGCAAAATTACAATAGTTGATTCTGTGGAAAATTAAGTAAAAGTGAAAAATATTGGATCAGTTAGTGAGAGAATAAAATGTAACTAGGATCAGGAAAAGAGCTACAGTAATTATATACAGGAAAACCAAAATATTGGAGAGAATGTTATTTTTAGTTAGATGATGTTAATTAATAATAGCCAAGGTCAAAATCAGAAGTAATTAAATCATATGCATTCATGAGTGTGCATGTGTATGAGAATTGCTGAAGTGGACACAGCTAGAAGTAGAAATTAAAACTAGAATGAACAGCCTCAAATTAAGCTTCAAAGAAAGAGGTAAGGTATAATTAAATCAAGTAAATAAAAACACTGTATTAGAAACCCAAAGAGTTATAATGAATTACAAAAGAAAAGTGCATCTAGCATTGATGGGGATTTATTTACTTTGGAGATTTTTTTTACAGAAGTTCAAAGAGCAGTTATTCAGTGAATAATTAATTCTAGCTTCAAAATATAGAAAAGAAACATTGTTAATTATCTGATTCATTTTATGAGCGTAAAAGATTTTATTTTGATAATTTGGTAAGAGTAACATGTTTAAAAGAATTTATGGACTAGGGACATTAACCAGCAAACAATACAAGGCGAACCCCAAAAAACCCCTGGAATTATCTTCTGAAGGGCCGCCCCTTGTAGTACAGACTTCCCCCACTCGGTGAATGTTCTACATCTGTATCACTGTAGTAGCTGGTGTTGTGAGAGGCTGCGTTTGGCTCCAGTGAATTTTCTGAAGACTCTTTAAATGCATTTACCCATTTCATAATGGGTGATTTGCTAGTGCTGAGTGTTCAGCAGTTTTTGACCAAAAAACAGCGTGACTCCCATGAACCACCCCTCCTATTTACCAGATCTTGCCCCCAGGTGTTTCCCCAATGGAAAAAGTCCTCAAAGGGAAATGTTCTGCTGATGTGGAAGAGGTGTAACAAAAAAAAGCAAAAACCTAAACCAAAAAACCGCAGAAGCACTAAAAGGCAGCAAAATCAATGAGTTCAAAAACAGTTCTGAGCAGTGGAAAAAATGTCTTGATAGGTGTGTGGCATCAAATGGAGAGTACTTTGAGGGTGACTGAAGTTTAAACATGAAAGAATAAATACACAATTTTTTATAAATAAATTCCAGGTGTTTTTGGGTCCTCCCTCGTACAATACTACTTAATAATTATTTACTATAAGCAAGTAAATTATCCTGAGAGGCACAGGTAGCAGAGAAAAAAAGCACTCTGTATTAAGGAGGAAATTTAGGACTTATCTTTGATTCTTCTCTTATTTTTCTATTGACCAGAAAATCTTGTCAACTGACTTCTAGGAATCTGTTCCCTTCTCCATCACCACTGCTATTGGTCTAGTAAAAAACACCGTGATCTCTCCCTTAGATTACTACCTACAGTAATCTCCTGTTTTAATCTTCCTGTTCCAATTTTCACTTCAACCCCTAACAATCTGTTTTCTTTTTTTTAAGGAGTTCACAATATCCATTAAAAAGAGATAATTTGAACAACAAAAGGAATAATAACAACAATAAATAGACACACATTAAACTCAAATAGAAAAAAATTCATGAGTTCGTAATTATATACAGGGTCTGGCACAAATAATGCCCCAATGCAAAAGGAATTATAAAATCTTTTGTTACAAAATCATAGGCATGTAATTCTGTAACATAACAATATCACACTCAAGCACAGCATATGACATTTTAGGTGAAATGTTCAAATTAAAACTTTAAGTTATTACACCCACATTATTACTCTACCAACCACACTGAAGCAGGCGTTACTTCTGCTGGACTCTGTATTTTTTTAAGCAAACTCATTGGTCAATATTGGATAGTGCTAGAGCACCAACTTATTTTGTTTTCCTTTTTATTGAGTTCATTGGGGTGACACTGGTTTACAAAATAATACAGGATTCAGGTGCGCAGTTACATAAAACATGATCTGTACACTGTATTGTGTGTTCACCACCCCTGGTCAAGTCTCTGTCCATCACCATTTATCTCCCCTTTACCCTCCTCCACGGTCCCCTGCCCCACCTCCCCCTCCAGCAATCTATTTTCAATACACTAGCCCAGCGATTTTCAACTTTTTTCATCTCATGGCACACCTAAACTAATTACTAAAATTCTGTGACACATCAAAAATATATTTTTTGCCAATCTGACAAAAAAAAATAGATATAATTTTGATTCATTTACCAAATAGCTATTGTTATGTTGGCTATTATCTTTTTTTTTTTTAATTTGACAGTGTAAGGGAAAAGCGTGTCCCAGACCAAATAGTCAGGTATTGAATGTTTTAAAAATTCTTGCAGCACTCACATTGGTTGAAAGTCACTGCCCTAGCCAGATAATTTGTTTCTTCAGACAATCTTTTTAATGTAATTTTTATTTTTAAAACCTTTCAGTGGCTTCTCATCTAATTTAGGATAAAAATCCAAACTCTTTAAATCCTATAATTTGGCCACTGCCTCCTTCTCCAGCTTTTTCACACGTCACTCTTCAAGGTTTTCTTTGATTCTAGCTGTTCACCTCAGGCTCATTTCCCCCTTACAGCTCCTCTGCTTACTGATTGCTCTGCCTGGGACAGTGGCCCTCAACTCTTGACACAAATATCGCCTCCCTCTGGAGGCGTTCTCTGATCGCCCAACCTCAAATAGCCTCCTTTCCATGCTGTTATTATCTAATACAGAGCACTGTTTAATTTCTTCATCTCCTTTACTGAAATTATTTTGTTCATTGTCTATCTCTTTCCTTAGATGGTAAGGCCCCTGTTTACTGCTGAGTCCTTAGTGCCTATGACAGTTTCTGAAATGCTTAGAGAATATTTGTTAAATGATTGCATGATATATAACAGTAGGAAAAATAAGTAATGTAATACCGGGTTAAAAGTAAAAAAGTGGGCAATCCCATTGAATAGCAGATCTGTTTCCTCATAGAAATTTAGCAAATTTCTAAATTTAGCATATAGCAAATTAATAGTTCTATTGGGAAAGGATACTCTTAGGAAGTACTGTAAAAATAGTAACCTGAAGAGCCTTGGGTTTTAATTCTGACACAGCCACCCAACTTTGAGGAACTTTCCCACCCTGACCTTCATTTTGCTTCACCTGTCAAATTGCTATAACAATATCTCCAGGGCATTTTATGTATACACTTGTGTGTTTGTGATGGTAAGGTCCTGCTTCCTTCTCCCTTTCCTTCCCTCTTCCCCTCATAAGACACCTTAATGATGAATATTCTACACCAGGACCAACATTTCGAAAGTGGTTCATATGATAAACCAGTTTAGGTAACATTTGTAAAATATCTGGCACAGTGCAAGGCACATCAAAAGTGAACAGTAAATGTTAGTTACTTTAACTCTAAGCTGGCTAATTCCATATTTAATTCTAAGCCTTCCTTGGGATTCTTAGGACTGTATATTCTTGTTATCGGAGTACATCCCTGCTTTCTCTTAGACCATAAACTCTTAGAGTGTTTTCCCTGTGACATTTGTCATAATGATTTATTCATAGCTTGTGTTCTATAAATGTTTGTTTAAAATTCAGCTTGCATTTAAGTGCCTATTATGTTCAGTGCATGAAGTTAAACACAGAAAACAAAGTAAAGGAAATGGAAAGGCATATTCTAGCTGTACAGTGGGAAAATATTGCTTACTTTTAAAGAAATGAAGGTATATTTAATATGATAGATTTGAATTCATGAAAATAAAAGATACTAACACCCTGAAATGTAATAAAATAAATATGGAATGTTAAAAAGGAGAAAAAATATTTTACCAACATGTCTGATAAAATTCTTCTATGCAAAATAGATGAAGATTTGATAGGTATGTTTGGTCTGTAACAGGATTGTGCTTGATAGATGGTTGGAGGAGAGAAATAGTTTACACATGAAGAAATATTAATAGAAAGCCTTTATGAAGAATGCGTAGTTTTTCTAGTAATTAATGTAGCTCAGACATCTCCAAAGTACATTTATTCCATAAGAGACTTTACTCAAGAATTATAATGTAGAACAACAACAGAAAAACCATTAGTACAAGAGCATGTTATACAAATGCATTAAAAACAAAAACAATAAAAGCATGTTCTAATCCTTTTATTCTAAGCCCTTTTACTTTCATAGTAGCTTTTTAAAATAGATTTTATTTTTAAGAGCACTATTGGTGTCACAGCAAAATTCAGTGGACATTACAGAGATTTTACTTATCCCCCTGCCTCTGTGTAGACACAGCGTCCCCTTCTGTGAAAACACTGCCCCAGAGCAGTGCATGCGTTACAGTGGATGAACCTACGCTGACCCGTCATTATCGCCCAAGGTTCATAGTTTATACTAGGGTCAGCTCTTAGTGGTGTAGATTCCATGGGTTTTGACAAATGTGTAATAACATATATTTACCATTATGGTATCACAGAGTAGTTTCATTGCCCTAAACATACTCTGTGCTCTGCCTGTTCATCCCTCTGTCCTGCATAACCCTTGACAATCAGTTATCTTTTTTTACTGTCTCTGTAGTTTCGAGTTTTCCAGAATGTCATGCCGTTGGACTTATATGTATGTAGCCTTTCGAGATTTGCTTTTTTCTTCACTTAAGGTTTCTCCTTGTCTTTTCATGGCTTGATAGTTCATTTCTTCTTAGTGCTGAATAATATTCCATTTTTTGGATGTAACACAAATCAGCCATTCACTTACTGAAGGATGGCTTGTTTGCTTCCAAGTTCTGGCAATTTTGAATAAAGCTGCTATAAACATTCGCTAAGCTGCTTTTTGTTCCCTGCCAGTCACTTAACCTCTCTGGAGCTTAATTTCCTCACTTGTTAGTTTAGCTGATGACTGCTAAGGATTCTAAGGTTTGAAATGATGTGGTTGTATAGATAAAAATCATGAAATACTATTTTATAAATTATGAATAACTCAGGTATGCCTATATGCTGATTACATTGTAAGTTGGTAAAACCTTTCTGGTGAAGAGCAGTTTGGTCCTCTAACAAAAATTATAATCTGTTTTACGCTTTGATGAGATCATTGTTTTAGAGATGCTCTTCAAGTAAACCCCAATGGGGGTTAAAAATAACATCTTTTATTTAAATAAAGATTTTCATAAGGTAATTTGTAAAAGCCTGTCAAAACTATAAAAACAATTCAAATGCCCAGTACTGGGGAAATGCAGAGTAATTTGCATGAGGGCGGGGATCATGACTATCTATTCTGACTAGTGTGTCCCTAGCACCTTACTCCTTTTGGTGTTCTAAATATTTATTGACTGTGAAACATTGAAAAGAGAGCTTAAAGGAAAAAGAGGAGCTTTTACTAAATATAAGAGATTGTAGGAGATGACATTCTGTTCATCCCTCTGCTGCCGTGCGTCTCACATCGCTAAACTTGGCTGTGCCAGCTGCTACTTGCTGGCTTCCACTCTTGCCCTCATGGGGGACCAGTTAAGACCCTAAGCATGTGATGTAACAGCCACTGACAGATCAGCTTCTCACTTGGAAAAATATATCTGTATAGTTATAAAGGAGTTAAGAATAGACTGTATATCCCAACTTTGCTAGGACAGTCTCAGTTTATGCCTGATGACTCGGTGTAAATTTTAATAGCATGTCATTTCACTCTCAAAGGTATTCTGGTCTGGCCAGTAGGTCACCATTTAGCCGAGGGCCTGACTTTTTTCTTACTTTAGTGCTATACCTGGGAAACATTTTCTTGCTTTTTTAGTTCAATTTACTTTAAGGAACATTTACTTAACACATTCAATAGATATAAGGTGAGAAATACAAAGAAAATTCAGACAAGGCCCTGTCACCAAAGAATTTCACTTTAATGCTTTTTACTCCTTAGTGTACTTTGGTAACTCACAGCTTCATTCAGAGTCAGAGATGCCGCTAGACTCAAGTTCCTACCCTTGCTTCATCCACTGAGAAGGCCCTTTTCTGGCTTCTTTGCTTCTGGCTGCATGCTCCGCTATTCTGTGGAACTGCAGGGAATATACGTATCTAAGAATCTCTGCCCCCACCACATGGCACTCTGGGTCTAGGATAATGGAGTTCCTCACCCAGACACTTTAGAACCTGCTTCCAGGGCCTCGTGTGCATCTCTTCCCTTGGACACACACGCAGGGCCCCGCACAGCACAGGGAAGCCAGGAAGCGGGGGAGAAGGGAGCAGACAGCAGGCTAGGCGCAGGAGCTAGGAGAGGCTTCCCCCAACCTTAGGTGTTTCAAAATTCAAGAATTCTAATTTTGGTACCTGGCCTTTGGGTTATTTCGAATGTGTGGGAGTATAGAACATATTTTACATAGTAATTAATTAGCTTGACTTACAGCTTTTAGATTTAAACAAATGGCATCTGAGCCTCCATTTGCATTCTTGCCCTGGACTCCACAATTATCTGGGGCAGGCCTACTCAGAGTAAAACCTAAAATCTTTATTTACGATGTCCTAAGATCCTGCATAATCTGCCCTTACTCCCTAGACTCCATTCTGCTCCCACTGCACTAGCTTCCTCACTGTGCCACAACACCCCAGGCATACCCTCATCTGAGCGAGTCTTTGGACTCGCTGTGGCTGCAGCTGCTGCCGCCTCTGCTTCATGGTGTACTTTTGTTCTAGGTGCCTGCATGACCCCGTCCTCACATCCTCAGGTCTTTTCCTCCTGTTCCTCAAAGTCATTATTTTATCATTGAGACCTTTCCTGGGCAGTCTTTCTAAAATTTTGTTAACTCCTGCAAACACTGACTGTCCCCTTCCTTGCTTTATTTACTTCCCTAATGGCATCACTTCCAAAAAGCTAGAGGTAGTAAAAAACTAAACTCTTCTTTTACTCTAAATATGTTTCTTTTAAAACCCTTTAGATATTGACGTTTTCCTAAAAAAATTTCTTTTTTTAGTTTTTATATCTTAAAGTCATTCATATACCCACTTTAAAGAATCACATAGCTCTCTAAGACCAGTTACTTAAAGCAGTAGGCCCCCTACACTGCCCTAAGTTTCAAGGGACACCATTTTCAACTCTCTTAAATTATTTTTTTGATATTTCCTATCATTCTGCCTAACACACTTATATTGCTACTTCTTAACTTTTCAGTGTTAGCCGTTATCTATTTACTTTCCCCCAAAGAGGGTGAGAATTAAGCTCCCTCTTATCTCTGTCTTACCCTGTTCATGCACACACATGCATCCAGCTCTCCCTCGAAAGAGTCTGGTTAAATCATGATTTTTGGCTAGATCAAGACTTAATGTTCTAAAAGCTAAGCACTAGTCACAGCTGAGCCATGTAGTGTACTGTGATTAGTTTTCCTTTCCTTGCGGCATTTTATTTTTCTTGGAGTTAAAAATTGTCATGATTTTGATATGCTTAGGTTATTTGCTTTTCTAGGTTATTAGCCTCAGTTCCACTACAGACGGTCCCGGTTATGTATATCTTCTTTCAGTATGTTCAGGCATCTGTTTTCTATTTTTTTCTTTCTCGTGGAAAAAAATCTCTCAAAGTCTTCACCTCTTTTCCAATCTGAACCATTTTTCTCAGGATTGGCTTGCATTTGACTGAAATCAAAGAGATTTTGTTTATTTCCAGTGGGACATTGGGCAGTTGTTGCAGATACAGTTGTTTTTTTCCAATATATTATTATGTGAACAAATTTTGAAAATGTAACTATTTATCATGAATGTGTCTATGGTTCTCTTTTATGTATTAAGATATCTTTTATTAAAAATACAGAATGTATTCTTATATTATTTTACATAGAGCATATTTAGAATTATTGGAGTATATATATTGTTTTGTATTCTGTTGTATTCTTTCTTTATAGGCTCTCAAAATTAGGGAGATCTGTAATTGCCCACCGCTCTCTGGACCAGATCCTCGATTAATTTTCAAACTCACCGTGAAGCATTTTCTTGAAGAGTCAGAGAAAGAGGACCCAAATAGCACTGTTAAGAAACAGAAAGTAGATACTCCTCCCGTTCAAAAACAGAAGCAAATACCGTTAACATAAATAGCTGAGAAGAGAACTGGCAATTGAATTGAAATATATGAGATACCGGACATATGAAGAATACAGCAATCCTTATCATTTTTATGGTTCTTTTTAAAAAAAAAAATTGAAATGAAAAAAATTGGTATTCACAGTCAAATCATGTATATTACAGGTATTACCTAAATTCTTCTAGGTATTTTTAATGAAATATTGATGTATTATAATCTATTTTAAAATATCTTCAATGAGGGAAATGTCACAGAATAAATTTATATTACACATTTCACCCTGTTTCGTACCTGCATTTGATTTGGAAGGCAGACCTCTACTGGATGAGAAATCAGAATGTGCAGTAATTGTTACTGTAGAGAGGGCTTCTGCTGAGCCTGGACTGGGTTTCCGAGCCTGGGTGATTATGATGAACTGGGAAATTGACAGTACAGAAATTGGTTTGCACTGGGGTGGATCATGTGGAATAGAGGACCTTGGGAGAGAGAATTTCTTGACCCTTACTATGGACAACGAGGGAAAAGAGCTATAGGAAGAAGCTGAAGAAGCTGAAGAAGCTGCTTTCATAGGAAAGCACAAGAAATTCTATTTGTGGTCCAAGTGACAAAGTGAGAAACAAAATGAGGAGACGGGGTCATTTCCTTGTAGACACACTGCGCATCTGGTGCTCTGAAGTCTTTCTTTTCTTTTTAAAATTATTATTCTATTACAGTTGTCACAATTTTAGCCCCTTTTCCCTCCTCCACGCAGCCCACTTTCCACTCCCATAGTTAACCCCCACACTGTTGGCCATGTCCATGGGTCATTCATACATGCTCTTTGACTAGTCCCTTCCCCTTCTTTCCACCATTATTGACATACCCCTCCCCTCTGGCCACTGTCCATCTGTTTTATGTTTCCATGTCTCTGGTTCTATTTTGCTCATTAGTTTATTTTGTTTATTAGATTCCTCTTATAAGAGAGATCATATGGTATTCGTCTTTAGCTGACTGGCTTATTTCGTTTAGCATAATGTTCTCTAGTTCCATCCATGCTGTCACAAAAGGTAGGAGTTTCTTCTTTCTGCTGTGTAGTATTCCATTGTGTAAATGTACCACAGTTTTTTGATCCATTCATTTCTGATGGGCAGTTAGGCTGCTTCTAGTACTTGGCTAGAAAAAAGCACTGCTGTGAATATAGGGGCATGTAAGTTCTTTTGAATTGGTGTTTTGGGATTCTTAGCATATATTCCCAGCAGTGGAATTGCTGGGTCAAAAGGCAGTTCCATTTTTAATTTTTTGAGGAAATTCCATACTGTTTTCCACAGTGGCTGTACCAGTCTGCATTCCTACCAAGAGTGCACTAGGGTTCCCTTTTCTCCACATCCTCGCCAGCATTTGTTGTTTCTTGATTTATTAACGATAGCCATTGTGACACATGTGATGTGGTAATCTCATTATGGTTTTAATTTGCATTTCTCTGATGGCTAGTGATGTTGAGCATCTTTTCATATGTCTCTGGACCATCTTATATGTGCTTGGAGAAGTGTCTGTTCAGGTCCTTTGACCATTTTTATTTATTTTTATTTTAAAGATTTTATTTATTTTACTTTTAGACAGAGGGGAAGGGAAGGAGAAAGAGAAGGAAACATCAATGTGTAGTTGCTTCTCATGCGCCCCCTACTGGGGACCTGGCCTGCAACCCGGGCACGTGCCCTGACTGGGAATCAAACTGGCGACCCTTTGGTTTGCAGGCCAGTGCTCAGTCCACTGAGCCACACCAGCCAGGGCATCCATTTTTTAACTGGATTGTTTGTCTTCCTGGCGTTGAGTCGAATGAGTTCTTTATATATTTTGGAGATTGAACCCTTGTCCAATGTATCATTGGCATATGTTCTCCCATACGGCTGGTTCTCTTTTCATTTTGCTGATGTTTTCTTTAGCCGCGGAGAAGCTTTTTAATTTGATGTAGTCCCATTTGTTTATTTTTTTCCTTTATATCCCTTGCCTTAGGAAATATATCAGCAAAAATACTGCTATGTGGAATATTTGAAATTTTACTGCCTATGGTTTCTACTAGGACTTTTATGGTATCATGATTTATATTGTCTTGTATCCATTTTGAGTTTATTCTGGTGTATGGTGTAAGTCGGTTGTCTAGTTTCATTTTTTTGCATATACCAGTCCAACTCTCCCAACACCATTTATTGAAAAGACTATTCTTATTCATTATATGCTTGTACCCCCTTTCTCAAATATTAATTGACCATTGAGATGGGTTTATTTCTGGGCTCTCTGTTCCGTTCCATTGATCCATGTGTCCTTATGTCAGTACCAGGCCATATTGATTACAGTGGCCTTGTTTTATATAGATATTGTGATCCCCCCAACTTTATTTTCTTTCTCAAGAATGATGGGGCTATTTGGGCTCTTTTTTGGTTCCATGTAAATTTTTGGAGTATTTGTTCTAGATCAGTGAAATGTGCCATTGGTATTTTTATAAGGTTGCATTGAATCTATAGATTGCTTTGGGTAGTATGGACATTTTCATGATGTTAATTCTTCCAATCCATGAGCACGGTATATGCTTCCATTTATTTGTATCTTCCTCAGTTCCTTTCTTTGACATTCTGTATTTTTCCTAGTACAGGTCTTTTACTTCCTTGGTTAAATTTATTCCTAGGTACTTCATTTTTCTTGTTGGTGTGGTAAATGGGATTTTTGTCCCCTAGTTTTTCTGATAGTTTGTTGTTGGTGTACATAAATGCTATCAATTTCTGAATATTGACTTTGTATCCCACTGTTTTGTCAAATTCACTTACTAGGTTGAATAGTTTTTTGGTGGAGCCTATAGAGTCTTCTGTGTACACTATCATGTTGTCTGCAGATAATGATAGTTTTACTTCCTCCTTCCCAACTCGGATGCCTTTTATTTCTCTTTCTTGTCTGGTCACTGTGGCTAGAACTTCCAATACTATGTTTAATACAAGTGGTGATAGCGGACACCCTTGTCTTATTCCCGATCTTAAGGGAAAAGCTTTTTGTTTTTTCCATTGAGTATAATGATGGCTCTAGGTTTCTCATATATGGCCTTAATTATATTGAGGTATGCTTCCTCTAGTCCCACTTTGCTGAGTGTTTTTATCATAAATGGATGCTGGATTTTATCAAATGCATTTTCAGCATCTATTGATATGATTGTGCAGTTTTTGTCCTTCATTTTGTTTATATGGTGTATTACATTTATTGATTTGAGAATATTGTAGATCCTTGCACCCCTGGGTTGAATCCCACTTGATCATGGTGTATGATCTTTTTAATGTATTGGTGGATACAGTTTGCCAATATTTTATTGAGGCTTTTAGCATCTATGTTCATCAGAAATATTAGTTTGTAATTTTCTTTCTTTGTTGTGTTTTTACCTGGTTTTAGAATTAGGATAATACTGGCCTTGTTAAAAGAGTTTGGGAGTCTTCCCTCCTCTTGAGTTCTTTGGAATAGTTTGAGAAGAATAGGAGTTAATTCTTCTTTGAATGTTTGGTAAAATTTACCTGTGAAGCCATCCAGTCCAGAGCTTTTGTGTACCGGGAGTTTTTTGATTACTGCTTCAGTTTTGCTTCTTATTATTGGTCTATTCAGGCTTTGTGCTTCTGCTTTATTTTGGAAGATTGTATGTTTCTAGTAATTTATCCATTTTGCCTAGGTTGTCCAATTTTTTGGCATATAGTTGTTCATAGTAATTTCTCACAATTCTTTGTATTTCTGTGGTATTGATTGTTACTTCTCTTTTGTTTCTGATTTTATTTTTGGGGCCCTCTCTCTTTTTTTCTTGATGAGTCTGGTTAAAGATTTGTCAGTTTTTGTTTATCTTTTCAAAGAAGTAGCTCCTGGATTCATTGATCCTTTTCATTGTTTTTTAGTCTCTATGTCATTTAATTCTGCTCTGATCTTGATTATTTCCTTCCTTCTATTCACTCTGGGCTTTATTGTTGTCCTCTAGTTCTTTAGATGTCAGGGTTATGTTGTTTATTTGAGATTTTTCTATCTTCTTTAGGTAGGTATGTATGGCTATGAATTTCCCTCTGAGGACTGCCTTTCCTGTAGGTTTTGGGTTGTTATGTTAATCTTCATTTGTTTCCAGGTACTTTTTGATTTCTTTCTTGATCTCATTGTTAACCCATTCATTATTTAATGACATGTTATTCAGTCTCCATGTATTTGAATGTTTTTGAGCTTTTTCCTTTGAGGTTGTTTTCTGGTTTCAAGCCTTAGTGACCTGAGAAGATACTTGATATGATTTCAATTTTCTTGAATTTGTTGAGACTTGTGTGTGTCCTACCATGTGGTCTGTCTTTGAAAATGATCCATGTGCTTTGAAAAGAATGTATATTTTGCTTCTTTGGGGTGAAATGCTCTGTAAATATCAATTAAGTACACTTGATGTAGGGCATTGTTTAATACCATAATATCCTTGTTGATTTTTTGCTTGGAAGATCTATCCATTGTTGACAGTGGGGTGTTAAAATCCCCTGCTATGACTGTGTTGTTGTCAATATCTTTCTTGAAGTCCTCCAAGATTTTCTTTATATATTTAGGCAATCCTATATTGAGTACATACATGTTTACTCCTGTTGGGCTATTCTCTTAAGTATTGTGTAATGACCGTCTTTGTTCCTTTTTATGACTTTGGTTTTGAAACCTATTTTGTCTGATCTAAGTATTGCTACCCCAGCTTTCTTTTCCTGTCTGTTTGCTTGGAATATATCTTCCAGTCCTTTCACTTTCACCCTGTGTAGATCTTTTGTTCTGAGGAAGGTCTTCAGTAGACAGCATATATGCAGGTCATGTTTTCTTATCCATTCAGCTACCCTATATCTTTTGATTGGAGCATTTGATCCATTTACTTTAAGGTTATATTGATAGGTATTTATTCATTGCCATTTTTTTCCCTTTGTGCCTGTGTTCCTCCTTCTCTCTCTCTCTCTCTTTTTCTTCATCTTCTTACAACAGTCCCTCGGTGGAGATGTACTCATTTAGCACCCTCCCCACTGCCTTTTTTTTTTGTCTGGGAAGCTCCTTATTTTGCCTTTCATTTTAAATGAGAGCCTCGCTGGGTAGAGTTATCTTGGTTGCAGGTCTTTGCCTTTCATTACACGAAATGTTCTGTGCCATCCCCTTCTAGCTTGTAGTGCTTCTGTTGAGAAGTCAGCTCATAGCCTTATCAGATCTCCCTTGTATGTTACTAGCTGTTTCTCCCTTGCTGCCTTTAAGATTTTCTCTTCGTCTTTAAATTTTGCCACTTTAATTATTATGTGTCTTGGAGTGGGCCTCTTGGGTTCATATTGATTGGGGCCCTCTGTGCTTCCTGGACTTCTGTGACTTTTTCCCTCACCAAGTTAAGGAAGTTTTCTGTCATTATTTTTCCAAACAGGTTTTCTATCCCTTGCTCTTTTTCTTCTCCTTCTGGAATCCCTGTGATGCAAATATTGTTACATTTCATGTTGTCCTGCAGCTCCCTTAAACAGTCTTAGTTCTTTTTAAGTTTTTTTTCATTTTGTTGCTCTGACTGGGTGTTTTTTTTCTACCTTGTCTTCCAACTCATTGATTTGATCCTCTGTTTCACCTAGCCTGCTTTTAATTCTTTCTAGTGTATTCTTCATTTCAGATATTGTATTCTTCATTTCCTCCTGGTTCTTATTCATAGTTTCTATGTTGTTTTTCATGTTGATGTATTTCCCACTGAGTTCCTTTACCATCCTTATAGCCATTGCTTTGAACTCTATATCCCATAAATTGCTTGTCTCAATTTCACTTAGCACTCTTTCTGAGGATTCCCCCTTTCCTTCTGATTGGGGGTTGTTTCTTTGTCTCCCCATTTTAGGTGGCTCTTTTTGTTCGTTTCTGCATGTTAGAGTGATCTGCTTTGACTGCCTGTCTTTGTGGCGTGATCTTCTGTGGTAGGAGTCCTGTGGCACTCAGTGGAGCAATCTCCTTGAACTCCTGAGCCAGATACTCTAGGGATGCCCTTTATGCATTTTATGTGGGCTCTGTATTTGTAATTGGGTTTTGGTTGTCATTGGCCCATTCATTGGTGGGTCCACCCCTCAGACTGTCTGAGAGTCACACCCCCTACCACGTCTTGTATGCTCTTGTACAGGGGTTGCCAAAACAAAACAAAACAACTCAACAAACAAAACACACCAGCAAAAATGCCCCCCACCAGTACTGTGATACCACCAACAAATGAGCTAGGATTAATAAAGGTGGAAAGAGAATAAGAATATTGTACAAAAGGAATAGAGAATATTAGGTGACTAACAGAAAGAAAAATGATTTTGAGAGGGCAAGGGAAGGAGAAATAAGAGTAGGGAATAGAAACAAAGCAAAGGAGAAAATAAAATTTACAATGTAAATAAAATAGAGAGGGAATAGGGCAAACTGGAGTAAAAAAAAGGGAAGAGTACACTGTGAAGTTTGAAGAGAAAAAAAAGTAATGAAAAAATAGGAACCAAACTGAAGAAAAACAACCGTAGTGATATCCACTACAAAGGAGCAAAGATTAATAAAGGTGGAAAGAGAATGATAACATTGTAAGAAAGAAAAAGAAAAGAAAAGAAAGAGTGTGAGATGTCTAGATGAAAGAAAAATGATTTTGAGAAGACAGAGGGAGGAGAAATAGTAAGTGTAAGAAACCAGGCTAAGAAAGAGAGAAAATAAAATTTAAAATGAAAGTAAGACAGGGCAGGAGGAAGGTGAAATGGGGTAGGACAGGGGAATGGTAAAATAATGAGATTCAAAATAAAAATATAGTGAATAGGGATAAAATTGAAGAAGTGCAACAACAATCCTAATATCAATGACAACCAATCAAATATTAATAAAGGTGGACAACAATAAGGATACGATAAGAAAGGGAAAAAGAATGAAATGACTAATGGAAAGAAAGATGGCTTTGAGAGGATGGAGGGAGGAGAAATAGCAAGGGTGAAGAATAGAAACAAGGCGTATAAAGGGAAAAATAAAATTTAAGACAAAAATAAGGAAGAGAAGGATGAAGGCAAAATGGAATAAGAGAAGGGAGGAGTAAAATACGAGATTGGAATGAAAACTTAAATAAAAATAAAATTTAAAAAAGTGAAATAATAGGAACAAAATTGAAGACAATGACATTAAAAAGTTATGCAGGAGAAAAATAGCACAAATAATGAAAAAAAACGAGGTGCATTTCATCTCAGCAGAGTCTGGTGTTTGTTGGCCTACTGTCTTGTCCTTCAGGATCTGCCCCTGATGTCAGCTAGTGTCCCCATCTAGCTTCGGGCAGCCTGTTCGAGGCTGCAAGCAGTCCACAGTCTGTGGCGGTCTCCTTCAGGCTTGGCTGGTCCTCTCTGTTCTTCCCCCTGGCTTTTTTATCAGTACAAGGCCTGGCATGGTTCATCTAATGTCCGACAGCACCACTGTCTGTTTCCTGTGAGGGACCAACCTGTGTAAAAAGGTCAGCTCTTTCCTGCTTGGCGCTGATGGCAGCTCTGTGGGAGAGCCAAGGCTGCTGGGCCCTGAATACCTCTTACTGCATGAACTTCTGTTCTCTCTGTTCTGCTGTTTTCAGTTGGAATTGGGCCCAAGGAGGAGCCAGCTGTCTGATAAAAGTTCATAAAGCTTCTTGGGAGAGTCTTTCTTTCTCATGCAGATATGTGCCCACCAGGGGGTTCTTGAGCCTGGCTTTACTGTTCTGCAGTTTGCAATCCTGCAGGTGGGGCATGGGCATGCCTTCCCCTTCCCAGAGGTTTGTATTCCAAGGTTTGAGTGGCTCTGCCTGGCTGCAAAGAATCTCAGGTGCTCAGCTCCTGCCTGTCCAGTTCTCAGCTCACTGCTCTTGCAGGAGGCTCAGACCCAAACCCTCTGATCTGCGCACAGCCCTCCACTCACTGGCCACACTTGGTGGAATCCCTTCACCATGCAGCTTCCACTCCTCCACTCACTGGCCAGCTGGGTTCAACGGGCACTAACTGCGCTTTGAATCTGGCTTCTTTACTGTCGGGGGCAGCTGTGCTTGCATTGGTTTCCTGCTCCACTCCCCTCTTCAAACAAGTCCCTATGTGGCACCCACACTGCAGCTCTGAACCACTGCCTGGCTCTCTGTGCACTCTACTTCTCCAAAAAGGCAAAATGTTTTTCTCAGTCAGGTCTGGCTGCAGCCTGCCAGTGCCTCTGACAGTCTTAGGAGCTAGAATGTCTCTCTTGGACTCTCCTGGTTGTCACTGCAGCTATCGATGTGTGTCTTGCTGTGTGTGCAGCCTGAGCCTCCTAGGCTCCAAATGTCCTCTCAAGTCTCTCCCAGTTAGGGATGGGGGTTCCCTTTGTGGGACTGCAGCCCCCTGCTTCAGGATGGGTGGGACCTACTAAGCTGCATTTTCTCTCCTCTGCTCTTTCCTCCTTTGCAGACACCTTTCACAGGGTAACTGCTCTTCAACTTACAAAGTCTTTTACAGGATTGTGCAAGCCTTCTGTATACTCCTTGGCTTTAAAAATTCATATCAGCTAAGGTTCTTCTCGGCTGCCATCTTCCTCCACCCTGGTGCCCTGAAATCTTAACAGAAAGTCATGTCATTTTGGCTCCTTGATGATATGACAGTTTGGGAATCCCAGGTTCTCAAGAGAAGCAACCACCCCATTGAGAGTTGCACCCAGAGCGGCAGGGATGGTCCTGCCCCTAAGTTGATCTCCCTGAGCAGCAGATGTCAACAAGAGGCTGGAAGAAGTGGAGGGAAGAAGCACAAGACATCTCTAGTGATACCAAGTAATTCCTATATTATATAAATGAGGAAATAAGTTTTTAAAATGTATTATTTATATAATATTATTTATACTGCTAAACTGGTGAAGTCTAGAGATGTGGCTATATTCCTAAGAGTAACATTTTTCTTGAAACACATTATATGAAATAATTTCTTAGAGATTTCATGAAAGAGGAAAGAAACTTTTCATTGAGTATCTACTATGATTTTAGCTCATTTATTCCACAACTCTATAAAGCAGGTTTCATCATTCTTATTTTGCAATGAGAAACAGGCTTGGCAAGGTTAAATAGTGTACTCAATGTCTATCAGCTAGAAAGCAAAGCTCTAGATCTGTCTGGATATAAGTCTGTTCATTTCCATAACTTTCAGATTTCAGAAAACTGATCTAGCAAAAGGCAAGAAACGAACTCTATTCTCAATTTGTTAGTTTCATCATATATGGCTTCAATGCAGGTAAAAATCTGATCTCTCTCTTCAGGATGAGCTTCCAGGTCTTCCTCTCAGATCATTCAATCAAAATTTACATGAAAAAGCCTGGGTGAGGCAGGAAAACAGAGTGGGACCTCTCTCCCCTGCCTGTGGAAAGCCTGTGGCTTCTCATTTGGGATGTGTCCTGGCACTGTTACACTTTCTTAGACAAAATATTTACCTAGTTGTTAAGAAGACGTGTTCAGAGCCTGTTTATGTTCTTCAGGGTTTACTATAGATTGAGTATAAGGAATTTCTTGATCACACAAGACAACGCTTATGAAGAGGAGGTTCAGGTGAGCTGTTTTCTGCATAGTTGTCCTTTACACCCCCAGTGACCAGAGTTCTTGCAGAGGCGCTGCATGACATGGACAGACACTTGGAGAATGTCACCTAGAGGTAAACAGGAAAACACACCATTAGATTTCTCTGTAGCTTTCCTAAGAAAACAGTGCCGTGGAGACTATTTTCCTTTTTTCATATTATCGCATCTAATTGTATTGTTGAGAATCCTAGAAAGCATGCAAGTTGACATGTCAGAAAGAGAAAATGTAGAGATAATACATTTATAGTGCATATGAAGTTTTTTTTAAAAACTCATGGAATCAATAAAGGTAAAAGAAATGTAACATTTCAGCTCAAGATTTTGGAGAAATTAAATAGCAATTGGAATTTGGTATGTAGGCATATATTTTAAGCTGTGTATGGAAATGACATTTGTATGCTCTTCATTTAGTTGCATAACTTAGTGCTTTTCATGTGCTCATAGGATGTAGATATCATTGGCTGGTTAGCCCATTTTTTAGGAGCATGATGTCAGTAAATCTAAGGCACAAATTCAATCTAATGTCCCTTATAATATAGATAGTTGTACGACTATATCTTCTAAAAGTAAATTCAAAGAGAACATGTATATTTATGGCTCTGTTCCTAATACCTAACAGTTCTGTGCACATTATAGACATCAATTAATATTTTACTGATACTGTGCACTTAACATAAATCATCTGGTCAAAGGGCAAAAAAAGAGGAGAAACATACCCTGTAAAACTTCTGCCTCTTGGTAGCCATGGGACACTGGGCAAGTCACTTAAACTCTCTTACCCTCATTTCTGCATTTGGGAAATGCAGATAATAAATCCTACTTTATAGGATTAGTCATGCATGATGATTAAAGGAAATGATGTACTTAAAGCATTTAGCACAATGTCTAGAACACCAAACAATAAAAATATTCACAATTTATTGAATGCTTACTTTGTACCAAGCTCTGTGCTAAGCACTTTTCAAGCAATATTGAACTTCACTGCAACTCTATATATGACAGATATTACATTGTCCCCCCATTATAGATCAGGAAACTGAAGTTCAGAGGGTTAATGAGACTTGCTCAAGGTTATATGGTCTAGTTCTTAAGATTATTTTACTTGCAAGAACAGAAAAAAAAGCAACTCAAATTCAATCAAGAAAACTTATTGCCTCATCTAACAGACTAGTTGGATTTACTCTAGCTTCAGACACAATTTGGTGTAGAGATCATGCTATTGTCAGAGCCGTGGCTCCTTCTCTCTGAAGTTTTTCTCAGCTCTGGCTTCGCTCTTCCCTGATGATAACAAGATGCGTGTCAGCAACTCCAAGGATTATGGGAAGAGTGACTCGCCTCACAGCTTTGAAACAAAGCCTTCAACACTAACCGCACCGTCTAAGGAGCACCCCCGAAGCAATCACCAGGGCAGGGGGTGGGATTATTCTGACTGGCTGGAGCTCAGGATGGGTACGGACACCACTGCCAAACAGAGCTGCCGAAGGCATGGTGGGAGACATGCAACCGCAGGCTCTTCCCAGTAACTGGAATAAAAACTCATTACCATTTGTCCTCTTTCAGCAGGCAAAGAAACAAGAATTCCTTGAAGATTTGGCCTGAAATGATAGTTAATCTGAGCGAAAACAATGTAGCATAATTTTCACATTGAAATGAGTAAATTTGCATTAGCCTATTTGCTTCGCCACTTACAAGACATATTTTTACTAACTAAGGTAGTTTAACCTTGTATCCTCAAAATCAACCTATGAGATCGGAAGGACAAGTGGTACTATTTACTCCTGGAGGAGAAAACTAAAGTGTGGAGGAATTAGGCAAGTTCTCCAAGTGTGCACTTCAAGTAAGTGGCAGCACTGGGATCGCAAGGAGAGGACTCACTGATTCATAATCCAGTGCTCTGTCAGCAATACCACGTTCTTTGGAGAGGAAAGTATTGTCTGCATTTTTTTGGCTGGAAACCGAAGCGCAGAGATATTAAGCACCTGTGTACCCAGCACTACTCAGCACGTAATGGCACACCTGAGAGTCAGACCCTCATCTTCTGACTCCAAGGTCTGTGCTGTTCGTCCATTTATTGCCACTTCAGTTGGCAAATCTCATAAAGGAAATGGGAATGAAAAGTGTTCATTTCCCTTCACCCCTCAGTTGTAAACAGCAGGGCCAATAGCCTCTGTTCCCTTATTTAAAGGCACTCATTTAATACTCTGACAGGTGGTAGAAATTTCCATTTAAGTATGTTCATATGCATGAAGGATAAAATTCCTGTTTATCATCTCTTAGTGTGTTCATATTGGGCTCTAGAGAGTTCCTTAATCTGTGGTAAGAAATACCTGCTACTTGATTACTGGATGGAAAACCCTATTGGTATTCTACCCCTATACCTAGTCCCTTAACTTCCATCAGAAAACCGATAGTCCTCACAGGTAGGTCAGTGACTCCCAACCTTTAACCTCCAAGGACCCTTTTTACATTACCTGGCTCCGTGTGCACGGACTTGTACCCCATAGCATTTTCTCTGCCTTGAAAGTTTGGAGTAGACTCATGACCGGGCACTCAGAACCACGGTCTCCTGCCGTGCTGGCTGTTAGGAGTTGAGGTAGTCAGGCATTGGGGCATAAGCCACTGTGTGATGCTGCTTGCAGTTCTCGGAATTTCTATGATATCATCAAAGACCAATCAGGACCTCTGATCATCAGGTGATCTTAGATGTTACCAAAATTCCAGCCAAAAGAAAAATTTATGATTTCAATTAGCATGGGTAGCCTACTTTTGTGAGAGAAAATAGAAAATTTTTCGTTAGGGTCTTTGAGCCATTAAGCATACCTGGCAGATTCCCAATACCATCTTTACAGACCATTAGGGCCCTTGGCCCTCGTCCTATGCAGCATGGGTCTAAAATCAGATCTGCTTTGTTTCTTCTTCAGAATATAAAAGAAAGTAAAACTTAGATCTATTAATTTTGACCGATATATCAAAGTATAACCATATTTTTGTAGGTCAGGGATGATGGATGTTCTATTTAAGGGCTCTATTATTCTGTATTTAAGGATATATTTTAAGAAGTTACTTATTTGGGCGCAGAGAAAAGCAGGTTAAATTTAATGTTCTCCACAGCTGTGCTCCTCGGATGTTATAGTAGCCTTAGAATCAAAGGCAGCATGACCAGTCTTATTCTTTTCTTTGGGAACACTGGACAGTAACATTTACCCTGCCTACTTCCCAGGGTTACTCTGGGTTTTAAGTAATGTGTGTATGTGTTGTCCAACATCCACAATGCTGTACCCATGCTGTTTCTTGTACTCTAGCATTGTCTTAGCCTGGCCTATAAGATTATTAGTTAGGAGAGGTCATTTCCAAATGGATTGTTACCGGACAGGGGCCTGGCCCTGGGCAGGTCTGCCGAGGGCCAGCTGTAGTGTGTGGGTTCTTGACTTCCTGTAGGAAAGGTTTCACAGCACTAGTCCAGGTGACTATGAGGGTACATTTATTAAAGCTGGGGACAGTAAACCAAGGAAGGGCTTAGCACAGAGGAAGCAATAGGAGAGCCTGGGCTGGGCCGCCTTCGCTCAATGGGAAGTCAGAGAAAAGCGAGCTTGGGGGACAGGTTCAGGGATCAGCCTGGGACAAGCTGCCAGCTGCCCATTGCCTAAGAATTTAGGAGATGGGTACCTGTGGGGAAAGAAGGAGGGGCAGTGAAGAAGGGAAAGGAAATGGTACTGGCTGCTTCCCAGAGGGAGAGCACACACGCTTGGGCCATGCCCTTTGTCTTGAGGCTAAATCTTAGGGGAGGTCTCAGGGGAGGGTTTCAGCAGAATATTCATCAGTTCTCCCGGAAGTGTTTCTGACTTCCATCTACTTCTACATTCCGATGCTTAAATCTAGAGAAATAAGGTAAACTTTTTCCTGGAATGGCCAGCCTGTTCTCCAGATGATGGACTCGGAGAACTGGAACTAATGTTTGTTGAACCCTACTAAGGACAAGATACCACAACCTTTCTACCCTTCGAATCCTCACAGCAGCTCCTTGAGGCCTGGACTTTTCTCTCAATTTATAGGTAAGGAAGTAGAGGCTCACAGGACTGTGTAATTTGGTCCAGGAACTTCACTAGGTTTGTGAGACTCAAAAGCTTTTACCGACTTTCACAAGCTTCTCTCACAAACAGAAAGCCAAAGCAATTGTCCGGGCAACACGGGCAGCGTTTATTTGAGGTCCTTCCTTTGTTCTCGTGCCCTAGGCTTTTCTCTCGCTCTGCAATCCCTGCAACTTTCCGTGATCACATCTCCAAGCACCCTTTCTCAACACTCACCTCTTGCAGTGAGCCAACCAGTTAACTGGAAGGTGTTTATGAAAAAGGCCCAGAAGCCCTCAGGAGCATAAATTGGCACATAGTTCATGCTCAAGGAATTCAAGTCCAATGAGTGAATGAGTGTGTATATAAATGAATACAAACAAGCACTTAATAGGAGTTACTTAAATGCTCGAGATAGTTTTGGGGCAACATTTATTTATAAAACAGCGAAGGGAAAGTCTTACCCAGGCACCCAGGGGTATTTCTACATAACCTCCTTCCAGTACCCAGGGTTCTAAAAGCTCTGCCCACAACCACTCCATGGCAGGGTATAGAAAAATCCCACCAGCCTGCCCTTTCCAATCACTCACTAACCCAACTCCCTGCTTTATTACTGTTTCATAGTACTTTTCTGCATCTGAAATCAGAATTATTTGACACTATGGCTAACCAAAGTCATTCAGGTTATCAGTTTGACCTGAGCTCATTACAATGAGCTAACTCCTTTCAAGGGAACTAGTTTAGGAAGAAAGGGTGGACTTGAGGTCTAAAGATCCAGGTTCAACCCCTGCCTTCTTTACCAGCTGTGTGATAGATCACGTCACTCTGCCTCAGAACCTTGGCCTGTCCTATATGCTGTGGCGGTGGAAACTCCTTTCATGTTGCACTTCAGGCCTGCCACTGGCCTCGGAGCTCCTTGAGGGTAGTTCGGTCACAACCATCTTTTTTCTTATTCTGGACCCAAAGCTCTGCTCAGTACGTTTCTTACATTGACATAAAGAATAGTAACTAGCACTACCTTTTAATGTTGGCAGGCAAATTCCTCACAGTATCAGTCTCCACAGTTCTATCAAACTAGTCACCTTCTTAGATTCGCTCTTAAGAGCTCAGCCTCTGCAGTCAGACCTGGATTTGAGGCTGACACATTCTGGGTAAGTTACTTTACTCTGTATGGCTGTTTTCTTCCTCTGGAAAATGGAGGTTGTAACAGCTGATGCTTCATGGGGTTGGTGTGAAGGCCAAGTGTATGCCCAGTGCTCAGCCATTTCCTGACATTTAAGAAGTACACCTCAAGAGTGAGTGTCAGGGTTACTGGTGAGGCCACACCCATGTCCCCTCTGCCCACTTGAACTCACCTGTGGCAGTGATGGAGAGTTTCAGTGCTCTTCTCATTTTGCTGCCCTCTTCTTTCCTGAGGTATCATTCTGGCACCATAGGATTTCACTCAGACAAAAGAAGGGACACCCTAGAAGTGCAAGGGGATTCACTCCCCCAGTGTGTCCCTCAACCAGTGGGGGATCAGAATCAGTAGGTAAATGTTCATCCTCCTGAGATGATTCTAGGTTATGTTCCACAGTTTGTCAGATGGTGCCCTGTGGGTCCCCTCAGCTGCCCAGTTTTAACACACTTTAATGCATACCCCTTGGCTTTTCTCTCTTCCTCACGTGTGCCCCCTGAGGCCACTGCCAAGTAAAGCACTTAGTGCCTCCTACCTTACTTAGTGCCTGTCTTATGGCCTGCTTTTGGGGGAACCTAAACTGTGGAGTTAGCTATCAAACTTTATTATTATTATTAATACTATTATTAAATCCCCATAACGACCCCACTTAACAGATGAAGAAACTGAAGTTCTTCAACTTCAGTTGAAGAGAGGTGAAGCAAATGGCTCATGGGTATACAGCTAATAGTTCTAATAATCCTTAACTCTCTGGGTTGTTTTGAGGAAGTAGTAAGTCAGCTATCAGATAGAAATGGGCTTTGTAAACTGTAGTATAGGGCACGAGATGCTTGTCCTTTCATCGTTCCACCTCTTCTAATGATGGTGACACGGAAAGTGATCCTCTGATGCCCAGAGTAGCAATAAACATGACCAAGCACAATAGCTCGTCCTTGTTTTTCAGGCCACATGATCAGTCTCTAGAGCAGCCCCACAGTTTGAACCTATTATCTGTGATTCATAGGCTTTGGATCCGAAGTGACCCTAACAGCCACCCATGCAGTGGGAGTTTTGACTTGGAAATCATAGTCCAGGCATAAAGTGGTATTTACACACACGTGACAGCTCATCCAGGAGGAGAAGTTTATTTAAGAGCCAGACAGATGGCAGAGGGGCACTTAATGGCCTCGTCCGGAACACGGGAATCTGTCGGGCGTTGACATGTGAGGAAAACGCAGGCTGGGCAGACAGACCAGTCTTGGGGAGGCCTACTCAGGGCACTCAGCCATACTCTACCGAGGTCATTCAGGTCGATTGTTCTGGAGATGGCGTCACTAACAACAAGATCGGTAACCAGGGCAATAATGAGGCCACCATTCGTTACTGAGACCCGTTACAAGCCAGGCCCTGAAAGCACTTAGTGTGCATGAGCTGCTTTGATGCCTACGACAGTTCTGGGAGCTGGGTGTGATTGTCCTGCTTTAAACGTGAATGAAGGAATTGCAGCCCAGAGATCCTCAGTGACTTAACCCGGGCCTCACAGTTTGGACTACCTCACCCTTTCAAGCTCGTGGACCCCAGGTTAGCCATCTGGAGGTGCTAGATGTTGGTAGGTCGGCTTTTTGGCTGACTGGTTGGTTTATAATGTGTGAAATTACAGTGCGATGTGGAGAAATGTCTTTCAAATCAGATAGACCTTAGGTAAATTACTTTACTTGCCCAGGACTAATTTCACTCCTACCATATATTTGGTAATAATGGCCCCCTGAGCACCTGTGCGATGCTAGTGGGCTTATTTATGCAGGTAGGTGCCCGGCACGTGGTAACTGACTGCTCCTTGCTCTTTCTCTGTCCCTCTCGACCTTGCGGCTCATAGTCCACTTACTTCCGAAGCCAACTTGCAAAGGCAAGTTGGGCCCAAAATCTGAGAGGAGATACACTTTCTGCCCAGCCTCAGATTACTTAGGAGATTATTTCGTTCAGCCAGAGAATGCCACCAGACAAATATAAGATGGATTTCCCAACCAAAGTCTTTTGTTTTCCACTCAAAATGACATTAAGAAATAATCAGGCATTCCTTGCCCTGTTTTTTCGGCCTTCTGCTGGTAAGGTCTCTCTGAGTGAAGAGCCCTCCTCACCCCCAGCCCCTTTGACATGGGACGGACAGACAGTTCCCCTGGTTGAACTCAGTGACTACAGCTAGTCACTGTCTCTCTCCCTGGAAGGGAACTGCCTTTTCTGCTTTTTACCCAAGATATTGATAAGGTGTTGATTCAGGCTAAGTTTCTAAGTGAGACTTACAAAAAGTAATAATGACAAAAATAAAATGAAACAAAGAAACAAGAATTAAAATTAAAGTTATGTTATACCAAGGATATGAGGGGACTGCTTCTGGGACAAGATGGTATGGTGAAGGCAGATAAGACGGAAAGAACTATTTTACTCCTACTCAAGACTGAGGCTTATGTTCACACAAGGCGTACACTGCACACCTCAGGAGGGCGCCACCCACCCTGGCTACAATGTGCATAACATCCCATGATGCTATGCAACAAGGCAGCCCTCCCGATCATGCCTTTATTCGTTCTGTCAAGGAGCACAATCATCAGGGTAGAACATAATTAAGGGTGAACTGAAGTTCTAGGTGGGAGAAGAGATGGTCAGAGAGAAAGTTAGATGCCTTTATTAATGTTTATAACAATATTAGGCAACACTAATAGTTACCACTTATGGACTAAAATATATCAGAGACTCTACCAAGCACTTTGCACATATTATCCCATTTTACCCTCAACTGTAATACTGTTGCTGCCTAGCCAACAGCCGTTCTTCCTCTTTGCAACAAATCTTTATCTTGTTTAGGTGGGTAGTGTGCCCTGCCTAAGGGGATAAATCATGATCACCTTACCGTCAGTCCTGGCAGTGTTACCCCCCTAAGCCAGTGATTGGTCTAGGAGTAGGCATGGGATCAGATCTGGCCAAAGAGAAATAAAGGGATGTCTAATATTTTCCAGGGATGACAAATATTTTCCTCCCTGATAAGAGAGAGGCTACAGAAAAGGCTTAAAAACTTCTTTTTAACTCATGCCTTCCTGCTTTGCAAGTATTGGGTTAAGATATGGTGCTTGTTGCTGCTGTGGCCTTACAATGAACTCGAGGGAAAGCCAAAAGGATCATGGACATTCCAACCCAGAGCCCTAGCATCACCTTGTTGCTGAGCCAACACTGGCACTGCCTCCCTGGAAACTTTCTGTGAAGTGAGATAATTAAATGTCTTTATTGTTTATGCCATATTAACAGAATATTCTTTTACTTGCACCAAAAATAATTTCTACTGTTAAAATGTTATTGGTTCCTTTTAACAAATGAGTTAAATAACTTTCCAGCGTTACACAGTAAGTAAGTGGAAAGACCATGCTTCAGACTAGGTCTGCCCAAGCCCAAGCTTTTCTCGGCTGCTTACTCTGCCTGGGGCTGCGTCTGAACTCCAAGGGACTGCACTATGGGGCGATGTGCTGGCCCAGTCAGGTAAGAAGAGCTCTCAACAGTGGATGGCTTTCCCGGCATGGAGCTCTCGGTCCCTGGGGATGTTCAAGCAAGGGCAAAACTACCACCCATAAGGTGTGTTGGAGAGGAGGGCCAGGCTCAGAATAGGCAGAAGTGAGAACGATGGACTGCGAGGGAGAGACAAATGTTCCTTCAGTGTGTTCTGGACTAGGACCAAGTGGGCCCAAAGACTCAATGAAGAAGAATTTACAGCCTTGGCCAAGCAGATTTTCACTCTGAGATAGTGTCCCAGGTGTCTGTGCTCAAGCATCGGGTATGATGGCTCTGCTCCCGGACCACCGAGGCCGATGGTGTGGGGACCGGTATAGGTCAGGCCTGGGTCCACATTAGAGCCCTGGCTCGGCCATTTCTTACCTGTGAACCTCAGTTTCCCCCTTTCTCACTTGGGAGGGATGGACTTGCTGTACTTCCCAGGGCCACTGTGAAGAGTAAATGAGATGATTATATACTCGCACATTTTTTGAGGACCTGCTATGTTCCTAGCCTTCTGCCGAATCCTGACGTCTATAAAAGCTGTAAAGAGCTTCCTTCATTTAAAATAGTAAATATTGTTTATTTTTAAAAATTGTCCAACTGCTCTCTCCTTCCTACCTCACCAAGGCCGGGGGTAGGGGGGAAACAGGACCCCGTTTATCTATTTTGAAGTAAATTGAGCCCTTATCCAGGAAAATAGAAAAAATGGCTCCAATGGACAGAGTTTCCAGCAAGACAAATCCCCCAGTGGCCTCTCTCTGCCACCGCTCAATAATGGTGTTTGCTATAAATCAGAGAGCTTCTTTATCAAGTGCCTTGGAAGCGCTTGGGACCGATTTAGCCCTAGAGTGAGATTAATCACAAATGCTGCTTTAGAAAGAGTGATGGGTGTGAATAAGAAGGTTCAGTGGAGATCATTTCGATTCACCCCGATTGCTGTAGATAGCTGGAGTTTGCAGAACTAGGGCTCTTAAGTTTGTAAACATTTCTCAGTTTGAGAAAAATGATTGCATCCAGGAATGGGTTCCATACCCCTAACAATGGCCTAGAAGAACAGGAGAAGGAACTAATGTTTTTTAAAGCAACAAGTATGTTTGCCAGAAACTATGCTTACATCATTGCTTTTAACCCCCATAACAACTCCATGGGGTAGGTCTGGTTACCCTCATTTACAGATGAGAAAAGTGAGACCTCTAGCAGCAAAATGAATTGTATGAATAACCCAGTGGTCGAAATAAGAATGAAATGCAGGTCTATATGACTCCGAAACCTTATCGAGGAGCCTGTTGGGAACTTGACTGTAGCTCAAGGTGGTCATGAAGAAGCAAATGGAAGTAACTCACTGAAACTGCAATGATGCCTGAAACAGCCCTTCCGGACTCAGCTTTAATGTCGCTATTCTATGATGACCTTCTGAAACATCTCACTTTTTTTTTCCATATGGTAGAGGATGAATCACCTAATGAAAGTCTCCTAGGCAGAGAAAAAAATCTGCCTACTCTCTACTCACGCAAAATATGGCAGCCATGGAAGGTGTGGACCTCTTTAGACCCCTCCTCAAGAGAACCCACTGTGGGGAGCATGGTTGTCTAATGCTCCAGCTGCCTTAACTTCAGATCCATTGTGACACTTCACCTGGTCTGTCCCCAGCTGGTGGCTGAGCACAGAAGGGGTATCAGAGCTGGGCTGGGCCATTTCTGGCTCTCCCAAGGCACCTCTAATGGACAGCCTTTGCTTGGAGACTCCCTATTGGCCCAGCTGAGACTTTCTTAGAACTGTGCTCTAGTCAGGGGCTCTTTCAACTTAGTCCTCCTCCCTTCCCATTCTTCTTTCACATGTGTCGGAACTGCATTGTGGTTGGAAGACTCTCCCTGCCTACTCCTGCCCTGCCTCCCCCATCATTCACAGGAATCTCTTGCACATCTAATTCCACCCTGGTGTCTGCTTCTTGGAGGACTCTAATAAACAGACATAGTGATTCTGTTTCCCTAACCCCAGTGTCTACCACCAGGAAAACAGATCAGTACTGTGATATTGTCATGCAATGAAATAATAACTATAGAGCAGTGAAAATGACTGAATGAGAGTTCTAGGCATCGATATAGATATATCTCAAAAATATAATGTTGAATGAAACCAAAAAATGTTTTGGAGTGACACATACAGGTTGTATTCAATAACATTAATATAAAGTTTGAAGACATGTAAAACAGAACAATATATCATTTCTAGATATTACACATGTAATAAAAGCATAAAAACACAATAGGGAGTGATAAGTGCCACATTCGGGAGTGAGGTTACCACTAGAGGGAAAGGAGAATGCAATAGGGTTTTCTATTTTAAGCAGGGTGGTGGTACGTTCATTGTACCTGTGTTTTGTTTTTTTATGCCTGAAATGTTTCATAATAAAATAATCATGCATATTAAGCCATGCCCCCAAAATTGCCACTTCTAAATGAACATTGAAATGATTTGAGTCCTGGCTGGTGTGGCTCAGTGGATTGAGTGCGGCCTGTGAAGCACAGGATCACTGGTTCAATTCCCAGTCAGGGCACATGCCTGGGTTGTGGGCCAGGTCCCCATTAGGGGGCATGTGAGAGGCAACCACACACTGATGTTTCTTTCCTTCTCTTTCTCCTTCCCTTCCCCTCTCTCTAAAAATAAATTAAAAAAAAATATTTTTAAAAAAATGATTCAAAACTGACTTTGTTGTGGAAAATCTTGGATCTGTGTTGTCACATGCATGTAGCTGAGTCTTAGTCTGTTGTGGCTCTTCCTGCACTGAGTAGCATTTTCTTATTTTTATGCTTGTTTCTACTCTCTTTCCCTCCCTGGCCCTCACTGGACCAGAAGCTCTAAGAAAGAAAACTCTCAACTTCTCGTTCCTGAACCCCCAGTGGCTATGACAGTAGCACCGCAATATGTGTTTATGTTTTTTAATAATCAGGAGATGAGAAAACTGGGGACTGGGAAGAGAGGAGGCAAGTAGAGCAGACGGCAGAGCATAAGTAACTCTTTTTTCAATATGGCCAGGAAGGCTTCTGCCTCTGTCTGAGCACCTCTGCGCGTGGGTGATAAGTCCACAGTGGGGTGCCTGAGGGGCCAGGTCAGAGGGTCTGAAATATTTGAGTTCCTACTACTGTGCCAATCTCTTTTTGTACAAAGTTGCTGACAGCTAACCAAGCTGGTCACCGTTTGGCTGTATCTACCCAGAAGATGGTGCTCTTCTTAGTTAAAGAAGGCTCTGGTCAGCTGATAGCAGCTCCACCAATCATCAGGGCTTAGAATGTGTGCAAAAGCCTGGCAGAGTGCTTCACACCGTGTTAGCTTATCCTTCCAGAAACTCCTAGAAAGTCTTGGATGAACCCTTTTGAGTTTGTTCCTGCCTCTGTAACAAGAGAGGTTGGGTTCATGTTCCTCTAAGGTCCACTGCTGCCCTGACATTTAAGGATTTGAGGAACCTGAGCATTTGGGTCCTGCTCAGGTGTGAGGACCAGAGCAGCCCCACGTGCATTCCCTCCTGGGCTAGGGCAAGCTTTGCCCATCACCCTGGTCAGTTCTCTCCCCCTCCTCCTCCGAGGAACCTGCCTGACCAAGCCCACATCCACCACATTTGCTTGAGATGAAATCACATCATATGTCAACCTCCAGAAAAGCCTTGTGCAAATACAGACCGTATGCATGCATGACAGAACTCAAACTGATACCTCCTGTGCACACACATGATGCAGCTGGTGTGACACCTTGAAGGAGACATCTCTGGTTAAAGAAATAAAAAATAAAAAGTGATCTCCTGCCTATGCCTGCCTGGCAGCTGTGCATTGGTTATCCTGATGCTCTGCTTCCCCATGTTCTTCCCTGTTCTCTCCCCACAGTCCAGGCTTTGTATCTTCTCTCATTTAGTATTCACTCTCCTTGATCCCTCTGGTTGGGAACTCAACTTCTTCCAAATAAACCTTCTGATATCTTCCTAGCTTTGGGGCATTCACCCAGAATCTCCCAGACCCGACTCCACAGATGTCTTGTGGGTAGCTCCTCAGCCTTCCCTGTCTCAGATTCCTGGTCTCTGCTGAGATGCATGGCAAGTGCATGCATGTGCAGACTCAGGTATGCCTGAGGATTTACACAGGTGGGTCCACCTGGTGGCCGCACAGATCCATGTCCACTGGGCCAAGGGCAGAAACACAGACATACATTTGTGCTCATGGGGGCAGTCACAGAGTCCACATGCAAGCCCACTCACATTTTGCATGCAAGTACACTGCTCAGATGCAAAGGAACATGAACATAGATTCTCAAGTATGCAAGTGGCCTTGTGCATTTGAGACTGAGTGTGTGGAGCCCATACCCCTCAGTATATGGATACCAGAGTTTGGAGACATAACACCATGTGTTCTTACATTGAGACACACACATGCATGCAAAGACAAGGAACCTTGGCCCTCTCTTCCCCAGGGAGGATTCTATCACAGCTCATGGCCTTTTCAAAGACACAGGTTCACACCTTCTCCTTGGGGCCAGCTCTGCCTTTATCAAGTTGTCAAGTTGTCTGACCCTAGGAACAGAGTTGAAGCTTGTGGTCTGGGATTCCCCAGGTGTCCACACAGCAGCCTGTCACCTTCACACTCAGCTGTTCCTCTCACCAGGAGCTCTCTTGCTCTCAGCAGGGAACAGGCTGAGGCTCAAGGTAATTAAATCTCTCTTTTCACTTAAGCAACATTGATCTGTACAAGGGACATACTCCGACTTCAAAAGAACAAAGCTTTTAATTTCCCCACTGGAATATGTTGTTCCTAGACTTGTTTCATGCATGAGTCATAAGAATAAAAATTATAGCATACTCTCTTGTCTTCAGAGCATACTTATAAGGCACTTTTGCACCATTTATTTTAGTGTCACAGTAAGTCTTATCAGGTAGGCAGTACACGAATTAGCCCATTTTACAGATGAGGACAGTGAAGCTAAAACAAAACTAACAATAGCTGTCACTGACTTCCTATTACAGGTCAAGCGCTGTTCTTAGTATGTGGCCTGTTTCCATTTTAAAAAATCCTTAGGATAGTCTGTCTTCATCCTTGTTTTACAGATGAGAATACTGAAGCACAGTAAGGTCATATTAACAGCTTGAGGTCACACCCTAAGTTGCCTGACTTCATCCGATGCTCTGTAAAGTTAAAGGGACTGGATATCGGGTATTTGTCTTTTGGGTAAAAACATAAAGCAATGAATCCCTGTATTCTGACCAGCAATGACAACATACATGATTTTCTTACATTATTGACTCTACCCTCAAAAGAGTTTATTCAATACAGACACTAAGAAATGGCCTGTGTAATGAATCTTCACAAAAATTTTTGAAGTTTTGAAAATAGTGTGGGGGTATTCTGAACCTCCAGCATGTTGGTACTGATCGAGATACCTTGGGATCGAGGGAACCCAGGCCAGAAACCCTTGAGATATGGAAGAAAATTAAGTTAAGGTACGTCCTCAGGTTGACCTGGGTCTAAACCTTGGCTCCGCCATTTTCCCTGTGTGTTGGGGCAAGAAACATACCTGTTTGAGGCTCAGTGTCAGAGGGAAAGAATAGCACCCATAACTATAGCCTCACAGGCACAGCAGGGTCATCATGGATGCCCCACAACACCCCTGAGTAAGGAGAGGCGTATTTGTAATGGTCAGAAACATGATACAGCTGGCAGGAGTAATATAGGAAATCAGTTACGTAAATCATGAACTATCTGTCAAAGTTCTATTTGTCCTGAGACAGAGTGGAAATCAGCGCATTTCTCATCCAGATAGAAAATAAAAACAGAGATAGAAAATAGGAGGACTTTGGAATAACTCATCCACAGAGAGAGCTCATTCTCTTCGTGGGCACTCTGTGGGGGCAGCCGCGGGGCTACCATTGTTCATCTCGGTGTTTGCCTGTCCCTGCATCCCTTGTTGTTCCTCTTCTGACTCTTTTTTATTTGTTTAATTTAGAAGTTTAGCTGGGTCGGCGGTGGCTTTTCCCTTGGTTGCTGTGCCAGGGTAAAAACAGCCTCAGAACAAACCTGGTTTTCTCCTTGGAGTCCCCGAGCAGCCCCAGCTCTCCAGGGCCTCCGTCTCTTCTGTGTCTCCACCTTCACGCTCTCCTTTTTTGCCCATCTTGACTTTTTCTGACTTGGAATTGTTTCAGGGGAATGAGCGCAAGTCTCAACCACGTTAGGAGAAACAACTGAGCTCTAAATCCATCCGTTTTAATCATAAGCCTCTGTTGGCATTGGCAATATCGAGCATCCAGTACCAATTATGCACATTTCTTTGTTTACGAATTATATAGTTACTTCGGTGTTAATATTTTATGTGTAAGACATAAACAACCGGAGGTTTTTAAGATGGGGATTTTTTTTAAAGCATGAGATAAAATATACAATAATTTAAAAATAATTTATTAATGAGATAAAAATGCTTGCTCACCACACTGAAGTATTATGTTTTTGAAAACCTTGCTTTAATGCTTTCTGGAATAGTTATTTAAAGGTCTAGTCCAAAGTTCAATTTATATTAGAGGTGAAATTTAATCATGCCTTAGCTGTAAGGGACTACCAACAGCTGTTTTCATCAGAGAAAATGTCAGCAAATTTCAAATCCTTGTCTTTCTGAAAAACAATTGCATATCCCACCTTTGCTTGAGACAACTGTTTTAAGTATTCACCTCTGGGATAAGTAGTGAACCTCTATTTGGTGCAGAAGACTTTCATCACCATCACACAATTCTAGTATTTCAGGTCACATAATCTTAACTGTGCACATGTCAACTATCATAAACCATCAAATGTTGAAAACCAAAAGCTGAATGAGGACTGCATGAGTAGCCCTTCTGCACTGTGGGACACTTAAACTTTCCTCAGGATTTCTCAGGGACATAGATGACAGGTAGGTCTAATAGGACCATCAATGTCCATCTGTTTATTGCATCTTACTAAACCTTAATATTTTACTTATTTTAAATCTAACATAGAAATAGAAGGCTACTATATTTCCCCCCACCTCCTCCACCCGCACTCCTCAGCGTGCATGAATCATTATACATGCTGTCTGGCAGGTCAACCTCATTTTGGAGACCTGTCAGCTAGAGAAGAGTGAGATTCGGGACTTTGGACAGCTACATACGCAAATGGGAGGGCACCATATTTTAATAACCTACCTCTGATACTCATCTGATAGCATAATTGTGAATAAATACAATGGCAAAGTAAGTGCTCGATAATGTTAATTCTTTTATTTTCCTTCTCTGATGTTCAACCTGAGGCCAAGTGAAGGAAAGCGGGATGGATTTAGGGAAGATATTCCAGCCGGTAACAAAACAATGCAATTTTGGAAGTGTTTCTCAGCAGGTGTTTCTGGTGCCTCCCTCCCCAAATACAATGCCCCAGTTAGGAGACATCTTTTATGCACAATAAGGTTGTATCCTATTATAATACTAGTGATGTACCCTTCCTTCCCTGTCCCACATATATGCATATATACCCCTAATACGTCCCACCGGTGCCAGTTTCTTCATCTGATAAGGCCAGGCCTTCTGCTACCCTCCTAGGTAATCTGGCTCAAGCTCCTGGATTGGTAGAGTGGACCTTGTGTTTCTGATGCTGGTTGACCATTCTGTGCCCTTTGCACAAAGGGAGTTCTGGGCACTCAGCCTGGTTCATGCTTGTGGTAGTTTTCATTGATGTCCACAAATTCTCTGGTGGTCCTTCTTACAAGATGTGGAGCTCAGTTTCTCTCAGCCCAGTGTGGACTGGATGGAAGGACTGTTTCTAACAAACAGAATGCGGCAGAAGTGATGGTATATTGTTTGTGAGCTTAGATAGTAGAAAAGACTGGATTGTCTCTCTCGCTTGCTCTCTCTCCCCCTTGGGTCCATTGCCCTGGGGGGAAAAGCAACTTCCATGTCATAAGGACACTCAGGGAGCCTTGAGTGGAGACCCATGTGGTGAAGGTCCAAGATGACCAGCCAATATCCAGAGGAAAACCAAAGCCTCCTACCAACAGCCTGTTGACTAAGTCCTCTTGCAAATTGATTCTCCTGCTCCAGCCAAGCCTTCAGATAATGCAGCCCCAGCCGACAGCTTGATTGCAACCTCATAAGAAATCCTGAGCCAGAGCTACCTAGATTCATGATTCCAGATTCATGGCCCTCAGAAACTGAGACAAGAAATGTGTGTTGTTTTAAGGCACCAAGTTTTTGGGTAATTCATTACACGGCTATAGATAAATAATAAAAGGCTTAAAATCCTGGGCCTACTTTCCATATACCTCACTGATACTAATTTTTTCCTTGAGTTTTCCAAAACAAATGATTTCGGAGTTTATTTCCTGTTTCTGGTCCCAAACCACTATGGTTACTTCTTTTATTTAGAGCTCAGCTTTTTCACTTAATACAGCAGCAACTACGACATGTTTAGCATTTACCCCATTCCAGGGATATGCACACATACATCCTCTTGCCACCATCTCTACCAGAATATGAAGTGACCATATGATTATCCCCACAGGTTAAAAAAAAGTGGGCCACATTAACGCTTCAGCTTCGGGAGGTCATACTGCATGCCACGCACTCTGAACCACTTTGCCATTCTACCTGAGCCTGATTCTGGTTCCTGCTACTCACCTGCAGGTTTTGAAGGAGGGCAAAACTGGGTTCAGGTCCTGGGTTCCGATCCTGGCTTCACAACTGATCAGATGATCACCATTCCCCGGTGTCTAAAATACGGGAAACAACGCACACTTCCAAAGGTTGAGTGAGGGTTAGATGCAAGAATACATACAAAGTATCTGCCTGTCCCACGAGATCAGTGCTGTCTAATAGCACTTTCTGTGATGATGGAAGTGTTTTCTGTCTGTCCAACATGATGGCCACCAGCAAAATGTGGCTACTGAGCACTTGAAGTGTGACTGGTGCTACTGAGAAACTGAATTATTTGTTTGTATTTAATTTAGATTAATTTACATTTAAGTAGCCACCGCGGCTAGTGGGCGCCATATTGGACAGCACCGGGCTGTAAGACCCAGGAAGGCAGGGGTCATGCCTGACCGGCTCACTGTGGCATATTCAGCTCTTAGCACACAGAGGGGCCACGTAAATTAATTGTCGAGTGAATGAGTGAATGAAGCGCGCACGAATGAGTGATTCGTTGTGAACATTCAATATGCAGCGTCTGTCAGCTGGGCAGAGCATTGATGTTCAGCGGATTCCTCCTGCCTGTGCGCTTGCTTCTTTGTTGCCTTTTCTCCCCTTGTCAACAACAGCCAATTATGCTCTCCTGCAGAAATGTCATTTGAGCCAGGAATTGGACAGAGACTAGATTTCAGGTGACTGGGGGAACAGAGAGAGAGAAGCCCCTTACATCTCTAATGGGCCACAGAGGACATGAAGCCCCCTCTTCATCCCTCCAAGGCTAACTAGAAAGTTTGTCTGTAACAGAGATGGTTAAATTAATGATGAGGCTCAGTGACAGGGAGGTCAGAGCAGCCCCCCTAAATGTCACCTTCATTATTTTTCAAGCCAACACGACGAACTGCCTTCCCAGGCAGGTTCCATGTTGTTATTGTTCTGCCTCAGGGTGGAGGGATTGCTTCCCCTAATCCCTACAACACAAGTGGTGCAAATTCAGTGAGGGCAGGAGGCGAGACGGCACAGGCCACTTAATAAGGGGTTTGGCTGTCACCAAGCAGTAGCTATTGTGCAGGCAGGAGGAGGTGGCGGGGTTAGGGTACCCTGGCGGGGCTTCCTTCCTGGCTACCCCCTGTAATGTAGCATCAGTGGTTTTCCTCGCTATTTCCTCTTTAGACCAATATTCTAATCTGAAATGGAATGAGGCATGGCTGGGAGCAGTGAGGTCTGGGCTGGAGGTCAGGAGATCCAGGTGGGAGTCTGGACTCTGACACTACTGGTGTGGGAGGCCTCCGGCAATTCTTTTTCCATCTTGGACTTCAATTTGCTGCTCTGCAAAACAAGAGGGCTCTGGACATGGCACTTCTTAAGACTTCTTTAAGCTCTAAGTTTGCAAAGTGGCTAAAAGTACAGATTTTGCAGTTATATAAACCATAGTTTCCACCCTGACTCTGCTTCCTCTTAACTGTTACTTAGCTTCTCTGAGACAATAATAATAGAACCTCATAGGGACGATGTGAGGATTAAATGACCCTGGCTGTATATTAGAATCATCTGGGGCGCTTTAAAAATGACATTGCCAGCCTGGCTGGTGTGGCTCAGTTTGCTGGGCTTTGTCCCATAAATGGAAGAGTTGTGGGTTTGATTCCTGGTCAGGGCACATACCTGGTTTGCAGGTCCCGTCACCGGTTGGGGCACATGTGAGGGGCAACCACACAGCTATTTCTCTCTCACACAGGTATTTCGTCCTCTCCCCCCACCCTAAAATCAATGTACATGTCCTCAGATGAGGATAAAAATTAATTGATAAATAAAATAAAAATGACACTGCCCACAGCCTCATTCCCACAAATGTTTACTTAATTGGTTGTGGTGAGGTATAAGTGCTGGGATGTAAAAAATAAGCTTCTTCTGAATCACACTTAAGACCTAATTTGGGAGGGGGAGGGTTCATATATAGCAGGAACTTAGTGTTTGATGATTCAATGGATTTCTTTAAGATCATTAGTGTCACTATCTTTCCCCAAACCTGCCTGTCTGGCCCAAGGTACACAGGCCAAACAACTGCCCCAGGCTTATAAAATACAAGTCCCCATTGCTTCCTCCTGCTTCTCCTGCTCCCATCTCCCCACCCCCTTCCCAGTCCCGACTCTGCGGTGCCTTGGCTCTCTTACTCTCGCCTCTCTCCCACTCCTGCTCCCACCTGCTCTGCTCCGGACCATTGTCAGTGTGCCCCTGGATTCTTTCAGTGGCCGGTTGGATTATCTTCCCACTTCCGGTGATCATTTTCAGCTGAATCAGTAAAACATCATGATTCTGTGCATAGACTCTGGCGCCACATTGTCTGGGTTCTAATCCCAGCTAAGCCATTTACTAGCTGTGTAGCGCTGGGTGATTTCCTTAACTTCTCTGTGCTCATTTCCTCATCTGCTTACCGGGGACACAGAGATGCCAGTTTTTGTTTGAAATCAGTTCTCCCCTATTTGAACTTCTTACTGTGTTACTCTGCATTGGGGGAAGGAAAGAAAATTGAGAAATAAAAGTATCGAGCAAAATGCTGAATGTTTTCCATACCTTATGTCATTTTGTCCCCACAAAAGTAAGCAAGGTAGATCTGCCCATTTTGTAGATGAGAAAAAGAGACACGGAAAAATTATTTAATCTGCCCAAAGTCATGCAGTGAGCAGAGGCAGGGCAAGGGTCCTGCCCACACCTGTCTGACCCCAGAGTCTGTGCTGAGCGCCTCTGACAGAAAAGGGGCCATCGCTTTGGGAACCACACAGCTCTGGGCAGGGAGGAGGACAGTGGTGTTGAGTGGAGGGAAGGAGGCGCCCACCCGCTTGCTCAACCACAGCTTGTGAATCAACTGTCCATTGGGCGACAGATATCAAATTAAGGGAGAGATTAGCAGCTTTTATTCTTTTGGAGGAAGGACAGTTAGGAGGGAATAGAACCTTTGAGTAACCAGCCTGAGATGTCCCAGCAAACTCATGAAGAAAGAATTATAATAGCATTCGTTCCTTCTTTTTTAGTGATACAAAAGGCAACCAGCCATTGCCCAAAGAGCCCGGAGTGAGCTTTAGTGAGTATAAATCAGTAGATACTAAGCTGTGCCGCCTAACCCACGTCCCGTCTCCTCACCATGTCATTTTCTGTGGTACCGAGTTCCGTCAGCCGGGGCCTGTCTGTCTCTCTGCTCAGGGCTTTGACTGCAGAGCCTGCTTTGCCAGTCTAGTGGTGGGTTATAATCCCAGGGAATCAAGGGCCCCTAGAAGTTATGGGCCATTGGGCCCATAACTGATGGGTTGGTGTTTGTCGACCTCAGCTCCTTCATCCCTCTGGTGGGGTACCTGAGATGCATATTCTGCACTCTCAGAGTTTCCAGGATTAGGTTGTGTCCAAAGTGGTAGCTGGGTTTTAATGCACCTTTATTAGCTGCTTGTCCTTTCCTAGCTCACAATTCCCTGCAGGTGTTTTCTGGGATTCCTCCCCTGCAGATGAACCGCATGTCCTCAAACCCATATCTCAGAGTCGTTTCCGCAGGGGGCACGGTGGTGGGGAAACAGTAAAAAGACATATTATCTTCCAGGAGCTGCTGATCCAGGAAGGGAGGAGGAAGCAGGCGATGCAGTGGGGATGGCACAGATGACGGCCGAGCTGTGGCCATGGCACGCAGGGCAGGCTGGTCAGCTATGAAAGTGAGGTGGCAGGGAAGGACAGGGATTTGAGTTTTACAGAACAGTTAAATATTTGAAGGTCAGAGCAGTGTGTGACAACATAGTTCCTTTCCTCAGAGGGGAGGGCAGCACCTTCCTGTCTCGAGCTGTGCCTGGAGAATGGCTGTGTCTGGGAGCAGGCGGAACCAAGGAGTCTCAGAAAGGACAAAGCCGTAGCCTCTTCATCAAGACTTGGTTGAGGAGGGTGGGTCCCGAGGTAAGGGGGAGGAGGAGGCCGACACTTGGAAAGCAAGGAGGTGTGCCCCTCTGATGCTGGTTTCCTCTCCTCTCCCCGTCCAGTGCCCCAGCATCTGCCTGCCCTTTGCACATCCGCCTCCAGGCCCTCCCCTAGCCAGCCCCTTCATCTGTTGGCAAAGCTGTGCTGTGTAGCTGTGGCTGCCTCTGCTCAAGGTGAACTTTGAGTCTGGTTCGGCCACTCCTTCAGGCCTTCCGTGGCACCAGCAGGCCTCCGGGCCTCACCTTTTCTGAGTCCTCCTCTCGCTTGGGCTGATCTGAAAGGAATTTCTGCTCACCAGGCAGGTGACTGGACGATGTGTCTTAAGGCCGAGGCTTCACGGCAGCCCTCAAGCTGCAGCTGCTCTTGTAGCTGGGTGCATGGTCTTCAGGGGCTGTTGGTTAAGCTCGACATACCCGTGAATCGATTTGAGAGGCACTTTCGAGTGCCTGCCCCTGCCATAGCCCCTCACTCACTGGGCCAGAGGCGGACACGTGACGCCAGCCCAGAAGTGTGTGGCAGGCTTAACTAGTTGGGCTGAGCCCAACAGTTTCCTCCCCAAAGTCTGGAATTGGAAACGTAAAGAGACTGCTGCCAGTACGTGGTAGGCTCTGAAGCAGGCTGGGCATGGGAACCAGGAGCCCGGGGAATTCGGGGCGGAGCACGTACAGGCGGGTGCGCCGCGGAAGAAAGTAGGGCCGGCCCGGAGAGTGGGGCGGGCCCGCGGGGACCCACAGGCCCTCTGGGACAGAGTGAGTTCTCAGCTCCCCTGAGCACTGCCTCTGCCGAATTCTCTGTCACAGGTGCTGGGAGGCCTCTCAGAAGCGCTGCTGTTTTTCAGGATTCACTCTTGGTGTTGAAAGCTACCTATAATCCAGTCTTTTGTTCATTTTTACATTGGGTGTTTGTTTCCTTACTGTAGAGATTTGAGACTCCTTTATATGTTCTCAGTACAAGTCCTTTTGGGATATGGGAGTTGCAAATATTTTCTTCTAGGCTTTAGTTTGTCTTTTGTTTTTTATTGCCCCTTTTATCATTATTGTCTCAATCTCTGGTAATTTTTCTTATCCATGTATCTAATTTGATATTATTATAGCCTCTCTAGCTTTCTTATGATAGTATTTGTATGGTATGTCTCTTGCCATCTTCCTGCTTTCTAAAAGAATACTTTTTATTTGGAATAGTTTTAGATATTCAGAGGTTTCTCATATACCCTTCACTCAATTTCCCCCAGTGTTAACATCTTAACACCGCCATGGTACGTTTGTCAAAACTATGAGATTAACACTGGTAAATACTATAACTAAATTACAGACTTTATTTGAATTCACCAATTTCTCCAACTAATGCCCTTTCTTCGCTTCTGGGATTCAATTCCAACTTATCTTTAGTCATCATGTCTCCTTGGTCTCCCCTGATTTGTAACAATTTCTTAGGCTTTCCTTGCTCTTCATGACCTTGATAATTTTGACGAGTTGTGTATTTTGTAAAATATCTCAGTTTGGGTTTGCCCAATGTTTCCTTGTGATAGACTGGGGTCGAACAGATGAAATGTCCTCATTATATCAGGGCTACGTGACTTCGACGTGACTTATCACTACTGATGACTTGGTTACAGTATTGTCTGCCAAATTTCTTCGTTGTCAAGTTACTATTTTTTTCCCTTTCCATACTCTGTTCTTTGGACATGAGCCACTAAGTCCAGCCCACCCTCAGGAGGAGAGGAATTAAGCTCCACCTCCTGGACTGGGAAACCCCTCCTTGAACTCAGGATAGAAGCAGCTTCTTCAATGTTTATCCAGTGCACGGTTCTAGAGTTTGGGCTGCCTTTGAGTCCAGGGAGGGAAATACTAGAGGAAAAAAATCATAGGAAATTCACCAGCAGTTTGGTGTCTCTTGAAGTTGTATTGCCTTTGCAGATTTGCCTGTTCCCACGTTTGGGGGGTCCTCAGAGAACTGCCCTTGCTTGCAGAGTTTTCAGTTGCTTTTAGCAGGAGTGAGACGTAGTGGAGTGTGCATCTTGACTGGAACCAGAAACCATTCATTTACTTTTTCCTTTTTTAAATATTTTATTTATTTATTTTTAGAGGGGAAGGGCGGGAGAAAGACAGAAATGTCAATGTGTGGTTGCCTCTCTCATGCCCCCTACTGGGGACCTGGCCCGCAACCCAGGCATGTACTCGGACTGGGAATCAAACCAGCGACCCCTTGCTTCATAGGCCGGCACTCAATCCACTGAGCCACACCAGCCAGGGCCTATTCATTTACTTTTTATTCACTAATCCCTTCTTTGTTAATTATTCATTCTTAATTATTTGGTCATAAATCACATATGTATACTTTAATCAATACATCTACTGTGAAAGCCTCAGAAATATAGTAATTTCTTCTGAATATCCTGTTCCTGAGAGTCTCCCGTGAAAATGTGTTGGACCCTCCCTGTCCCCAGCCTATTGTCTCCACCCACAACTGGGGTCCCTTCACTACAGACTCAGTCCCAGAAGCAGCCCACATTTGGGAGCACAGCATCAACACCCACCTGGATACTGTACAGTCCTCATTAGGTGCCTTAAAAATGAAAAAAAAAAAAAAGAACAAAACATGAATTTGGGATCAGGTTCATCTGTTCTTCAATTTAAAATTGTGTGAGACAAGTTATTTAACTCTATGATATCAATTTTCTAATAGTAAAATTGACTATGGCAAAATTCCTCTCTTCTCTCTTGCTAATAGTACCCTGTTCTTGTTTAGATATTAAGCAATCACAAACTTCTGGGGAGGGAGTTGAAGCCTTGAGTAGTCTAATATGTTGGGATAATTCCTTCCCTTTTGCCAGTGACTGGTTTAGGAAAGGGCCTAGGATGAAAATCTGGCCAATGGGGCATGAGGGGGGCGTCTCTTGAGGGCTTTGGGAAAGGACTTCTTCAATGGAAAAAGGAGCCTCGGGGAGAAACACGTTTCTGCCCCAGAATGTTGTCCCTTGTGGGATGCCTGGAGCAATGGTAGCCATTGCATGAGGCTGCACTCTGCAGACCAAAGGGACAGACCCACACCCCGAGGAGGATGGCAGAGCAGAAGGACAGGAAAGCCTAGTTCTGGATGACATTGTTAAGTCACTTAATCAAGCAACCCGGAAACCGTGCTTCCCCCAGTCTTCTCATTGTGCAAGATACATTTCCTTTCGTTTAAGTCATTTTTAGTTGGGCTTGCCGCTGTCACAGCTGAAAGCATCTTTCTTTTTCTCTCATAGCACTTGGCCCAACTATTTCCCTGATTATTTACACTCTCCCTCACTAATCTCCAGGCTTGGTAAACACAGGAGTGGTGTTTCTTTTGCTGACTGTTGTGTCTGTCTCCCATGGCTACTAGCACAGTGACTAACATATCTTCAACCCTCAGTTTGTTGAATGAAAGAATGAAGTAATATGTAAACATATGTAGAAAAGAATGGGTAAATAGCAGGAAAGCCTACTTTTATTCCCTTTCTGACACTGAAAAGTTGACCAGTTCTCTCCTTATTTTTCATTTTGACAAATGACTTTGTGCCTGATCATTGGTTTGTATATTTCCAAAACAGTTTTAAATTTACTTTGAAATACACCATTATTTTATCCCCTCAGGAGCAGGTGTTACTCTTTTATTCTTGTTACTGTTCTTTTAGAATTCATAATAGCAAAGCAAACCCCTTCTTTGATTTTTCTTCTGTAGCAGGCTCTAGGAGACTGGTCAGTCTTCACTTGTGAATAATGACCAGGAAGGTTGCTTAACTATGTAGGAACCTGGCTACCTCTCCACTGAGCGCTCAGCTCTTAGCTCCTAGAATGAAGGAAATTTGGTCACCAACTCCACCCTAATGGGAGGGCCAAAAGGGTTGCTGATGACTATCCAAGTAGGGATCATGGGGCTCATGATTGGAGTGTGATACGGGGGCTTTGGGAAGAATAGACTGGAATGGCCTTGTCATCCCCTCACGAGTATTTCAGGGAAACAACCTAGCATAGCATGGTGATTTATTTTTATGAAGCATTAGTTTGCCTTGGAGGGTAAAGGTGTGGGAGTCTGGAGAGACAGGGCTTACAGTGAGAGGCAGGGCTTATCCTTAGCTTTGTCTCATCCATTGATAAGGAACAACAACGATGGCCTTAATGACAGCGGCCTCATAGGAGACTGGAGATGAAGTTGGCAGCTAATCTACATGTTTATCTAGTCCAGCATTTCTCAAAAGATGTTTTGCAAAGCGTGAGTCCCTCAAATGCTTTTTGCTAAAAGGAGACATGGCTAAACTCTTTGGAAAACGGTGTATGTACTTCACCCAGTAAAGAAAGAAACCTGATTGATTTTGTTTAACCCAGAATTCTGGAGCTTTTTTCACCAAGGAAACCCTTATTTTTTGTTACTAATATTAACATCTCCTGGAAGGATTTTAGGAAATGCTGATCTGAGCAAGGAGGGTTGCTAGGTATTCTTACATTATGAACATTTTCTGGGCAATTCATTCATTCATTCCGTGTAATCATTCATTTAGGTGAGAAAGTTCTGTTGAGGGACTACTCTGCGTTATGTCATGGGCTAGGAGCAAGGGCTGCAGACTTGATCAATGCCTGCCTAAAGCTATAGTCTAGTGAACAGGACAAAATTAAATAAATTTCCCAATCAATTGCTTAATTACACTGTGATGAGAGCTACAAAAGAGAAGCACCAAATGCATATAAATTTAAGTAACAGGATAAGGGAGGTAGTTTGGGGTGGGGGAAATCAGGGGAGCCGTGGGTCGACCATCCTCGTTTGCCAGAACTTGCAGTGTCCTATGATGGGTGACTTTAATTGCTAAAATTAGGACAGTCTCGGGCAAATCAAGATGCTTGGTCACCTAGCCGAATGTGACCTCTGAGATTCCATCCAAGGGTCTTACTATGGCAGAGAGAACTGTGGTTGGCTGGAGAGACCTGGTTCCTGGAGTTGCTCTACACTCTGGGCCTGACTTTCTATCCAAGAGATGAAGAAGGTGATGGCTCTTAGGACTTCACAGGTCGTTGGGAATGGCAGGTAGGCCTTGGCCAGGTAATAACAGGTTTTCTAAGTGCCAGAGGTACTGTTCTTTCAGGGGACTTGTAATTGATCATTCTCTGAAGGACAGTCCCATTCCTCCAGGAGAGGTTTTTGTGAGGACATCACCAGCCACATACCCAGATTTCTAAATCCGGTAGCAAGAGGCGTTTTACCATAGATGCAAGAACAGAAGCGCATACGCAGCCTCACCATGGGAGGTAAAGATTGACCAGTGGGGAAGCCATCATGTCACTGCAGGGAAACACTTGCCCCAGGCCCGAGACAGGCCTGAGCCTAATAGCATCTTTCTGCTGTCAGGCCCCTGGGCAGGGTGGGGCCCAGGCAAGCGCAGCCCAGAAGACAGGCTTGCACTTGGGCTTGTGTACCTTGGATGACTCTCATTGCCTGCTGCGGTTTCAGTGTCTTCATCACAATAATAATATTTAATTCAAGCAGTTTTGGGGTGTCTAAGAATAATGATATTGACAAAATGTAGTGAATTTACCATGCACAAGGAATTGGGCTGTGTGTTTACATATACATTTGATCCCTATGAGAAAAGTAGATTGGAATATCATTTATGAGGCTTGTCAAAGGTAGGGTGACCAACTGTCCTGGGACGGTTCCCCTTTTAGCACTGAGAGTCCCATGTCTTCAGAAGCTCTCAGCCTGGGCAGCCCGAGACGGCTGGCCATGCTGTCGTAGAGGGTCACAAAATTAGGAAGGTTTGGCTCTTGTATATATTTGTGGAAGAAGATATTTCTTTAAATTGTTAACGAAAATTATAACAATAATTATATTTCTTTATATAATAATACAGTGATCATCATATCAACTGCCATTTCAGTATAAACCAAATATATCCAGCCTTTTAAGAAAACACCTTTATATTAATAATGCTCACCAGACATCAGTGCTGCTCACCAGTATTTGTAGTTTTCTTCCTCTGGGTCCCAAACCTGTAATGGTAGTCCTGACCAAATGACTTGTTTTGACCAGTGAAATATGAGTGAAAGTGATATGCATCCCTTTAGAATAGAGACGTTAAGGCACCATCTTCCTTGCAGTGGATGCTGGTGGTACCTCTCCCAGCTCCCCTTTGCTGACTGGAACATTTGCCTCCACTTGCTGTGAGAGTTGGAGTTCTTACAACTCACTGCTTTCCAGGTTTAGCATGACAAACAGCACAAAATCTGAGGCCAGACCACCTGGTTCAAGCCCAGCTCTGCCATGAATGTCTGAGTGACCCTGGGTGAGTTTTGTAACTTCTCTGAGCCTTAGCTTCTTTATCTTTAAAAGGGAGAGCCCCTACCTCATAGTTTTGATATATTAAATGACTAATGCATATAAGGCTCTTATAATAGTTTGGCACATGGTAAGCACTGCGTTTGGCTATTTTAATTTCTTCTGCTTAACGACGCCTTTAGTATAGTATGGCAGCACATATCAGTGCTAAAGCTGTCACAAAAGATCATTTTGAGTAACAGATGGGGAAACAAAGTCCAGAGATACTTAACAGTTTTTTCACTATCACAAGGGGATTTAATGCTGGAGTTAGAAAAAGGATCAATACAGGGGAATGAAAATAACTCTAAGCACTTACTATTTGTCAGGTACTGCATTATCTCATTGACTCCTCACAGTGGCATCTGGAAATTATTATAATTTCAATTTTACAGACATGGAAATAGAGGCAAGAGAGGTAAAATATAGCTTCACAACTAGTAAGTGGTAGAAGAATTAGAAAAAAATAGAAATTTGGTATTTTAGACAGAACTGTTATTTAGCAACAAAATGATAACTGAGTGTTGCTTATTAATTTCTTTTTCTAAGAGCAGACATGTTTGTTTTTTAAACAGGTGTTACATATAGTATACATTATTCTATACTGTACCTTTAAAAAATAAGCATTTTATTTTAGAGTAAGTTTAGATTTATAAAAAGTTTACAAAGATAGTACAGAGTTTCTATATACCCTTTACCTGGCTTTCCTTAATGTTAACATCTTACATTACTATTATCTAAACTCTAGACTTTTCCCCCAGATTTTTCCAGTTTTTCCATGAATGTCCCTTGTCTATTCCAGGATCTAATTTAGGATCCTGAATTTTAAGTGAAGAAAAGTCTCAGCAATGACGGAAAAGCTTGCTTGCTAATGGAATAAGGATTTGACATTAAGACAGTAGAACTATGATGATTTTCCATGTTCACAACTTTAACAGTTGTTACATTAACTATTTGGGAAATGTTACTGCAGAAAAGCTCCTATACTGTGGGCATTTGGCATTGTCCAAATCAAACCAGGTCATGGATTGGAAAAGTTGTCAAGTAATCTGTTGGCCCCATGGAGTGAGGGAGAAGAATGTGTGTAGTGGGGGCGGGGCAGGTAATGGGGAGCTGAGCCACCATCACCACCATCACAAGGAAGGGGCAGGAAGAAAGGGGTGAGATGCATTTAAGCTCTGCCTGGGACTCCAGTCAAGACAGGGGCACAGGGAAACATAGCTCGCCTCCTCCCACAACCACATCCACATCGAAATCACAACAAAAATATAGAGCAACCATCACTTAGAGCTGTCAGACATTGAGTTGAATCAAAGCCTGACAACTACAGAATTAAGGAAACCACCTCCATCCAGACTGGTTCGGAGGGGTGCAGATACAGAATGGTCCCACACCCACGTGTGGTGGATAAAAAAATCAGAAGGGATTCCTTGGGAGTGAGGAGCCCCAGCCCCACACCAGGCCACCCAGCCCAGAGTTCCAGTGCCAGAAAATAAGTCCCCCTAACTTCTGGCTGCAAAAAACAGCAGGGATTGAGTCACTAGAAGAAACTTCTGGAGTCCCAATCAGTTCCACTTAAAGAACCACACAGGACTTACTCAGACTCACTCCCTCTGAGCTCCATCATCCAGATAGCAGCTTGAAAGGCACCAGTGGCATACAGGAAGGAATATAAGTATCTAGCATCAAGGTGGGAGATGGGGGACAGCTTTCTCCCAGAGAGAAAGGTGGGAGAGGCCATTTTCCCTTTGCGGAGGCCTCCATCCACAGAGCCACAGAGCCGGCAGGCAGGTGGGTACCATATCTGAGACTCCATCAACCTGGCTAACACTGTTTGCCCCAACCTGGAGATCCCCTGAGACTCTGTCCTAACCAATTTACAGGCCTACCCAAACTGTTAACTGTAATATTTCCATATGAATGGCTGGCCTTGGCTCATGTTTCACAACTTCCTAAATCCTATCAAACAAGCAATAGCTGGCCTCAGTAAGCCCCTGAACTTCTTGCTAAGTGGCCCCCAGCCTGGAACTAGCAGCGACCAGCCTAGATTCACAACTTGGCTTTGCCTGGGAATCTCCAAGCCCAGAACAAGTAGCAGGGTGGCCATGGGGAGAACACATGTGGGGGCTGACCTCAGCCTGTACCACCGAGGAAACCCCAGAGGATACACACCCAGAGGACAGCTACAGATGACTTTGGAGCAACACCAACCTGCCCCTGCACAGCTGATCCTCGACAGAGGGCAGAGATTGGTGGTCACAGTCAGACCGTGCAGCTGACTGGCCTGTGTAAATCCCTCCCATTGACCTGCCAACAGCAATCAAGGCTCAGTTGAGGAGGATGTACTCAGCCCACATGGAGGGTGCACTTCTAGTACCCAGCTTGGGTGAAAGGGAAGGCTGTGCCGCTGGACCCTATGGGACACCTACTACATTAGGCCACACTACCAAGACAGGGAGTCATAGCAGCTCTACCTAATACATAGAAACAAATACAGGGAGGCTGTCAAAACAAGGAGACAAAGAAACATGACCCTAATGAAAGAACAGATCAAAACTCCAGAAAAAGAACTAAACAAAATGGAGATAAACAATCTATCAGATGCAGAGTTCAAAACACTGGTTATAGGCATGCTCAAGGCACTTAATGAAGACCTCAAGAGCATAAAATAGATCCAGTCAGAAATGAAGGATATGCTAATTGAAATAAAGAACAATTTTCAGGGAAACACAGTAGAGTGGATGAAGCTGAGAATCAAATCAATGATTTGGAACATAAGGAAGCAAAAAACAACCAATCAGGAAAAAAGAAGAAACAAGGATCCAAAAAAACAAGGTCAGTGTAAGCAGCCCATGGGACAACTTCAAGAGGTCCAACATTCATATCATAGGGGTGCCAGAAGGAGAAGAGTGAGAACAAAAAATTGGAAATCTGTTTGAAAAAATAATGAAAGAAAACTTCCTAATTTGGGAAGGGAATAGCCATGCAGGTCCAGGAGGCCCAGAAAGTCCCAAACATGATGGAGCAAAGAGGCCCACTCCAAGACACATCGTAATTAAAATGCTAAAGGTTAAAGATAAAGAGAGAATCTTAAAAGCAGCAAGAGAAAAGCAGTTAGTTACATACAGGGGAGTTCCCATAAGACTGTCAGCTGATTTCTCAAAAGAAATTTGGCAGGCTAGAAGGGATTGGCAAGAAATATTCAAAGCCATGGAAAGTAGGGACCTACAGCCAAGATTGCTCTATCCAACAAAGCTATCATTTAGAATCAAAGGTCATATGAAAGACTACCCATACAAGAAAAAAACTAAAGGAGTACATCATCACCAGACCATTATTATATGAAATGTTAAAGGGACTTATTTAAGAAAAAGAAGAACAAAATTATGAACAATAAAATGGCAATAAATATGTATCTATCAACAATTGAATCTAAAAAACAAACTAAGCAAACAAGAAGAACAGAGACAGAATCATGGATATGGAGAGCATTTTGATGGTTGCCAGATGGGAGGGGGATGTGGGGGAATGCGTGAAGAGGTGAGGTGATTAAGAAGTATAAACAGGTAGTTACAGAATAACCATGGGGATGTAAAGTACAGCATAGGAAATGGAGTAGCCAAAGGACTTATAGGCATGGCCCATGGACATGAACAATGGTGTGAGGATAGCCTGAGGGAATGGGGGATGCTGGTTGGAAGTGGGCAAAAGGCAAAACATTGGGACAACTGTAAAAGAATAATGAATAAAATATAATTAAAGAAAGGAAATTCTGCCCGTAGGTTCATAATCCAGTGGCTGGTAAATCTAGGAGAGTGACTGAAAAGGTTTTTTTGTTTTGTTTTGTTTTAATTTCAGCTTCTCTGATTTAGAACAAAGATTTATTAAGTATCTTTAGTGTGTCAGGCACTCTGTTGGCTGCTTTACCTGCGCTGTGTCCTGTCATCCTCAAAATAAGATGTCCTCATTTCCATTTTAAAGATCAAAAGAGTGAGATTAGAGAGGCTTAGTGACTTGCTCAAGGACACACAGCTTTTCAGTGACAGAATAAAGATCAGAACCAAGGCCTAGCTGGCACTATTGTTCTTTTATGCCCCAAATTGTACTCCTTTAACATCGCCTTGAAAAAAAGCTTCTTTGGAGTCTGGTGTCAAAGGAGACGCCTTATAAACTGTGGAACACTTGACTGAGGGGCCAGAAGGGGACACCCAGAGAAGGGAGATAGAAACTCCAGGAGGTACGGTGGGGTTTTGTGTGACATGTTTGTCAGTGGGGTTGCTGGGTGTAAATCTTTGCTTGGAGCGGATATTTTAACCTATCCTTCCTTTCTTCCTCAGTTGAGCAATAATAAGGAATCTTATATTAGCTCTTGGTTAAAATTAGCATTTAAGATGTTTTGCATGGGGTCAGAGGGGGGCGCATCACTTGCATGAATGAGCAGAGTCCAGTCAGCTTCCAGGTCCACCCCAGGGTTCTCTTGGGACTTGCCAATTTGAGTTTCCTGGGCCAAATGCTTGGGAAACCTCTAACTGGGCTTTGAGGGTACACACACACACACACACACTCTCACACACACTAAATTAAGTAGAATAAAAAAGCTAGGGGCACCCCAGCGTGTCCTATTTACAAACTGCTTTAGTTCCTTCTGGGTTGTATTTGATTTTCTCCTTCACTGAGAAATGGAGAGACATCAGGATGACTTATGTGCCAAAGAGAGGACTCCCGACCATCCTTCAGCCTCCCTCACCCCTCGGTCCTTTCATGTGACAGGGTGCCCTCAATTACTCTCTCTGGGGGGGGAGGGGGGTTCCAGTCAGAAGAAGATGTAGCCAACCATCTGTTACTGACTCCAGTGAGCAATTTAATTTTCTCTTGTTCCCAACGAGGAGGATATTGTAAATACATAAATTACCATCAGTCCTGGTTAATCAGGAGCTCGCTGTCTGAAGGGGTGGCGATGGTCAAGCCAGAGACACTCACTGACACGGGCTTACCGAGGGGCACCCTGCACTTTGGTGGAAAACCATATGAGAGAAGTGAATGATGTCAGAGAGGGGAACTTTCTTGTGATCATCCAATTTGATAAATGACAGAATCAGGGCCAGAGAGGGGAAACAGTCCATCTAGCTAGGCTGGGCGGAGTTGGGACTTGAACTAAGGAGCCCCAATTCCTAAACTCGATCTTTCCAACCCCGCATAAGGTAAAATGAATGATCTGACTACCTGCCCTTGGATTGAATATAGGTGGGACCAAAGAACAATCATCGTGATGACAGTGACAACCAACACCACAGAGCTACACTTTATATGACCAGCAATGTAGAGGAGACAGTTCACTGTGGAATTAAGAGAGCTGACTCTGGAGTCAGGCTGCCTGAGTTCGACTCCCAGTTCCATTACATAGTAGCTCTGTGACCCTGGGCAAGTTTCTTAACCCCTGAGACCTACGGCAGACATGACCAGTTCCGGGTGCCCATTCCTTCAGGCCCCCTTATGATTTCCACCCATTTCAGATCAACTCTCCATGGCCAGGACCTGCATCTTTGTTGGAGGGCCATTCTTAGGCCTCCAGAACCCACATTGTTCAAGTGCATTGCAGGCCCAGTTTCCTGGGGGCAGCCTTTGACCAATGACTGACGGATGTGGGGTGAAAATGCCCCTGCCTCCTTGCCTCTTGGCCTCAGTAATTCCCAGGCCTGTGTTTTGCGCCATTTTCCAGAGTTCCCTGTAGGATTAAGCACTGCTTACCCGCCCTCGTAATCTGGCTTAGTAATGCTTATGTCCCTGGCTGCCTTCCTTTTCCTTACCGTTGCCGTGTCCTTTGCGTCTCTCTGTTAACTATTTGCATTTGAGTCCTTGCTTTAGGGTCGCCCTTGGTTTGTTAATCCAAATGGTGCTAATGATCATTTCTATATCAAAGAGCTATAACAGGAATTTTTTGGTTAAATGAGCTAAAAATGCAAAGAACAGTGCCTGGCTCAATGAGAATTCAGCAAATATTAGCTATGTGGCGGATAGATAGTTCTATCATTATTTCATTAATTCCATGCTGTACACATGGTTACTCCCATTACACAAATAAGATAATCCAAGCTTAGAGAGGTTAGATAATTTTCCCAAAGTTATGCAGCTTAATAAGGAATATGTCAAGGTACAAGTCTGTCTTTGAAGTTCCCCCCATTTTTGCCTCTGCCAGGGGGTTTTCCCTGATACTCCTAATCTGGGTCAAGATCAAGGGCCCTTCCTCTCACGTTCTGACTTCTGCCATCAGGACACTTGCCCCAGTGTACGAAAATGCCCCTGGGCGTCAGGCCCCTTAAAGCCCACGACCTTCCCTTTAGGCATGTTTGTAAACTAAGCATCTAGCCTGGTGCCCTGCACATACTAGGCTTCTTTATAGTGACCAGTGCTGAGTAAGTCAGCACAGGAACGGAGGCTGTGAGCAAGGTGGTGTGGCTGGGCCCAGAGGGACCCCAGGGTATAAGTCTGTCTATGCCTCTCAGTCTCCAGATTCCAACCGGAAGATTCTTGGAAGCCTCCCTAGGAATTACTCTTTGCCCATTCCTGCTACAGAGAGGATCGCAGGTGTGGTTAACAGGCCTCTTGGGTATTCCCAAATTTCGTCATGGTGTCTAGGCCTCCCTAAAATCTTGTCAGGAAGACAAGGATCTCGCTTGTTACCACAGAGAGATAAACAAGACTCTAATCCTAGTAATTGTTCCACTGTGAGGTCATGCAGGAGCAACAGAAACTTTCAGGCAGGAGGCGGAAAGTGGGTCAGCGTGATTGGAGATATCCACTGCGGAAGGAGGAGGCCGAAATGAGGCTAGAAATGCAGGGATCTTACAATGATAGTGATACTAATAATCACACTCACTTCTTTTGAGTGCCTGTGCTGTATGTGGTCTCAACACAGTAAGAATCAAGGTCCTGGGGTCATTATTACCAGAATTTGAATCCTGCTCTTTCACTTGCCTGCTTATAATCTTGGAAGAATTATTTAGTCTCTCTATGCCTCAGTGGTCTTCTTTGTAAAACGGGGGTAACACATATCTTCCTCTCAGGACTGTCATAAAGAAAATAGCATGTGAAGGACTTGGGACAGTAGCCTATCACACAGCAAGCAAGTAGGTAATTGCCAGTTGTTACTAGACAATGAATAAAACTTTAAAGAATGAAGTGCAACAATTTTTACTTTTAAGAAGCTCAGAATCTAGGGTTGACATCACTAATTTTTTTGGATTACTTGCCTCACCTGTAATAAAATGTTTGAATTGGTTCCCCCAGTAAATGTTCATTTGTTCAAGGGAGCTAAATGATAAATGTAGTAAGAAGATGCGGGGGTAATGCAGAGAAGCAGCATGTAGTCCAGCGCTGGGTGGGGTTGGCAACTGGAGGAGGTCAGGGAAGGCTTCCTGGAGGGGGCAGTACTTGAAGTGAGTCTTATTTGACACATCAGTATTAACTGAGTCAAGAAGGTAAGAGAGGGCTTTCCAGGCAGAAGGAACACCCTGGGCCAACACCAGCAAATGGGCTATGAAAGGGCTGTTTGCGAAATATTGGAAAGTTTGGTTCTACGGAATTGAGTGGGTGAGTGGGGAACGGTTGCTCAGCTGCTTAAAGGCCCTCAGTGGTATCCCATTTCTCTTGATCCTATACAGAACCCATTGAAGTCCCATGCCCTGCCCCCTGCCCCCATCTTAATCCCATCTCCTGCCACCCTCCCCTACCTCACTCTGCTTTAGTCACACAGGCTGGTTTAGTAGGGTTCTCCCCAAAGCAGATGCTGAATCAGAGATTCAGATTCAGGTGTCTTCTTCTTTAAGTGTTCCCAGGAGGAGCCTGTAAGGAAATGGAAGAAGCCGGGTAGTAAAAAGGAAGAAGCCAAGTAAGAGTGTGGTTTCAGGTGCAGTTCCAGACCGTTCCAGATCCCACAGGAAGCTCTGGGGTGCGTTATGCCTCAGAGCTGGTCCAGCTTTCATTCTTCCATACCAGCCAGTTATTGGCACTGGGTACCTGAAGAGGACATAAATTCCCAGGTATTGCTGGCTTTCCATACAGGTGAGGTGTCTCCAGCCTCTCAATGTCACAGGTATAAGGTAAGCTGCTGGCAGCCAATCATACAGAAACAGAAGGGGTCCCAGCACATGAGGGCAAAGGTGGGGACCAACAGTGCCCATCACACTGGCCGTTGTTTGGTTTCCTGAATGCTCCCAGCTTTCTCCTTCCCACCGGAGATACATCACACCTACTGCTTCACTGCCCAGAACCCTTTCTCCCCTACTTTGTCTGGCTAACTCCTCTCATCTTTCAGTCTACAGCTAAATGCCATTCCTCCAAGAAGCAGTCTGACCCTCCAGACTGGGGTAGGCCCACCAATTGTTTGTTCTCAAGGTACCCTCTGTTTTCCTTCCTTGATAACAAATTGTGATTAATTTCATATGTAATTAATCCCTGTGCGTTAGGCAGAACCTTGTCATTTGCAAATGATGGAAAAACATGTCAAACGAAATGAAGCAAAAAAAAGAAAAAAGAAAAAAAGAAAGAAAAAGAAAGGTTGGGGGGCATGGCTTCTGCGGCTGGAATGGGTGTGGGATGTGACTCAAGAATGGAAAGACAAACTGAGCCTCAGGGCTTGGGCCTAAAACCCCCCACACAGCCAGGCTCTTCTTCCTCTTCATTTCTAAACTCTGCTTGTCTCTGCTTGGCATCCTCTTCTGCCACTGCTGATGTGTAGGGAATGTGGGGACTGATGTCTCCAGGTTCAAATCCTCATTACTGATTAGAAAAAACACCCATTGACCTGCTTGAGTCACCTGCCCGCCCCTAGAGCATCACCATGGAGGGCATGCAGATGGGCTACTGTGACTGGCCAGGCCCTGGCCATCTAGCTCAGTAGAAAGCAGGGCACTGTCACTGATAGGTTCCCCCAGGGTCACGTGACTGGAAGGGGCTGGTGCTACCCTCAAAGTGTGTGTGAGGGCTGGGGTACATCATTTCTGTCTCGTTTTATGGTATATCTCCCACAAATATTTACAGATATTACCTACCACATGTTAGCCATTGTCATAGGTAATAAAGAACAGAAAAAAACAAATATATTAGTCCCTGCTTACACCAGAGCTTCTGATGCAATGGGAAAGACAGATGACAAGCGTTTTAATAACCATAAGTGTGCCAGGTAGTGAATTGTGTTCTGGAAAAAAACAGAGCAGGGTAAGGAAGACAGAACGTGCTGAGGGAACACTAATTCTACAGGGAGGTCAGAGAGAGCAACTTGGAAAACGATGCTGGCAGGTGTCAGATAGTGACAAATCTGCTTCATTCTGGGGGATGTGAACTGAATCCTCATGCCAGGCCTGCTTGCCCGCCTTCCTGCCTTCCTTCCTGCCTGCCTTTCTTCCTTTTACTTTCCTTCCTTCCTGCCTTTCTTCCTTTTACTTTCCTTCCTTCCTTTTGTCTTTCCTCTCTCTCTCCCTTCCTGCCTTTCTTCCCAGTTTTTTTTTTTAAACTATGTGTTTTTTACACTATGTAGCAGAAGGCCCAGGGAGGCAGGGTATCCATTAAAATGCAGGTTCCCAGGCCTCTCCCAAGAGCCACAGAAATGGAATCTCTGGGGTGAGGCGTAAGACTGTATCTTTAACAAGCTCTCCAGGTGATTCTTATGCACATTCAGGTTTGAAAACTACTATGTGAGGCAACAGAGAAAAGAAGGGCTTTGAACAGAGAAAAAGGTCGATCTCATTTGTGTTTCAGAAAGATAGCTCTGTAGGCTATACAGCGGTTGGGTGGGGGGCCTAGAGACTGGGCGGCTGTGCGGCTCCCAGAGGCTGAAAGGGAACATGTAGCTGGAGGTGCTGGCCCAGAAGAGAAAATTCAGGTGGTAGATCAGTAGAAATTGATGCCTAGTAGAGTATTGAGGTGAAGGAGAGGGGACTGTTCAAAGTCTCTCTGAGCTCTAACTCAGGGGCTGGGGTAGTGGGGCCACTCACCCAGGAACAATGGACTGTGGGCATCGCCGACCTTGCTTTTCTTTCTTTAAACCCTCTATATCCAAGCGGTGATTTTAGACTCATATATTACAATGGTGTCATTTGATTATTCAACAGATGAATAAAAATTCCTTAATTGTTTCTTTTCCTCCACTTCACCCTAGTACTTCTTTTTTGAGTTTCTGGACCTTTCCTAAAAGGGGTTGATATTAATTGCTTGTCTTTCTAAGTTCTGTTTCTGGTATGATTCATGTGCCAAGGGGAGAGCATTAAGAAGGAGCCAGCATCTTTTTTTGTAGCTTGGGAGTAAGAGACGGTGAATGATACTGCAGAGCTAAGAGACTTGATGGATTAAGAATACGTTGGTCAGAAGTTCTTGGTCATTCCACTTGGAATCTTGGGTAAAGTTGGCAGCTCTGTTGTGGGGGATGGTTCCCATTCCCTCACATCTGTACAGAATCCTATGGGATAAAGGATAATATTTACTTACCTCCTTTCACTTCCCCAGCCCCAACTCCAGTGATAGTTTGGTGTGAGGATTATGTGAAATAATGCGAGTAAAATTCTTGGCACTCAGTATAATCTATGATTTTTTTTTTTTTTTGATTAAAGAGGCTGGGTGGTTATTATTAGCCTCACTTGCTATGCTCAGAGAAGTAAAGTGACTTGCCTGAGATCGCACAGCCAAAATGAAGATTTGGCTTCAACTCCTGGCCAGATGGACTCTAAAGTTTGTGTGTTTTTAAGCACTGGGCAGATGAGGGGTGGGCAGGGTGTCAGGACCTCAGTTAAACAGGCTGGGGTTGGGGATGCTTTCTCTTCCAGGGAGGAAGACCATACTAGCCTGAGAAGCTGAGGCAGCAGTCTGCTCCCCTTTTCCGTGGTGGCCCTGCCCAGGCCACAGAAGGCAGGTCCTGTGCTTGTCGGGGACCAAATCTAAATTCCCACTGATATTTGTTCAATAGCTCAGACATGCTAAGGTTAGCTGTCCTATAAATTATGGAACAGATTAACTGAGTTAGGCCTGAGGCATAAATAACAAAGACTCTCCACCCAGTGACAGGACACACAGGAATGGTGGCAGAAAAGGAGATCATCCTCTTCTTTCAGAACAAGGTTAACAGGAGGGAAAATAGAGGATAAGGGGCTAGGTAGGAAGGAATTCCAGGCAGAAGGTGTGACAGAGCAAAAGAAAATGGGCCCTTGGGAATGAGCTCCCCCGTGCTTATGTTAAGGCAGAAGCTTGGTTCACTGTTAGGCACAGTAACCTGAGGTGTCTGTGGGGCATGCAGTGGAGGTGTCCAGAGAGCAGCTGAGCACACGGGTTACCACTCCACTGGGAAGGTATGGGAAAGCGCTCTAGCTGCAGTATTTAATAACATATAAGATGAGTGGTAGCTAAAAGCATGGGTAAAACCAGGTCCCAGATAGCACGTAGAATGAGGAAATAAGAGAAAATCGGTGAGGTTAGAATATCAGAATTTAGTGCATAAGGAAAAGATGGTCTGGTCATAGAGACTGAAACAAAGGTTAAAACCAGCAGGAAAAACTCTACCAGAGCTCAGTGAGGACCAGGATCCTGGAGGAGGTGGATGCAGTCTCTGCCAGGGGCAGGGAAAGGAAACAGGGAGGAATGCAGAGGGAAGAAAAAAAAAAATCCTCACTGCTCTCTGCTTCGGCCCACCATTCTCCTATTGGATGAACCCAATCTGAAGTCACTCAGTAAGGGGATGAAATGCGCAAGGTCAAATTCTCAAAGATATGAGAATTCCTGTATTCTGGGAATGAGAGTTCTGGGAAGGGTAGGAATGCTCACGAAACAGTGTCAGATGATACCGAGGATCCTTCGCGGGAAGTTTTTGATGACTTTGGAGCAAGGAGCTTCAGCGGTATGGTTGGAGCCAAAGCTAGATTGCTGGGAGGAGAGAAAGCAGAGACTGTGAAATTAGATTATTTTAAGAGGTTTGATCAAGAAGGGCGTGAGGGCATGCAGAGAATATATTTTGTTTAACTTTCCAAGTGTGTCTAATTTCTTTTTGGTATCAGAGCCACCTCCTAATGTTAGCACGTTCAGACCAGACTTTGGTTCTTTTCTCCACCTACGCCCGTTACGTTGGTGATTCACCCATTCTTATGACCTTAAATGCATCTGTACGGGGATGAATCCAGAACTTGTATCTCCCACTCGGGTTTCTCATAGACATGCCAAATTCAACGAGTCAAAATGGAACGCTTGATTTTTCCCTTCGAAATCTGCTGCACCTGCAGCCTCCTCATCTCAGTGCACAGCATCTTCATCCTTTCTCTTGTTCCCTTCCAAAACCCTGGACTCATCCATGGTTTTCCTCTTTCTCTTACCTCCCCCTTCCAATAACAGGAAATCCTGTTGGCTCTACCTTCCATATCCAGGATGCTGCCCCTTCTCACCATCTCCAGCTCTGTCACCCTTGTCCGAGCCATCATCCTTGCTACCCTTGCCTGGGTTAGCTCAGCCTTCCCTTGTCCCCTTACGGTCAGTCTATTCTTAACACAGCGGTAAGAAATGAAGGTTAGTTATGTTGCTTCTCTGCGTAAAATCCGACCGCGATTCGACCCCACCCTCACTGATTTCCCTGCCGCTCTTCAAAAACCCTGGGAGCCTCCCCACCTTCGGGATTTTACCTGGCTCTCCCTTCTGCCTGGAAGGTTTTTCCACCAGCTGTTCATAGGAGTAACACCTTTACCTCCTTGAAATTTCTTCTCAAATGTCACCTTCTCGTGAGTACCCTGCCCACCCTATTTAAAATCACAGCCTGTCCATGCTTCCCCTTTCCCACACTCCTGACCCCCCTTGCCCTTCCTCCTTTTTATTCATCAGGCTGTTTGCTATAAGGAGCAGTTGGGACCACCTATATGAAACACCCGCCAAATGCGTAATCCTGCACCTTCGTGAGAGAAGCCCTCCAGCCTGGCTGGCACCCTGGGTGCGAGTGAAACAGGCGGGGCTGAGGGAGGCCCCTCTTGGCTGCTCCAGCTCTGCCTTCTCACACAGCCTACAACCTCATTATCCACGGGCAGGAGCACGGGCAGGAGCAGAGGCAGTCGCCTCGGGTGCCAGCGAGCTCGCAAACAGGAGCACCTGTGAGGCAACAGGATGCTGAGGCCAAGCTGGCAGCAGCAGGTGGGGCCAGCCCTGTGCTCCTACTGCTATCAACAGGAGGGGAGTGGGGGCCACTGAGCAGGTGCTGCTTTCCCTGTGGAGTGGGGTGTGTGGCAACTTAGAGCTCACAGAAGGTTCCCAGCTTCCTCCTTCTACCCAGGAAGGTGCCCCTGTTTGGGAAACACACTGTCAGTTTAACAAATATTTGTGCTGGGACTAGACTGGGGGGCTGGAGAGGGGGGATCAGGACTGATAAGGCCCCCTGCCTTACGGAGCTCTTGTTTGGAGCAGCAGGAGGAGGAGAGCAGGCAGGCTTTCAGTTTTGTGTTCTCGGTTAGTGCAATGGTCAGGGAAGCACAGGCACCAGGAAACCCACATGGGAAAGGGGTGCCTGTTCCAGACTTGGGGGGATGGCAGGCCTGGTGGCAGAAGTGACCGCTAAGCTCAGTCTTAACTCACCTGTTTATTAGTTAATTCATTCAACCAGTATCAGACACATGCAAAGAGGCCATTTGTCAGGTTTAGGGGGAATGGTCATGAGTCAGAAAAGTTTTCCCCTGATCTCAAGGAGCTTAGAATATAGGAGAGAAGACAGATGTAACAAGTAAACTAAAAAAGAACAACCCTAAAACAATGTAAATTTAAAAAAATTATTTTTGGTTAAAGGTCATGAAGAAAAGTTGCGGGAAGTGTAGATGGCATGTTATGGGAGACTCTCCCATTCCCAAGGAAGAGAGGTTTAAAACGAGAGCTGCAGGGTGTTGGTGAAGCAGCCCTGCACAAAACAGGGTGGGGGCGTGGGGGCGCAGGCCCGGGTGAAGGAAGGGCCTGGGAAGCAGGGGATAAGTCCCTACGTATCCTGGAGGAGGCCACCCTGGCGTGGCAGGGTCCTGAGTGTATAGTGTAGGCACTTCCACATCAGATGCACACCCACCCGCCCAGAGCCTCGAAGGACTCTACGTTCAGGTGCTGCTCGACTTCACACAACTCCTCAGGCCCTTGGCTCCCAGTCCCACATGTCCAATCCCACGTGCCCTTCAGGGCTGTGCTCCGATATCAGCCCCTCCATGGCTCTTCTGTGAAACCTGCAGGCTGGAGGGTCCCACTCACCTCTGGGTTCCTGGCCCGGAGGTGTAAATTGTTTGTGCAAATGATCATGTGCCCAGCCAGGCTGCCAGGCCCCAAGAACTGGAGCTGGGTGGCCTCTGTGTGCAAAGTCCTTGGCTTAGACCAGCAAGGTCCTCAAATAATGTGTACGAAGAGGGAGGGAAGCAGGAGGGGAAGAGGGAAGAAAAGAAGGGAGGGAGGGAGGAAGGAAGGAGCAAACTTAAAAAAAAATCAGTGTAGATATGTAACTCTCACAAAGGATATACTCAGAAACATTTGTAAATCCAGATATTTGCAAAAGTCAATTTAGAATACAGGGTGGGGCAAAAGTAGGTTTACAGTTGTGAATATGTGAAAATTTTTTTGTTGCACTCTTATTTATTAACTATTGTATTATTTTCTATATGAACAACTATAAACTTATTTTGCTACACCCTGCCTATTATTTCTGCCACAGAACATTTCCTTTCTAAGGGCCATTCCTTTCCTAGTCTTTATTATTTTGTCTTCCTATCCATCACCTGCACTAGCTCTTGGCTTTCTTTTTTGGAACTACAATTCGCAGAGAAACCATTTTGGGGGGTATATTTTTAGGATCCGGTTCATGAGCATTACCTTGCAAACCTCAAAAGCCTTTCTGAGATATGAATGCTGGGGTTCTCAAACCTACTCACCAGCAAAGCAAATGGCTCTCAAAAACAAAATTAATGATGCTGCAAAATGACAAATTACTATGTGTCACAGACCTCAGCGATCCCCAGAGAACAGGGCAAACAGAGAATGTTAAAGTCGGAATGCTAATGACGACCACGCTCACCTGGGAGGTGTGAGGGGCCTCTGGGAAAGACTCAGCAACTAGTTTTTCTCTCCAGATGCTACTCCCTCTCACTCACACTGGGCCACAGGGTTAGCTAAGTACTCGGTTACTAAGGAAACCCAAGTTGTCAGTCCTGAGCCGTATGGGAATAATGGTGATTTATTTAGGAAAAGCAAGGTTTGTCACTTTAAGCTTACTGCTACAAAATTGCTTTTTGATTACCTCCCTTCTTATTGCATTGTCTTGTCACAATAAACTACAGAAACAAGTGGCAAGGTTAATAATTATGGGCTTCGTTCTTGTCACTCTCGGGGCCCAGCAAGGTCACGGCTGCCGCCTGTGTGTGGCGGGGAGGCTTCTTCTTCAAGCCCCTTCTCTGGAGAGGAGAGCTTTGCAGAGGGGCCAGTGCTAGCTGGCTCTCTCCAGGCCACTATTACCCCTGACTTTCCATGGCCCCAGGGCAGTTCTGGGGCCAGCCCAAATGCCATCTTCTCTCTGGTTGAAATCATCCGGTCCTTTCTTTGCCCATTCAAAGCTCACAGTTTGTACCCTCAGTCAAGACAGCTTACTGAGTAACTACCAGGGGCCATGTCCAGTGCTAGACTTTCCAGTAGTTCACCTCATTTTGCCCTCACAACCACCTGCAGGATGGATGTCATTCCTACACTTGGTTATGTTTTGCATTTCCTGTTGGCTGCATTCTCTGCTACTGGCTTCCCCATGATTTTCTGGCCACTCATATCGGTACAGTTTTTACAAACAGGGAGGAAAGAGGCTCTCCTACCCTAGTTAGAAACTCCCCGTGAAGAATTCAGATTGGCTTGCCTTGATCCAAGGGCCTATCTCTTCATAAATTACTCTAGTTAAGCCAATAGAATCTAAGACAAAAATATCGACTTCCATTCAAATTGATTGTTTAGAACAATATCTGAAAACGGGGGGGGGGGGGGGGCTGCTGTCCCTATCAGAAAGGGGTTCTAGGATACAAACTTATAGATGTTTATTATAGAGCCATATGCTTTATATTTACAAGATATCTCACTAAAAACACCTCCCAAACTGCGCTTGCCACCCACACCCTGCCTCCCTGAATGACATCATCCCCTTCTCTGTGCTCCTCAGACCAGAGGTTTACCTTGCAGCACGGATGACCCTTTCTCCCTCATGCTTACTGTTAAACTGGCCACCAAGGCCTGCTGCTCTCTTTCCAACATGCTTCTTGATTCCCGATCTCTCTTTTCCATCACCACAGCTGCTCTCTCAGTTTGAACCCCCACCCTTTCATCTCAAGACAATTGCCTCAGCTCCTCACTGGCCTTTTTTTTTCTTAATCTCCAGTCTTGCTCCTTATATCATAAGCCAGGGTCCAGCTAGAAAACAGAAACTACTGTAGGTTTTTCTCTAGGTTATTTAAATAGAGGAAATGTGATTCATGGAAAAAATTCAGCGTTAAAGATTATGTGTTTTTCCCTTAGAGCATCCTTTTTCCAATTTTTCTAGATCTCATTGTGTGGGCGGAGAGCTGGATAGGGTGCAGACACAAGAGAACATGAGGAATCCCAGTGACGGGCAGCCATTTCACTTGGGAATGCTCAGCCTCCTCTTAACTTCCTTCCGTTGGATGGGGCAGGATCTGGGGAAACTTACATGATGCTGTTGGATTGTGATGGTTTAGCAGCAGTGCTCATTAAGTGTCCATGATTTGTTCAGTAATGATGCACAGGGGATGTGTCATTGGGCTGCTATGCATAGATTCTGAATCATGTCAGTGAGCTCTATTTCCCCCAAAAGGGAAATTTTAAGGCCCTTTCCATGGAAACTGACAGCACCGATGATGTAGGCAGAATGCAACATAAGCAGGAATGAAGATCCAGAACCCAAAGTCATAGAGACAGAGAGTAGCTACCTTCTGCAGCCTGTTGCCAGTAGCCAAGCCCTAAAGATCTGAACAGGTCATAGATTGCATATCTCAGGACTGAACTTGGACAGAACCCAAAAGGAAAGCCTAGTCACAAGGAGGGGTGCGGAGGGGACAACGGGTTAGGCGGTGTTTGTGGGTGTTACAACGGCTCTCTTGCCTGATCTTCACAACAACCTGTGAGGACGGCATTGTAGGATCCACTTTTTTAAAGATGAGAAACTGTGGGGTTTGAGATAGTTATGTAACCTGCCTAGGGTGGGTGGCTATCAAGACTCAGAGTGAGGTTTAAGTCCAAGTCATCCATGACCATTTTCTCATTGAGAAGGAAGTGGAGACCAGCGCTGGTACCCACTGTATTTTCTTATATACGCGAGTGTACAATTCCCTTTTCAGGCTGGGGGCTTATTTTTCTTTTCAACTCATTCTTTTAGTGTATTTTGAAAGTTCTAGATGAGAAAACCTTTCTTTAAAATGAATTACTGGATTAAGTGGACCCTACCTTTCTATTAAAAACAAAATTGTGTCTACAGCGTCAACACTTTCCCTTCCCTAGAATGTGGCGTCACAATGTCTTCTGTCTTATCATGCAATGATCCCAATTAAAATAGCAACAACTTACTGAGCACTTGCTATGTGCCAAGTGCTGTTCTAAGTTCTTTGTATACATTTACTCATTTAATCCCTAAAATAATCTTAAGAGATAGGTATTACTATTATCACCGTTATGCTTAGATGGGAAACTGGGACACAGACTGGTAATTTGTCCCACAGCACAGACTATAGAGCTTGGATGTGGATTCAGTCATTTGTTTACAGAGTTCAGTGTTTAAACATCATGCCATTCTGCGTATCGTTGCCTGATTTCTGGATTAGGGGACAAGGGAGAGAACAAAAGGGGAAAGGAAATTGTCATTCACCGGGCAGTTCCTGGGTGCCAGCACTATCCAAAGAATGCCACGTATGTCATCTCTATTCTCGTAACCGCATGTTGCTTGTGCACTCTAACCTCTAAGAGAAGCTAAGGCATCTCCCTGACCGCTCACTTCTTCTCTAAGAGAGAAAGTCTCTGATATCGCCAAAAATATGGCAGAGTTTCTTTGGGTTGAAATGGGGGTTTTAGTGGGAGGAGTAAAGGGACTATAAACAAAATAAGTCATGAGAAAAGGGGAAATGCTCTGTCTTAGATGGCTCTTCCCTGGGGCCTGTATTAGGAGCCCTTCAGGAAATAGTGTTTAATCAAAAAGAATTTAATGATAGAATTGAATAGAATAACAGGCAGGATTAAATGAACCAGCAAGGGATGTTGATGCACTCGGTGGCTAGCAACAGTATAGAGTCATTACTTCTCCCAGGCCTCAAGATGAAAGGGAAGAAGCTGTTACTGGAGCCTAGGAAGTAGAGTTACCTGGTAGGAGTAAGAGCCCTAGAGGATGCAGACACTGCCAGAACTTCAGTGCTGAAATCAGGAGGAAGTGGGGAAGAGATGCCCTCTTCTCTCTTCCTTTGTCTTGGATCCTCTACCAGTGACTTCTATTGATCAAACTCAGCTGGAAGGTTAAGGCTAGGGAGCCATGGTGATGCTGTCCTTGCGGGTCAGCCTTCTGGCAGAAGAAAGGCAGATAGTGAATCTGGGAGTGGAGGGTGCGACTCACCAGTGGAGAAGAACCACACAGGGCTGGACCATACGGCAAGCCTACGCCTGCTTCCAGCTGGGAGATTCTCTTTGTTCTTGTTTTCTCATGGAGCACAAACAGGATCGAGAAAGGAGGAACTGACATGACATTTTGCTTAGGTGCCCAACTGTGCTTTTTTAGGAAGAAGTGCTGTCTCTTTTGGGGGATGGGGTGGGGTGGACTTAGCAACTATGGAAATGATAAGACCTAGAGGTCTAAGACTGGGACATAGTCAAGGAAAAGGCCAAAGGAACAGTTATTTGCCCAAATACCTGTCTGGCTTTTAAGCTGAAGGAGCAAAAGAAGGTTTTCAGGCTTTACATGGACAACCAGAGAGGGCCCTGGGGCTGAAGTCCTGGCCAGTAGTAGAGAGTATGTTTTCACAGGAGGTTGTCTAGTCACCTTGGAGCAGGGCAGAAGTGGCAGGATGGATAAGGTGACTTAGAACTCACCATTCATTCTGCCCTCCTTCTAGTGTGCTTTTTGTAGCATTTTGAAGGGTATCTTTCAAGATTCCTTTCCCATACTTCCTTGCAATTGGGGTTCTAGATGTCTTCGGAGTTCAGCCAATCAAGTTGGCTTGTGTGAGGTTTAGAAGTGAGGGAGTCCTTGCTTCTACTATTTCTGCTGGAAACCATGGTTGCAGGGGCTTGATTTTTTTTCCCCCCTGCAGCAGCATTAACAAAGGCTCTGTTATTCACAAGCCAGCCTCCTGGGTGTTTAGATGCGGGGTGCCCGGAAACCTGCAGTGAAGGTGCAGGTTGCAATCAGTACCATGCAGCTGTGCAGCTAGCAGTAGCAGCAGTAGCCTCCTCATAGTGGCAGTTTCCTGATCACAGCGACTACCTGACTATGTCCATGAACTTGGATTTGGAGCTGGTGGCTTCCACATGGTAATAGAGGTGGAAACTTTCTTGGGGTCTATAGCATGACTTTGGGAGTTGTTTTTTTTCCCCCCTGAAAATTCAACCCTGAGTTTGTCCTCTGCATTTAGTAACCCCTCTTGGGCATTTAGTCATTATAATAAATTCAATTTCTGCTTCAACTGACTAGGATGGATATTTTACTCTGAAGCTGAACATTGAACAAAAAAGGTAGCCACAGTAATAATAATAATAATAATAATAATAATAATAACAACTCTCAGTTAAGAGCTACCTATGGGCTGAATACTCTAAGCACTTTACATGAATCATTTTATTCATTCAATTCTCACAACAATCCTATGTGCTAGGTGTGATAGCAATCCCCATTTTATAGGTGAGAAATGTGACATCTACAGAGACCCAATGACTTACCTGCATCACCAGATTTTAGGTGGTGAGACTAGGCATGCAATGCAGTCTGGTTCTAGTGCTCGATCTATTGAACCTTTGTTCCATGAGGCAGGTAGGCCAATAGTTCTTGGATTCCAGGTCCTAACATCATCTCCTTTTTTAAAGATATAATCAATATAACCCAAAGAGAAAACAGAGGACTAGAGACACTGTACTTGGCCCAAGGTCTTGTGGATAGTAAGTGGCCAAACTGAGATTCAAACACTTCTCCTTGACTTCAAAACCTATGCTGTTATCTACTTCACGGTCAGTTCTTGCTGCCCCATGACAGCCCTGCAAATCTGAGACAATGGCTTTCATACCTTAGGTACTTAAACATGCTGAGCACTTTCAGCTGTGCGTCTGTGAGCAATCTCTTTACCTGGGTCACCCTCCCCCAGTTTGTGAATGTCCCTCTGTAAGCCTGTCACCCAGGACAGATCACAGAGCTCTCTACGTGGTCTGACAAGCACAGCAAAGACCTTAACATGAAAGCTCTTAATCTCAGTCCGACTCTTGAAGTTGAGAGGACCAAATCTCTCTCCTGCCACTATTTTCCCCTAAATGCCTTCCCAGTGGGACCCATTCGCTTTGCCTTTAAGGAAGACGTGACATATATATTTCTGCACAAATTAAGAGCATTTCTTTTTCTTGCCAGGACATTTCAACCAGGCTGGTGTGTTTAGTCTCCCTTGCGCTCCAGAGCTAGAGTGGACTTTTGAGGAGTTGTTTATGGGCAGAATGCTAATTACTTTACTACAAATATGTAAATACTTTGAGAATAAATTCATCACAATATATTAGGCATCACATTGTAATTAAGCTCAATTAGGTATTATTAGCGGTATTAATGTCATGTTGCTTGTGCTTGTTCCTAATGAATATATTAACCCAGCCCTGCTGCCACCATCCATGTGGGTGCATTATGATGATGATGATAATAGACACATAATTAAAGCGTTATTGCTTTGCTTGCAAATCGTGGAGAGAAATGTCAGTGTCTTTGGAATCTGAATGATTGGCCTGATTGGATATGTTAGATGTGACCTGGGGATTATGTGTCAGAAATAAGAGTTAACATGTTGGCATCTTAGTTGGTAGATACTGAAAGAGAGATTTCTGGTTTTCTTTTATGGATTAGGCTAAATGCAACAGAAATAGGGTGTGTTACAGGAGCAACCAGGAAGTTGTTTGGAATACCAGGGTGGTGGGCTTATTACTCCAAATTTCAGCACAGGAGACGAGCCAAGTCTGGACATGGAAATAGGAGAGGGGCAAAGGTGAGGCCAGCTGTCAGTCTGCAAGGAGAGGTAGGCATGACCAACTCTGAAATTTTTGACAAGAGTTACTTGAATGTTAAAAGTAGAAGATGTCTTAGAGAGCATTTGCTGGTTTCACTTTACTAGGGAATAATTCACCTGGGGTATCAGTCGGGGTTTAGAGAGTAAAATGACTCTAGGTATGTCTTTCAGTACAGGGAGTGCTTTTGAATGGGAAAGGACCCAGAAGTCAAATGGGATGGAGAGGCGTCCTAGAGGCTGCTGAAGGCACAGAGCTGCTACTTTCCTTAGGGCTAAAGGGCCAACAGGAGGAGGGGGAGTTATCAGAAGTTGGAAACCACCTGGTAGGAGCTAGAACCTTAGGACCCTGGGACACTTAGAACCTTAGAACCTTGGAACCAGCGAGATCTGGAACTGTAGTGGACACACAGCTGGTATAAGAAACAGCCCTTGAGGCAAAATAAGAGAGGAAGAAATATCCTGGCCTTTCTCCTTCTCCAACCCTCCTGTCTTCTGTGAGCCTTATCTTTAATGAACATCTCAACAGCTACGCCTTCTGGGCAGCCAGTACTTAAAGGAGCCTAAAATGTAGCTCCTGACACATAGGAGGAAGCAGAGAAAAGACCAGGGAGGGGATCTCAGGGGAAAAGGGCAGAACCGGGAATAGAATTCCTGACTTTCAATATGTTGTTTCACACTGAAATGAGCGTGTGATTTATTCATCATCAGAGATCCTTATTAAGACATAAGAGGGAAATGATAGTGATGAAGATGATCTTGGAAATATTTGCATATTTTGCATAATATTTAATGAGAAAATTTACTAAGATTTTTCTCATAAAATAGTTCATCTAATTCTTATAAATCTTGTGAGATAGATAGCATTTGTCCTATTATATAGATGAGGAACTAGAGGCTAAAGGAGGCTGAGTCTCACAGTTTCACACCTGGTAAATAGCAGAGCAGAACTGGACCCCAGATATCTTACTTCAAACTCTTGGAGCTCATGGAAAGGTTAGAGGAGATGCTGAAATTCAGGGGCCCCTGGATTTGCATGAGCACAGGGTTGGAAGCAGAGCTAGGAAAGACCAGCACACACTACACACTGCTGTTCAGCCAAAGGATGCTCCCTCCATGGCTGGTGTGCTTCTCTCTCTATGGAGGGCTGCTGGACAATTCACCTTAACCCTGTCTCTACAATACATGCAGTTTTCAAGGAATGTTCACTAAGAATTACATTTCATTTTTCCAACCACCCTTACAGATAGCAAGGGACAAATGGTGAAACAGAGTCACAGAAAGATGAAGTGAGTTAACTTGGAACTTGTCACTTACCATCCCCAAAGCAACTCATGCTTCAGCTAAACTTATTTCTACTCTCCAAACAAATAACACCAGGCACCACTTTGCATCCACCACTTCCTCTGCCTGGAATGATCTCCTTCCTCAGATAACTTTTCCAGGTTAAGATCACTGGGCTCTCCTCTAACTCCCGTAATGATTTGCCCTCGCCTCTGTTGTGTTGCTGTGTAGTTATTTAATCACTTACCAACCTCTGGGAGACTCTAGTAGACTGTGAGCTCCTGCATGACAAAGGCTAGGTCTTAGTCATTTCTGTCTCCCTGCATAGAGTTGAATAAATGAATGAGTGCATGCATGCATAACTGAGACTTCAACCCAGTTCTCCTGGGTCCTTCTTGTTACTGATCTTTCTACCGAAGCAGCACTTTTGCAATCAGAAGAGGAGACTGTTGACCAAGAAGCTGATATAACAGGTTTGTATAAAGCTCTAAGCCATCTTTTCCTTCCTTTTTAACAAAAGAGATAAAGTCTTCCTGAGACTTTAGTTTTGCTGAATTAGCAATTCCTGATCAATTAGACTAAAGGGCTTTCTGTGAACATGCCAAATCTTAAAAAACAAAACAATTTATTTATTCATTCATTATTATTATTTTTTATTTCACAGCAAAGCTATTAGGGAGGGTAAGAGAGCAAGGAAGTGGCAGAGGGCCTCAAACACTCATGCAAGAGTGGCAGAATTGCAGTGCCATGCAGGGGGTGGGGTGGGGTATAGCAGAGTGGGGTTGGATGGAAGGGTGGGCAGCCAGAACTGAGTCTTCCCCTTCTAAAAGGGTATAGAGCCAGCCCTGAGATGAGCCGGAGTTGAAACAATTGTGACAGTTTTATAGTGGGAGGGACTATAGCGCATACATTCTTCTCTCATTTTCTGGTTGGGGAAACTGGGGCATAAAGAGGCAGAGGAATTCATCCAAGGTCACAGTGATTCCCCATTCCTTGCTGCTCCTCCTTAGTATTTACCTGCACCCAGGCTTTTGTGCTAAGTGGCACCTGTGCCTCGTACCTGCTCAGGATCCATTTTTTCCCCTCTCACAGCAGCACCCTGGTTTCCCTCTGGTGAACTGAGTCTTCTGCACTAGGTACTATCTTAGTGGATCTGTCAGTCAAAGTGCCCTCCCAAGCCCTAGCCACCTCCAGCCAAGGGGCTAGCAAGTGAGTCAAACTTAGGCAATTAGATTCTCTTTCCCCAGGATTTGGAGTGTTGTGCCATGGAGATAGAAAATAATTAGACAGCTGCATCTTGGAAGCAGGGACCGCCTTTGCATCCTGCCCCCTACATCTGCCCTGGGTCTGTTGCTTCGGCTTTTCCCTAGAGCCTCATATCCTTCCTTTTGGTTAAGATAAGCAGACCTGATTTTTACTGGTTGCCACTAAATTGTTCACGTTCCCGGCCAGCACCCTTAAGAACTGCCAGAAAGCAGGGAGAGGAAGGAGGATAACCCCGGGCAGGTGCATGGCCCTTTACTAATGCTGTCCTGTAGCTATAGCATGGGAGCTAACAGGAAATTTGCATTAAACACGTACAAAGAAACAGATGAAATTTATCTTGAAAATAAACTTTATTTAACTTAATATATCCAAAAGATTATCACTTCCATATGTAACCAGTATAAAAATTGAGATGCTTTACATTCTGTTTTATACTAAATCTTTGAAATCCTGCATATATTTTATACTTTTACATTTTAATTCAGAGACTAAATTTTCATCAGAAACACTTTATCTGTATTAAGATTTCATAAAACAGTTGAAAAATATTCTGAGTTATGAATACTAGGAAGTTTTCCAACAACTGAGTTGCGTATTCATTTTTAAATTTAAATGTAATTCAACTAAAATTAAAGATTTAGCTTCTCAGTCACACTGGCCACATTGCAAGTGCTCACAGCCACTTGCAGTTAGTGGCTACTACAGGGGACAGTGCAGTCCTCTGTGTAGTGACTATACCCTTATCACACCATATCTTATTAAAGCCTCCCAACTGTGCAGGAAGAATGATGACTTTGACTTTTAGACAATACTGTCGTCATCATCGTCATCATCATCATCGTCATCGTCATCATCATCCTCATCCTCATCATCCTCGGCAGCAGTGGCAGCATTATCATTCCCATCTCCAGGTGGGAAAACAGAGATTCAAAGAGGCTGAATGAACTGCCCTGGTAACAGAGCTTGGCCGAGCTAGGCTCAGAGCTTGAACCCAGGTCTGCGTGACCAGCAGTACCAGGCCAGAGTCCCTCAGGTTACATACAGAGGGATGACCTGGGATCGGAGTACAGCTGAGGCCCTGATACCGATACGCCATTGGACTGGGACACACTGCATGTCTTCTCTGAGACGCTGTTTCCCTGTCTGTAAAACAAAAGGGTGCGACTCCATCCCTGCTGGCTCCACACTGCCGTGGCACCCTGCCCTCTCTGCGGGCACTGAAGCTTATCATGTGCTGCACGCAGTTCTAAACACTTTACTCATATTCCCTCATTTGTTCCTCAAAATAAAACTAGGAGGAGGGTTCTAATTATCTTCCCACGTAATAGATGAAGAAGCCTAGTGACTTGCCCAAATTCAGCGAACAGTTGGTGGTAGAGCTGAGATTAGGATCCAGGCTACCTGGCTGCAGTGGCAGGTGCTTTGTCAGCAGGCGACGCGGCCTCAGAAATGGAGACTCAGTGAAGGCAGGGATTCTGTTTTGCCCACTGCTGTGATCCTAGTGCCTGGCACACAGTTCTGTACTCAGCTAATAATTGCTGGATGATTAAATTAATGAACAGGTGGGGAGGAAACGAGAGCCCAATGTGAAAATCTAGTTTCTTCAATTTTTTGATCTCTTGGGGGTTTCACAAATGCAAGTAGTTATTTAGGATTCTAAATAAACACATTCCTGAATGCATTCATCTTTCCAGATGAAGTAGAGATGTGATTTCTGCATCTGCGTTCTTCATTTTTGTCTCTTCTCTCCCATATACATGTGCCCTGAGGGGAGCTGGCAACTGTTAGAAAGCCCAGTGGAGCCTGCACCTAAGTGGGAAATGGATTTTTTTTTTTTTACTGAAAACTAGGTAAAGAAAATCATAAAGGTGATGCCAAGTCTTACAACCCACACAATCTTGACACAACTTCTTATCCAAATATTTTCTGCCATTGACTTTTTAAGTCTTTTCAGGCACTCCTTTTGCACAGCCTAGATCTTTGGCTATAAATAGGTAAATGTTTTACCCTACTGTGGAACAGGGCTAAACTTGAAAGAACTGCTTTCTTTCCTAGACTTGTCATACTGGTGGTGTGTCCTTGGCTGTTTCCTCACTTCTTTGGTGCGCTCTTTAATCATTTTTAAAAGTGAAAGGAAAATCTAAGATATTTTTCAGTTTGTGACCTTCCATAATTCTATAGAATTACAGCTAGTCACAGAAAATAAACAATTCTGCTTGCACACTGTACTTTGGATATTTCTTTCATGCATGTATTCATTCATTCACTCATTCAAGAAACATGGAACACTTACTTTATGACAGGCATCATTCTAAGCACTAAGGATATAGAAATGAAAGCAAAACACAGTTCTTGCCTACAAGTGTTCCTAGTCTAGATGGAGAGACTGAGAAGAAAACAGAAAATTATGACACAGTGGGGTAAGTTTTGTGCTAGAAGATGCTGCAGGAACTCAACTCAGTTTCGGGATCAGGGATAACGACATGTGAGCTGCCCCTGAAGGATGAGCGTGAGTCAGGGAAGACGTGAAAGGAAATCACTTCAGGCAGAGGATAACATGCATGGATGTGAGGAGAACTGAGAGATTCCAGAATCCACATGGATAGTTCAGAATGGCTGGAGTACAGGGGCATGTGGCAGGTGCCTGGAGGTGAGGTCGGGATGGGGAGCAAAGGCCAGATCCCCATGGCTCAAAGTGCTGAACAAAGGTGCTTGGACTCAGCAATAAGAAACCACTGAAAGGTTTTTAGCTAGGAAGTGACAACATCAGGTTTGCACCCAGGGATGATTTTCTTGCCTACAAAGTGGACGGTAACCCATAGGGCACCTCAAGAAGCCACAAGACAAATTGGGAAGTTGTAAAAATAGAGTAGAGGAGAGATGACAGTTTCCAAAGTAAGAAAGAAGCAGTGGAGTTGAAGAGGACGTGGAAGAGCTGCAAGGTGATGTCTGTGGGATGTGAGGATGAGAGCTGGAGAGCATCAAGTTTGGGTGTGGACCATTGGGTGGGCGATAGTATTTGCCACTCAGGTGAGGAGTGTGAGGTAGAGGTCCTATGATTCCATAACGTTGAGAGACAGGTTCTTAGCAGCTCTGACTCTGTTCTGTGTGGGGGGTGTTTCCATTCCATTTAGCTTCAGAATATGTTCTATATTAAATACCATCAGTATAATTACAGAATGTGATACACTGTAATTATGCTCTGTAATTACATTTTCTTCCATTAGCTGGATGGCATTCCCGCTCAACACAGGCCCCCAGCACCCTGGACTGTTAGCATGGTCGGGCCTGCAGAGGCCCTTGGAGCAGATACAGATCTCTCTCTGCCTTAGTCAAGTGGGAATCATAGGGAGGCAGTGCGGCGTAATGGTTAAGAACATGGGCTTTGGTAGCAGACTGCCCAGGTTTAAATGATGTTACCACTTATTTAGCCGTGGGGCTCAGGCAAGTTACTTAATGATTTGGTACCTCAGTTTCTCTGTTTTTAGAAAGGAGAGAATAGATCCTACCTCATAGAGTTTTTTTTTAAGAATAAATGAGATAGTGGATGATAATTACCTAGCATGGTGCCTGTCAAATTTAAACCCTCAATAAAAGATTATACTGCTGGGAAGGGATGACAAAGGGGGGACCCTACGCTTTTTCAGGCTCCTCGACTTTCTTGCCTCCATTGATATGGGGGAGATTTTGATATGTCAAATGCTAAGCTATCAGAAATGATGTTACCACAACATAGAAACATGAAATGCTCCGAAAATTCACTTAATCCTTTCCTCCCTGCCCTCATTGTATAAATGAGTAAACTGAGGTCCAGAAATGATGACTGACTTGTCCCATAGATCATTAGCCTCAAAGATATTTTGAACTCAGAATCCAGGTTTCTTTACTTTTTGACTAGCATTGGGGACAGAAGCTTTAACTTACTTAAACGTGTCTCTATGTTTTACAAAGCATACATCCTTTTTTTTAAACATTTGAATGGCAATTTGAATGGCATTTAACATTTTATATTTTTGAGCCTATTTTTTAGAGCAGTTTTAGGTTTACAACAAAATTGAGAGGAAGGTACAGTGATTTCCTATATACCCCCTGTTCCCACACATACATAGCCTCTCCAGTTAATCAATATTACTCACCAAAATGGTGCTTTTCTTTCTTTCTTTCTTTCTTTCTTTCTTTCTTTCTTTCTTTCTTTCTTTCTTTCTTTCTTTCTTTCTTTCTTTCTTCTTCTTCTTCTTTCTTTCTTTCTTTATTTATTTTACCAAAGATGAACCTACATCAACACATCATAATCACCCAAATTTCATTGTTTCCCTTAGGGTTCCCCCCTGGTATTGTACATTTATTGGTTTGGATAAATGTATAATGACATACGTCTATCATTATAATACCACACAGAGCATTTTCAGTGCCCTTAAAACCCTTTGCACTCTGCTTTGGTTTATCTCTTCCTTTTTAACTCCTCCTTATTGAAATCACAGATCTTTTTATGTCTCCATAGTTTTGCCTTTTTCAGAATGTCATAGAGTTGAAATCACACAGTAAGTAGCCTTTTTAGGTTGACTTTTATTATTTGGTCATATGTATTTAACTGTCACCCATGTCTTTTCATGGCTTGATAATTCACTTATTTTGGGCATTGAATAATATTCTATTGTCTGGATGCACCACAGTTTATTTAGCCATTTGCCTACTAAAGAACATCTTGGTTGCTTCCAAGCGTTGGCAATTATGAATATGTAACATGTATTCTGTTAGCCTATCCTTAAATGACTCTAATCAACATTATCCCTATTATATATGAGAAGTGAAGAAGTGTAGAAATGGAGTCTACAGTAAGTAGCTGGATTTTCCAAGGGTGACCATCTAGGAAATATTAACCTGGAGTTTGAGTCCCCACATTTAATGCTTTTCCTTCATATTCCTTTTCTTTTTCTGCACGAACATTTATTGAGCACCTGTTCCATAGTGGGCACTCTAATACTCACCATGGGGACAGAAGGCTGCCTGCCCGCAAGCCGTTTTTCTTTCAGGTGCTAAATCGGATTTACAATTCTAACATGCAAAGTAGGGTGTGTAAATGCCAGTTGGCTGCTGGACACCTGAGTGCTTCATGAGGTGACCATGGAAGAGTTGGTAACTGTGCCAAGCTATGACAGGTGACAGAGGGGTCTGAGAGTGACCTAGTCAGAACCCTTTTTGTTTTGAAGTGACAAAAACCTATCGCAAAGGAGTTTTAGGACAAAAAAGAGAATTTATTGGCTCATATAACTAGGAAGTCCAGGAATATGGCTGGTTCTAGGCAGGTCTCCACCTAGAGGCTGAAATGATACTATCTTGCTTTTGCCTCCCTTGTGGTCTTAAGACTCTGCCATTCCTTAGTTGGCATTATTCCTCGGAAGGACTCCTTATGAGAGGCAGGTAGGATGGCCTTGCAGACCCAAACTCATGTCTTCACAGCTGAGCAACACCAAGGGCCTGAGGACCTGGATGGCTTGGCTTGGCTTACATGTCCATCGCTTGAAAGCATCACTATGTCCAGAGGGTATGTTATTCTTTGAGGGACATAGTCGGGGGGTGGTGTTAGATTAGAGTGAACCCACCTGAATCACATGAAATGAGTGCCCCATAAGAAAGAGGAGTTTGTTAGTTAAAGATTGTGTGGAGTCCTAAGAAAACCCAAACCCCCAAAGCCCACTCTAGGTAACATTCCTGGGAAGGGAAACAGCATAAACAAAAACCTAGATGTGGAAAGGTGTAATTCTTGTTGGTAGACATGTGACTAGTACAGAAGTGAGAGATACAACTGCAAAAGTAAGTTTGGGCTAAACTGCAGAAGTCTTTAAGTGCCATGCCAGGGATCCAGACATAGAAAGGATTTTTTTTTCCATAAGGGAGCTCTCTGAAAAGTGAATGGTTAACTCACATCCTTGCCATGGCCTCTCCGCGCCAGATGCACTGAACTCTTATCCTCTGAATGCTCCAGGCTTTGTGTTTATGTAGGACTACATCTGCTGTTCCATTGTCTTGTCCTGAAATAGTTTTCTCCTTCTTTGCTTGGACAACTCCTACTTGGCTGTGTTGCCTCACTTAGAGGTGACTGCTTCTTGGAAGCCTGCCCTGACCACCCACCATGCCCAATGGATTAGATGCTCCCACAGCTTTCGGTACACATACCTCATTGTACAGTAGATGCCTGTTTACTTATCTATGTCACTAGTTCCTGTGTATTCAGTGCTTAAAATGTACCAAGTTGGTAGTATTCTTACTTCACTTTATATACAGGGAAATTGAGCCAAAGAGAAGTTAAGTAACTGCCCAAAGTTATACAGCAAGTAAGTGATGGAGCTGGACTTTGAATGCAGGTAGTCTGCCTTCGGGTCTTTCCCCTAACCATTACTGTTTGAGTGTGTGATATTCAGGATTATATCCACAAGCTTAACACCATGCATATCCAGTAAATATCTGTTGTTTAATTCAGCAGTCCCCAACCTTTTAGGCACCAGGGACCAGTTTTGTGGGAAACAATTTTTCCGTGGATTGGGGGTGAGGAGGATGGTTTTGGGATGATTCAAGCACATTACATTCAAGCTCACCTCCTGCTGTGCGGCCCTGTTCCTAACAGGACCAGACCAGTACCAGTTCGAGGCCCAGAGGCTGGAGACCTCTGGTTTAGATACAAGAAGGCAAATAAATGAAAGAATGAATGGTACAAGAAAGGGTAGTGACATTCCCATCACTGGAGTTATTCAAGCAGAGGCCTGAGGGATACAGTGTAGTAGGGCACATTATTGCACAGTTTAGAGTGTAGCATTAGATGGTCACTGAGTTTTCTTTCAATTCTGTAATTTTTCCCTTTAGGGAAAAGAGAAGGATTTTGGACAATCAGATGACCCAGTCATGCTCATCTTTGGAGGAAGTAACTCTGGCAGTAGCATGCGAGGTGGATTAAAGATCACAGATGTTTGGCTCATGGTTTACCACCTCAATCCACTGGTGGCTGTGGGATTGGGAAGGAGGATTGTCCTCCGTTATCACAAGACAATTACTTTTTAATTATTGGCCTCTCATTTAAGGAGTTCGACCCTTCCAACCTGCGTCCCCTTCTGAGTTTAGGAATAGAAATCAGCCCACATAGTAACTGAAGGACATTATATTGTGTTGGAATTGGCCTTTGACTTGGAATCCGAAGAAGTGAGTTGGAACCCTGCCCCTATTAGGAACCTCAGTGTCCTCATCTGGAAAATAGGACCACTGATATCTGTTCAGCCTATTTCCAGCCTCGTCATGAAATGACATGATGGGTAAAGCGCTTGGAAGAAACAAAGCGCAGCACGTGTGGAGGAATTGTGTGCGTTAGGTGGTGGAGGTAATCTGTTAAGATCCCTCTCCTTCCGCCCCCTTTCCTGGACCCTCCAAGAAGAGGGCAGGGTGGGGAAAGGCAAGCGAAATGGCTGCATGAGGAAGAAGGAGCAATTCCCCAGAATCATAAATTCTATCTCAGGACCTTAACAGAGTGTAAAATTGTTATCTCAAGACTGGCAGTGATTTATCGAAAAATAAAAGCTCTCCACCCCAGCAAATGTCCTTAAAGATCTTACGTATGACTTCATAAAGCTGCACGGTGTCTTTTCAATTCCTTCACAGGGCTGGTGGGCCCTGAGCCCCCAGCATGCTGATGAAGTGGAGAGGCAGCTGAGGCTTAGAAGGAGAAAAGTCCAATTACGCCTGCCCTGAGATAAAGGAATTCCAAGGACCTGAGGTTGCGGGGGCATAATTGAAATTCTAATCAAATGAGGTTTTTCGTGGGGGAGGGCGATGGTGTGGGAATACAGGTGGTGTGTGGGGAAGTACAGGTTCCCAATTAGCTGTGGGAATGGCTCCAAAAGACTTTGCCATCAAACCAGTATTTTGCTGCCTGGAATTTTCCACAATATGGGTTTGCTGGTGGGCAGCTGGAGGTGAAATTGGGAAAGAAGTCAAGTTTCGAAGCTCCCAGATCTCTTGGCTGACAGGACCCTCACTGAGGGTTGCCAAACATTTGGCCAAAGCTCAATGACCTTGGTCTTCCTGTGTGCCTTTTAAAACTGAAAACCTTTGAGTTCAAGGCCCGAAGGGAACCTGGATGGGTCATATAGTTCCATGACATAAAAATAAGATCTAGAGAGAAGGACTGCCCCAAAGCCATGTATCTAAGAATCAAATCCTGGGATCTATGTCCAAAAACTTAGAAGTCATCAGTTTAATATCCCTCTCTCCAAGGAATCACTACATTATCCCAAACAAATGATAACCTGGCTTCCATTTGAATGCAGATGGCAACAGAGAGCTCACCATCTCACGAGATAAGACATTACATGGTCAGACAGCCATGCTGGTTGGAAAGGTCTCCCTTGTATTAAGCTGAAAATGGTCTCTGCATAACTCCCCATGGAAATAGGGCTCCCTATATTTTCTTTTCTTTTGAGCAGAGGTCCTCTGTCACCTGTGCAAATCACTTCAGCTCTCTGAGGCTTAATTTTCTCATCTGTGCAAAGGGGATTCTGATATAAATACCTCCTAGGAGTATTGTGAGAATTCAGCGAGACTTTTTAGAAAGCATTTAGCTTAAAACACACCAGATGCTCAACAAATGCTATTTTTATCATCTGTAAAATGGGGATACTTACTTAACAGAGTTTCTGTGGCTATCACGTGAGATATTTTACGTAAAGCACCAAGGAGATGCTTCACAGAGGAGGTAACTAAGAAATGGGTTTCCTTTCTTGGCATTGTCCATCTTTTCACAGGGCTGACTCTGTGCATGATTAGCTCCCATGTTACACTTGAAGCTTCTTAAAGACAGGGTTCATATCTAATTCTTCTTCGTTCCTCCCAGGAATCAGCTTTTAGAGGAACATCTATGTGTATTGAATGAATACAGGAAGTTCATGTGTAAACCTCGTCAGTCCTAGGGCCCCTGGGTTGAGTGTGACCTCTGCATGAGGTCACACTCAACCCAGTACAGGTCAGAGGCTCCAGGGGACTGAAATCTACTATGTGCCGTGCAGCACCCACAGCAACACTTCTTGAAACTCCTTTTTCTCCTTGTCAAGTTCCCACTCCTTTCATTTATCTAAAACCAAAATTTTTAAATACCCCAGTTTGAGTATTTTTTTCTTTCTTACCCTGCCCTTACTTCTCATTATAATATAAATTGATACCCTCTTTTGTTTCTCTTCTGCTTGGCATTAACTAGATTTTCCACTTATTTATTCCTTTAATAAATATTTTGACAGGCACTGCTCTGAATACTAGGAGTAGAGCAATGAGCAAGACAGACAAGGTCCCTGCTCTCAGGTGAAGCTTACATCGTAGTGGAGGAGGGAGAAAATAAATACAAATAAATGACTATTAGAATTTAATAAACTACTGCCTGTAATAAAGTAATGTGATATTATCTTGGATTAGGGAACAACTCTAGATTGAGTGTCTAGGGAAGGCTTATGTGAGAAAGTATCAATTGCGGTGAGACTTGAATGCTAAGGATTTAATCAATCACATGAAGATATGGAAGAAGGCTATTCTAGACAAAGAGAAGAGCAAGAGCAAGTGCAAAGGTCCTGAGGAAGGGATGAGCCTCTTTATTAGGTCAGTGGGTCTCAAACTTCAGCATGTGTCAGAATCACCTGGGGGACTTGTTAAACCACAGATTGCTAGTCCTATCCCTGGAGATTCTGTTCAGTGGGTCTGGGCTGGGGCTGGAAAATTTGCACGGCTGACCAGTTTCAGGTGATGCTGATGCCACAGAACAAGAACCATGCTTTGAGAACCATCAAGTTGGAGAAACAGAATGTCAGTGTGGATGGAGCTCAGCGAGTGAGGAGGAGAGCAGTAGGAATGGAGGACAGAGAAACCGGTGGAGTCTGGATCACTTAGGGCTTTGTAACACACAGCAAAGAGTGGGTTTTCTTCAGAGGGCACTGGGAATCCATAAGTGTTTGGAAAGGTTTTTAGAAGGAAATTGACTTTACTTTTCAAACATTACCTCGGCTGCTCCATGGAGAGTGGATTTTAGTGAACAAGGGTGGAAATAGGGACATCTAGTAGGAGGATGTTGCAGGGTTTCAAGGGAGCGTCAAGAGTGTCATGGCACGGAATGGTCACAGGGCAGACTGTTGGAGGGATGGCTGACCAGACCTGGAGTGGGGCAGGGCTTCTCTGCCTTGACATTGTCAATCATTGTGGCTGGATAATTCTTTGTCGTGGGGGGGCAGCCCTATGCATTGTAGGATATTTAGCAGCATCCCTGGCCTCTGCCCACTAAATGCCAGTGGCATGCCCCTCCCAAATGTGACATCTAAAAAGACATTGCCAAATATCCCCTGGGGGAAGGGGCAGCAGTATCCCTGGTTGAGAACCACTGGTGTTGGGGATATAGTCATCTTTCTTTCATTTATTTAAAAAATATCTATTGATGGTAACAAATACCTATGCGTTTGGATTATAGTAGGTGTCAGAGTATGGCTGTGAACAAAACAGACAAAGACCCTGTCATCACTGAGTTTGCATTTCTAGTTGACAGAAGAGAAGTAGGTGACCAAAGGCCTCAGGGATGCAGGGTTGTTTGAGCACTAACTGTTGTTCTCTCAGATCTACAGCATAGAAATCTCACAAAGATGAGAGTCTCCTTGGAGGATGGGACCAGAGAAGTTGAATATACAAAGACAACATTCTCTTTAGCAGGTAGGGGACACAGAAAGGTGAGAGAGAAGAGGAGGGAGAACACGGGAACACTTACATATGAATAATTTTGTTATCGAGGTATGAATGAATTTTCAGAGACCAGAACTATACAGACACCAGGTGAAAGTCCCAGCTCTCTGTCTCTGCTACTAGCAGTGATAATATTAGTACACCCACCCTGTGTCAGGCACTTTCACCGACATTCCAGATGGACCATCAGATGGGTATCATTTGACATTTTTGGTCCAACTGAGAAAAATGGGACCAGAGAGGCTAAGTAACTTGTTTAAGGTCACACAGCTGATGAGGAACACGGTCAAACTTTCTACTCCCAAACCCGCAGTATTTTCATCAAACTAGGCCACTAAGAATCATTTTCCTCTGCAGCTTCATCAGGGTGGGAAATAGGAGATTTGTGAGACAGCAGTGGTGGCGGGGGGCAGAGGGGTTATACTGTCTTTCATAATGATCTCGGAGCAGAGAGTCAGAGAGAATCAGAGCAGGTGCTAGAGGAGCTGACCTCAAAGGCCACATCTCCTGAAGAGCCTGGGGCCAGCGGGCCATTGTGGTCGGTGGCATGTATTTCTTGTGCAATTATCCCATCCTCCTCTTACAACTCTCTCAGAAGTTTCTTCCATGATCATTAAAACCGGCTCTGGGCTGTGGCTTTGAAAGCGGCCGGAACCGCCCAGGGCTGGATCGTGTCCTCGTTATGCAGGGACAGCCTTCCAGAGACTTCAACAGGATTTCTGCCTTGTTACAAATTGAGGGAGATGTGACTAGGCTGTGCCAATTACAGATTGGTGCCTCTCAAAAGCGGTCGCTCTCTTTTGCTTTCAGAGATTCTAAGATTTCTGGCTCCATTTAAACTCAAAGGAAATCTTGGGTCTCACATGATCTGTCACAAGCCTGCAGGTCACAAGAGCAGGAGCTGACAGAGGACAAAGAAGGGAGCAGGCACTGGAGAGAGGAGGCAGCATCCCAGTGGCTTACCGACTTGGGGGGGTATATGGTCTTGGGTTTGTGGTCCTGCTGGGCCACAATTTTACAGAGGCACTTGACCTCTCTGTGCCCCAGTTTCCTTTTCTAAGATGAATAGAGGGTTACCCTGGGGGATTAAGTGATGTCATGCACATCAAGCACATAGCACAGTGCCTGGCACTTATGGTAGCACTAAAAAATACTGTGTCCTGGGCTAGGGCTGCTCTCCTGAGATCTGGTCTGTTCTTTCTCTGGGTCATGATGAGTTACCAGCTCCCTAGAGTAAAGCAAAGGGCACATAGTCATTGTTGGAAGAGAGCCACACAGTCCTGTGAGAGATAGGGCAAGTCTCCCCTGAGCCTCAGTTTCCTCATCCATGAAATGGGGACAGTCATGATACTACTCACTTGTTCATTCATGTACTCATCCATTCATTGTTCTCTGAGCTCTCTCCCTCTGCTAGGCTCTGGGATACAATGTACAAGAGAGATGAGGGCCTTTCCTTCCCGGAGTTTACACTCTGAAGGGGTAGCCTTACAATAAACAATCAAACAAATAAACACAGAATAGATTTGCAGATTGTGATCCGTGCTCTGAGAGAATTAAAATAGGATGATGTGACAAAGAGTACCTGGGAGAAATCTTCTTTGAATTGGACGGCCAAAGAAGGACTCTTTGAGGTGCAACATCAGAGTGACAAGAAGGAGACAGCTATGAGAAGAGTGGGTTACAGATAGTGTTCCAGGCAGAGGGAGCAGCAAGTGCAAAGGCTGGAGATGACCGCAGGGCTGGGCTTGTTCGAGGACAGATGGGCAGGAGTGTTGCGGGGAGTGCTGTGAGCGAGCGGGAGGGTCGCTAGTGGGAAATGGCCCTGTAGGATTAACTGCGATGATGTGTGTGAATGGGGCTTAAACTGTAAAGCCCTGACCATAGGGAATGAGGATGACTGATACTGTGAGAGAACCTGTTAGGCTGAGCTGGGACCATCAGCCCGACAAGAAGACTAATATGGGCTGAAGGGTCTGGGTCACCGGGAGAAGGAAAAGCAGGCAGAGAGGAATGAGGAGAGAGGGGTGTGGGAGGGAAGGTGGATGGGCTGCTTCTCCTGGACCACCATGTCTCCCTAAGTGTGGTGCTAACCATTCTCATTCCCTCTCCCCAGCCACTCTGGGTGTCAGAGATGAGGAACTTAACTATGGAAACATTAAGTGACTTGCTTGGGTTATAGACAAAGTTTGATTTGAACCTAGATTCTTAGCACCCCTAAGAGTGAGCTTGCAACTTCTGCGACATACTGCTTCCCACTTCAAAGCCATGCTCTTGCAGTCTGCTGGCACTTTTCTAGGAAGCATGGGAAGGAGACACTCAATCCAGGACGCCCTCAGGGCTGACTAAGGACCTTGGACATGCTAGCACCCAGCTTCCTTGGGGGAATGTGCAGTGAGCCCATGACTGGTCCTGATTATCAGAGAGATGAGCTGTGAGGACCCCAGGACTCACATCACAAGTGACATATGGCCCAGCCTCTCCACTTCACCTTGTAACAGTCCACTAAGGCCTTGGACTTTCAGTAGGAACTTAGTGCTTATGAAATTTGACCCCCAAAATGTGCTGTCTTGTCAGGCCATCTCAAATATAGACATCTTGTACCCAAATAGTCACTTAGATCTCTGGGGCAGGAGGAACTTATGTCTCATGCCACTGATATGTGAATAAATAATAACCTTCAACTGTGAATGTCAAAGAATTGTACACATATTTTATAATCTAAAATTATAATTAAAATAAAATTTGCTTTATAGCCTTTTATATATATATGAGATATATGTATATACACATATGTATGTAGGTATATGCATATACGTATATGTACACACACAATGTATATCATTTAAAGCTTTACTACCTCCAACTCTGATAATCTTGTCATGCAATGGTTAAAACAGTTGCTTTCCTGGACTTTTCTTGGCAAAGTTGATTGCCGTCTTCCTGAACGGCGTCAGCACTGTGCATGCCTTTCTCTGAGGGCCCTTACCAGGATGGATGGCGATTATGTGTGTATCTGCCTGTCTTGCTCACCAGATCTTGTTCTTTAAGGGCCAGGATCCCATGGGTATAAACACCTTTGGAGCATCTGTCCAGTTCATGACCTTATGATTCTTCTCCTTTACCCTGAGGATGGTCCCCATCCGCTGTCATGTCTGCATAATGTGTCCCCATCCTAATGGCTACTGTTGCTTGGACGAGGGATGAGTTCTCATCCAAGTTGGGCCACTTAGATGATCTTCTGGAACGTGGGGGAGGCTTCAGAGATTCTGGCTCTGTCTAGGCTGGATTCTTGAGAGAGGGGATGTAAAGTCAGGGACGTTAGTATGCCATCTTCTGCCTGCCATGTGGACTGGGGAGCATGGGAGTCTGGTCTGTAGAGAGAGAAGGAAGAAGGTGCAGAGAAAGGCAGAGACTAGGGACAAGAGAAAGACCTGCCTGGGTGCTGACAGGCCTTTTTTCCTCGGTTCAGCCTTTCAAAAGGCTGGCTGTGCTCTTGCACTCAGGGTTCACAAAGCATGCTATATTACAGATTTCTCTCTTTTGCTTAACCTAACTTGAGTTGGCTTCTGTTAATGTACAACCAAACAGTCCTAAATACTCCAGTATCTAGTTCATTTGTATCATCACAGGCTCGAGCATAGTATCGCACTCATAGACAAGCCTTGGGTTTGGCATTTTATAGACCCGGGTTCAAACCCTGGCTTTCCAGACTGCTCTGGCAAATTATATCTCACCACTCGGGGCCTTTGTTTTCTTACCTGTAAAATAGGAATAATAAAGTCTTCCTGACAAGGTTGCTGTAGGATTAGAGTAAATATTTGGCACATATTATTTGCTGCTCAGTAATTGGGAGTTTCTATGACTAATGCATACTATGGAATCAAAGGAGAGATAGATGATTCTCACCCACCTTCTTGCCCCAGAATTAACCTGCATGGGATACAAGTGGTTAGAATTTGGGCTCTGAAGTCTGATTACAGGAGCTTGGGTCTCAGGCTCACCTTTTACTAACCATGTGAGCCTGGGCAAGTTACTGGACTTACAAAAAGACTTGGTTACCCCACCTGAAAACGGAGACGATTGCGTTTTTACCGTCCTTTGCACTGGGAGCACATAGACGTTAGCCCACCCTGACTCCCAAATAGCCAACCGGCCTCGGAGCGGGAGGGCTTGGATCCCAGCCCTGGTTTTGTCACTGGCTGTGTAACCCTGAGCAAGTCTCGAGATCTCCGTGGACCTGAGTTAGGAAAGTGCTTGGGTTTGAAACAGGCCTCATTTCTGTTGTGCCTGCTTCCCAAGGCTGTCGAGGATCTAAAGGAAGCAATGTATAATTTTGTACACTGTTAAGTGCTTTAGGGGTATAAATAAAATACCTTTTGAATATTCTGATGCATGTCTGTCTCCCACGCTGATCTTACTTTTCTCATCTGTAAAATGGGACTGATAATGCTGACATTACACAGTTGTGATGATGAGGCTCAATTTAGATAATATATGAAATCACAATTCCAGTGCCTTAGTCATAGACCAATACTGGGTGGGGTTTTTTTTTAAGTTCATCATACATTCTTTTCTTTTTTCATTTGTTTAATTGTATTCCTTCCCTTACCATTAATCCCCCTTTTACCTCCCTCCCTCCTCAATCACCACACTGTTGTCCATGTTCACGAGTCCTTTTTCCTTTTTGCTCCATCCATCCATCCTCTAACCCCTCTTCCAATGCTGTCATCCCTTTTTTTTTTTTTTTTAACTTGCTCTTCAGCCTGGTCTTGGGGTTAGGGCAGTGTGGTGTTATCAGTATCTGCATTTCACTGACAAGGAAGTTAAGGCTCTGAGATAGTAAGTGACTAGGGACAGATGTGCAGCAGTGGTAGGGGTTGAACTGGAAAAGCAGTTCTTCACTCACCTCTTCCCAACAGGTCAGGAAGTCGGCTCTGGAGCCAGCCTGGCTGTGTTTTCTATCCCAGCGCCCCACTTGGCAACTTGGGCAAGTTACTCAGCCTCTCTGTGCCTTGGTTTCCTGATCTGCAAGATAGGGAGAGTAACTATCCATGCAAAATGGCCCCTACCTTGGAAGGTGGTTGAGAAGATTAAACAAGATACTGCACAGGATGTGTAAGACACAGTCACTGCTCCATAAGAGTAGGCTACTTTTTTCTTACCTGCTGTTTGGCAGGTACAGGCACGGGAGCAGAGAGCCATGGGGTTAAGTATAGGCTCTGCCCCTTGCAGCTGTGTGACTCGGACAAGCCATGGAGCCTCCCTTCCTCCTGTACAATGGAGATGACGATATCTGTTTGGAAAGATTAGAAATCGTTTGCACATATAAAATGCTTGGTACAGGTAGACCCTCAGGAAATGGAGCGAGTAGGGACCTGGGAGGAGGAAGGTTTTTCCAGGAAGAAGGAACAGCAGGAAGAACAACAGGGGCGAGGCTGAGGACAGCCTGATATGCACAGATGTGCCTTTAGAAGGGATGGCAGGAAATGACGAAGAGAGATGCAGAAAAGTCCAAATCACGGAGGACTCTTTTTACCAGAAGAGGTGCTTGAGCCCCATCCTTATGTCTGTTTGGACTCCCCGAATGCTTTTAAGCAGGGAAGGTGGAAACAGAGTTGCCCTGTTGAGAAATCACCCCGGTGGCTGTGGAGGACGGGTCGGAATCCATGTGTTGAGAGGCAGGGGCTCAGTCGGGGGAGCTGATGGCGGGCTGAAAGAGGGCTGGGACAGCGGGATAGAGAGAAGGGAGCTGTTCTAGACTGCTCACCGCTGGCTGGTGTTCATTGGGAGTTTACCGTACGCCTGGAATTCACTGTTCCAAGTGCTTTGCATGTTTAAACTCATTTCAGTATCTAAACACCTACTGCGATAGGTACTATTGTTATCTCAATGTTACAGATGCAGGGATTGGAGCACAGTGAAACTAAGAAAAGTCAAGGGGATAAAATTCATAGGACCTGGCGAATGATTTGATGTGAGGTGAAGGAGAGTGTGATCCCCAGGTTTCTGGCTGGGATGACTGGCTGGGAACGCCAGCACCCAGGAGAAGGAACAGGCTGGGGGAGGAGGTGGGAAGCGAATGAGCTGTGTTGTGTTGAAGGCACCAGGGGCTTGTGTGAGAGGCAGGCCCATCAGGTGGAGGGTGCTTTGGAGCAGCATCAGTGTGTGGAGCTCAGACAGCTGCAGCACCTATGGAAGTTGGGGCTTCAGCATTTTTGGGGGGAGTCATGAAGTCAAGGGAGAAAGAGAACTTACTCCGGGAAATGTGAGGGGTGGCGAGGGGGGTGGGACCTGAGTCCTGGCGCATGCTGACCTTCACAGACTTTTTGTATCTCCCAAGTCCCAAGATGCTTCATTCCTAGCACCTGGACCCAAAGTGCAGTGAAGAGTATTGGCTGCCTGCAGGCTGCATGCCTCTTAAAAGCTTTAACTTCTACCTGTGGGGATAGGGGGTGGGGTTTCCGGCGAGGATTAACATAGTTCACAGGGCAAGTGGCAGAACAGCCTATCCCCATACATGATCCCCATATATTTCAGGGACAGGAATCTGGTACTGGGCTTTGTCTGGGGCTCAGCCCAGGTCCCACCGAATCCTTTCAGACCCTGGGCCTTGGGTGATACCAGCTTCCTCTCATCTGCTTCCTCCTTTACATTTTCTTTACCTGCTTCTCTCTTGTCCTGTTTCTTTACCTCCCTGCTGCTTTACCTGTGCCTGTCTCTGTCTTTGTCCCATTGTTCTGTCCCTCCACTTTCCCCTCTCTCTCTCTGGGCTTGCTTGCCTCTCCCCCTCTCAGACTCTTTTTTTTTTTTTGTCTCTATTTGCTGTTCTCTGTGTCTCACTCAGTCTTTGGGTCTCACTGCAACTTCTCCCATTTGTCTCTGCATGCCGGTCTCTCTCTCTCTCCATCTTGCTCTCTGTGTCTCTGACTCTGTATCTCTGTCTCTTGATCTCTTGTCTTTGTGTCTGTACCTGCCCCCCTCCTCACTACCCCTGTGTTTTCTTTCTCTCTTTTCTCCCCTCCTCCCCCTCTCCTGCCTCAAGTAAGAGGGCAGAGATCACTGGGTAGGATTGGATGTCATTAAAAGCAAAAAAAAGGAGAAAGGGCTCCTTTTCTTCCGCCTGCCCCTGGGGAATGCCTAACAATGAGAGACACTTTGGTGGGTAATCGATAGGAACAAGATGCAACAAGACATCTTTGTTGGGCAGAGGCAGCTGGCAGTTTCCTCTGACCAGAGCCCCTGGGAATGGCTGGCCCTTGGATCAGGTTCAAACCGAGTGTATCACAGTGGAGCCGCTTGAAGTGTGAGCCAGGCACATCCTGACCCAGGGGTAGCTCATTTCCATCACCTTCTCTCCCTCCCTCCCCTGCCCTCGTCCCCTTTGGTACTACTTCATGGAATACCATGAATAGAAAGAGACACTGTAATGGTTCGCTAATAATCAGAGTCTTTAGCTGCAACAAGAATCTTAATCCTTCTAAGCCTGAATTTCCTTATGTGTAAATTAGGGAAACTATACCTGCAATCCATTCTAGGCAAGGCAACCGGTTTTCTTCTTGCATAACAAATCTGTTCAGTGCCTTCCTCCTTTAACTCCCACAGCATGGATCACATCTGTCTTTTTTACTGCTGAATCCTAGCACCAAGCTCACAGGAGGTGCTTAGTAAGCATCTGTGGTATCATACACAGTAGGTGTTCTATCGTGTTTGCCCAGTGGAGGGACCTGCCTGCTTCTAGACCTGGGATACCTGGCTGGCTTTTCCTCTCCTCCTCTGACTTCCTAAGACATGAGCCCCAGGCAAGGCTCCAGATCTTTGTCCTTCCTGGCCAGCTTTGTCTTCGTTTCTTTGTTTCCCTCCTCACTTCATGTGACCCTCGGATGTCATGAGAATGAAGAGGAATGGCAATGAGTCACACAGGCAGGACAGACACACCGGCCTCTTGGACCGAACAACCAGCAGAAGAGCACACGTGCAGTAGCAGTCTGGGCTTTTCACTGGAAAGTTAAAGAAGGAAGAAATCTTAGAGAGCATCAAGTCTGCTCCTTCCCCTTCCATTTCACAACGGGTCACACTGTTCCCAGAGAAAGAGAGTGACTACTGCAAGGTAACATGTCCTTGTGGCAGAGATGGGCAGAAGAGATAAGTGTTCTGCAGTATCTCAAAGTTCCTCAAACGCTACTCTTAGTCTTTATATCTACACTCCCTTATGCATTGGTAAGAGCAAGTCCCATCGAATCCCATTCTCCATTTCAGTCTAAACCTGGAACTCATGAAATCTACCCCGTTTTCCTAAATGCAGCCTAATATTGGGACCCAAATTTGTCCTTGGCCAAACAGAGATAAACAGGGGCTCTCACTTTTGCAGAGCCAGCTGCAAGAACTGCTCTCTGACTCATGCCTTCCTGTTGCTTAAGATTCAGCCAGACTGTCAGAGGCCTTCCCTAAAGCCTTCCATTCTAAGGTACACTTTTTGTTCTTTTCTCTATATCCTGTACATATGAGTACATTTACTTTGAACTTCTCATATTGTCTTTTTATCAACTTATGACATACAATTTATATGTAATAAAATTCACCAGTTTTATGTACATAATTCAATTATTTTTGGCAAATATGTACACTAGTGTGAACAACACCTCCCTGGCCAGTGCCACTCAGTTGGTTGGAGCATCATCCCAAAAACCAAAAGGTCATGGGTTCGATTCCCAGCCAGGGCACATGCCTACATTGTGGGTTTGGTCACTGGTAGGGGAGCGTATGAGAGGCAACCAATAGGTGTTTCTCTCTTACATCAATGTTTCTCTTTCTCTCTCCCTCCCCTCTCCTCTCTCTAAAAATCAATAAAGCATGTCCTCAGGCAAGCATTAAAAAAAATTACCCCATATTTCCTTGAATCAATTCCCTACCATACATAGCCAGCTTTAGGCAGCCATTGATCTGCTTTTAGCTGCTACAGTTTGGCCCTTCTAGAAGTTTATATAATTAGAGTCACTTTGTATCAGGTTTCTTTCACTTAGCATAATGTTTTTGGGATTCATCAATGGCATTGTATGTATCAGCAGTTCCTTCCTTTTTAAAAAAATATATTTATTGATTTGAGAGAGAGAGTTCGAAGAGGGGGAGAATAATTGATTGCCTGCCTCCCATATGCCCACCCCTATCTGGAGATCAAACCTGCAACCTAGGTATGTGCCCCAGCTGGGAATCAAACCCCCAACCCTTTACTGTTTGGGACGATGCTCCAACCAACAGAGCCACCCAGGCAGGTTAGCAGTTCCTCCTTTTTATGGTATTAAAATGGTTATTCAGTTGTTATAGCCATTTAATTAAAAGACCATTCTTTCCCCCTGGTGTGGACATGGTACAATTTCACTATTTCTCAGATGATTTTGCATTGTTTCTACTTTTTGGTGACTGTGAATAAAGTTGCTATGAACTTTCAGGTACAGATCTTGCTTTTTTATATATATGCTCTCATTTTTCTTAAGAAAATACTCAGGGCTAGGATTATTAGATCATATGGTAAGTCCATGTTTAGCTGTGTAAGAAACCTCCAAATAGGTTTCCAAAGTACCGGATCATTCTTCATAGTAATGCGTGAGAGTGCCAGCTATCCCTCACCTCTGTCAGCATTTGGTATTATCAGTCTTTTTATATTATAACCATATGTTTATATTTATAACCAGATGAGGGTACAGTGGTGTTTCACTGAATGTTTAATTTGCATTTCACTAATGTCTAGTGATGATGAGAATTTTCACTTTGGTGAAGTGTCTATTCAAGCCTTTTGCCCATTTTTATCAGGTTGGTTGCATCCTTATTGAGTTGCAAGTACTCTTTTCATATTTTTAATACAAGTCTCTTTTGATAAGTATGTTTTGTAAGTATTTTCTCCCACCTTGTGATTTGTCTTTTCAAGGCCTGTCCAATATCACTTTATTTCATCATGGCCAGACCTGAGGTTTATTATCCCTCTGAGCCTCAGCTTTCTTATCTGTAAAATGCTGCTAAAACATACCTGCTTCTTGGAGTTTGGTAAGGGTTAAAAGAGATAGTGTATGTAAAACTGTTAGCATAATACCGACAACTTAATAAGAGCTTGAAAATCATCAGCTGATTGTTACTGACTTCTATTCATTTCATCTCTGCTCACGTAAAGACTAGTCCTCTTTGGACATCAATTCTTAATATTGGGAGCTGGTAGCTGGAGCTAATGGAGCTCAGGAAAGCACTCTGGCCTAGAGGCACAGGTTTGGGGGAGTGCCCTCACCAAGACGGAGACATAAGTTGTTCCTGACTTCACTCCCCTTACAAGTCTTGGAAGTAATTAGCAGGTAGATATCATTTGAAGTCCTGGGACTGGGTGGGCTCACGGAGTAAGAGTGTAGATAGCAAGAGAGCCACAGCTGGAACCCCAACCAATCCGATATATAAGGGACGGGCAAAGGAAGGGAGACTCAGGGAGGATAATGAGACTGTGTAGCCTGGGTGAAGGAGAAAACCAGGAGTGAATAGAGTCATAGAAGCCAAGGAAGGAGCAAGATCCAAGACAGAAGGAGTCACTAACAATGTCAACTGCTAGGGAGGAGTTGAACCCTGAAGAAGGGAAGTTGGATTAGTCAAGAGCAGGGTGTTATTACCCACTAAAATGCTGCTTTCGGTGGAGAGGTCAGGCAGGAAGTTCAGTGACAGGGGGCTAAGAAGCAACAACGGGAGACAACGGATGCATCATTGTGCTCTATGGGAGAGGAAAGACAGTCAGAGCTGCTCTGTTGACGTAGGCACACCTCCCTGGCACTGATACTATTGAGCGAGGCCCTCCACATGCTGGACACTGTTCATTTGTTATGCATTCTTCATACTCCCCGCGTGACCCTGGGTAACTCTATTCACCTCTGTTTGCCTCAGTTTTCTCATCTATAACATGGGGACAATAGCATGCCTACTTCATAGAGTTATTGGGAGTATGAGATAAGTCCTGACATGTAAAAGGCTTAGAACAGGATCTAGAGAATATTAACTACTCACGAAGTGTCAGCTATAATTATTACAAAATTTAGCTGTTAATATTGCTTTGTAAATTATTTCACAAAAAAGCTCAAGGAAACTGAGGATCACTGAGGTTATATGACTTGCTCAGAGCGTCAGCGACAGTAGGTTATGAGACTTGATCTTAGGTCCTCCTGACTCTATAATGTGCTCTTTCCTTGGTCCCCTTGCCAATGTCGGTTCCACCCAACTGTGCAGACACAGAGCCACAGCGGCAGTGACTGCTGTATTGAGCTCCTGGTGTCTCGGCTTCCCCTCCCCTCCTTTTCATGGCTTCTATATTTAAAACCAAGTGAAGCAGTGCAGAGCCCTAAGAAGAGGATGGACTTGATCCTGATAATAAGTCCCCCGAGAAACCTTGGCTGGCAGAGGGGCAGCTAGAGGTTCACAGAAGAGGGCAGCTGCTGGCGGGGGGCAGGGGTGTCTCTGCCTGAGCAGTTTCCCTCCACGTCTGCCTCAAGAGGAGCTGTGTACATTCTAGAGGCTTTTTATTACCAACAGGCAGAGATCAGAGCTGCTCTCCCCCCTCTCCATCCCTCCTCAGCCCAAAATATATTGAGCTGTGTTGGAGGCAAAGTTATTTTCAGCCTTGCTGGGGCCTTCGGGGAGACAGCCAGCATGGAGCAGAGCCAGGGAGTGCTGCAGGACTCCGAACCCCTCTTCTAGCACCAGCCCCCCATGCTCCCAAGCCTGCTGCCCTGCAGGCAGCTGCCTTAGTGGTCAGATCTGCTTCAAGGCCGAGCATTGAGCTAAGCAACCTGGTCAGTGGTTTTTGCAGGACAGCGATTCTGAATCTATGGAATTCAATTTGTAGCCGTAACTGACTCTTCCCTCCCACCCGCTCCTCGCTCCCTGCCAGCACTGGGCTTACTACTCTACCAGACAGAGAAGAGAATACACATAACATTAATAATGAGCTTGTGCGGGTTGAGCATGTTCACATCTGTTATCTCATTTGGGCCTCCTGACAACCTCTGTGAGGTTAAGTGTACCAGACCAAAAGAAATTGAACCTCAGAGTGATGACGTAATCCACCTCAGGTTATGTGAGTGGAAACAGGTGAACCCAGGGTTCAGACCCAGGGGTGTCTTGTTCCAAAGCCAGACCTCTTAATCCGGTGCCACACTGCCTTGGGAGTGCTTGACACTAATTTAGATGCTAAAGTATTACGCCTCTTGGCTTAATAGGCAGTTCTTACTGTCCTATGGCACTGCATCAGAAGGGTTTGACCAAACAGCCAGAAAGCACATGTTTTCATTAAGGACTCATGACCCTCCAGCTCAGATCGGAACTTGCAAATGCTATTCGAGTCTCCTCTGTCACCAGAAACAGCACCATAAATATTTGTTGAGTGCTTAATATTCCCCATGCTCTTTCCATGCAGAGCTCATTACAAAGCGAGTATTGGTGTTGTCATTTTACTGTTACCACTCTGCTTCAGATTAAACAGCTAGTTAATAGCCCTTGCAGAATCCACACATGGGCTGCCCAGGTCTAAAAATTACTTCAGAAGTATGTGTCATGTTGTATCACATTCTTTAATGACTCTGAAGGAAAAAGTTATATTAAAGAGACTGAGAATGCAATTTAACCCTTGTTGCCGTGATGAACACCTATTGTCAACTAGGATTGCACTCGGCTGTGTGTAATAAAAATCTGATCACAGAGGCTTAACCAAACAGAGTTTTATTTTTCTAGGGATGGTCTAGAGCTAATACGACTGCTTGAGCAAATACTCCAGAGCCCAGGTTCCTTCTAACTTTCTGCTCCAACTTTCTAAATATATAGCTTTTGAATTTATGTTTGCAAGATGATTGTGTTGCTTCTAAGTTTCAAGGTTGCCCTCCAGTTAGGAAGAAAAGTAAAGGATAAGAACCACATGACAGAGTTTGTCCCTTTCTATCAGAGAAACAAAAGTTTTCTGGAAACTCGACTCAATAGACTTTTGCTTACATCTGGTTGGTTGGAAACGGTCGTGTGGCTACCTGTGGCTATAGAGGCTCTGCTGTGTGAGTATTTCTAAGTAGGTATACGACCTCCTGAAATAGAATAGAAGTTCTGTTAATATAATAAAAAAAGGAGAGTGGATATTGGCAAGAGCTTGCAGTGTTTGCCACCAATTTGTACTAGGCTGTGCAGTAATGACCTCAATAATCCCTTACATTGATTCAGGCTTTTAATTTTCCAAAAACACTTTCATGTGCATGATCCCTTTTAATCCCCCTCCATGAAAACCTTTTAAAGTAGGTAAGGTATGGATTACCAGGAATCATGAAGACCTGACGTTATATTTTCCCTTTTACAAAAAGGAAACTGAGGTTCAAAGGGGTTAAGTGACTTGCTCAAAGTGATAGAACTAGTAAGTGATAAAACCTGGAATGAGTTCAGTATCCTGGTACCCACCGTGACTTTAGATAAGTTACTTACTCTCTCTACTTATCATGCACCCATTGAATGACAATAATAATTCTGCCAACTTCATAAGGTTTTTGTGGGGACTCAATGACTCCCAGTGCCTGCGTATCTTAAGCTTTTAGTAAAAATGACAATGAACATTTTATCAACCCTAATACATTTTCCTCATAATTTACAAAGCAAATTAGTGTCTTTTCTCCAACTGACCATTTCTCATTAACCTCAGGTTAGAACTTAAACTATGTACACGTTTTCCCCATACACAAGAGATACATAATCCCCATTAAGCAAAAGGTCCCTGAGGGCATGTTTTGGAGGAACCTATTTCTTAGGGCTCATCTCTTACTAGGGGACTTCCACTCCATGTCTTAGGATAAAAGAATGCTTAAATTATACTTCTGTCCTAAGTCTTTATCCCTTATTCATCCCAACCTATGGAATGAGAACCAACCTTCCTTCCTTCCTTCCTTCCTTCCTTCCTTCCTTCCTTCCTTCCTTCCTTCCTTCCTTCCTTCCGTCCTTCCCTGTTGTGTTTGTCCAGTGATATGAAAAATATTCTTCTTGATTGGATAGAGTCAGCATGTTACAAACTGCACTTTTGAGTGCTATTCCCCATGGCATTGGCTCGGTCAGTGTCTGTTCCATAGGCCCTTTCCTCAGCCAGATCTCAGGGGCTATACTTAGTGACGGGGGCAGGAGGTGGCCCAGGAGAGAGCTTGGTTCTGACATGTGATTGAAGCAATGTTCACCACCCAGCTCTGCAAGCAGCAATGTTGATACCTTCGCATCCATTCAACTCCCTTGTCTTTTATCTTTCGGTTCAGGACTGAGCAGCAGAGGGCCTGGCTCTCTTTCCTTCTTTGCTTCCCAGGCACATGGGACAACACTTGGCACCCCCCACCCACCCTCACTTAAAAAAAAAAAGAACGAATGGATAATGGAAGCGAAAGTACCTTGTAAATTATAAAGTGCTGTCAGATAGAAATTGTTAGTATTGCCACATGTTTAACAAGATCTTCCTGTTACTTAGGGGAATGGTCTTGGCTTTGAATGGAGCATAATCTCTTCAGGAGGTCTTGGCAGTGTGTGGGGGTGAGGCATTGGAAGAAGGAAAAGGAAGAAAATATCTCAACTTGTTCAGCCATTCCTTACTAAGTACCTTTGGGGGATGAATAAAATCTGGTCAACAGGAGTCCAATGGGGAGGCATACATGTGCAAGAGTAGTTGTAAGGCAAGGCGCCAAGTAAGTGCTGCAGTCCACTTTTTATGAATGCACAGAAAGGGGGAAGATTACTTTTTGACCTGGAAGTGTTAGGGTTAGGGAAGGCTTGGAGAAGGCAATGATATTTGAACTGAGGTTGAAAAAAAATGAATAGGTACTTTAACAGATAGTAGTTAATAAAAATAACAACAATATCATTGAGTATCATGTGTCAAGCACCGTATTAAAAATGCATGTATGAAACTTGGGCAATGCATCTCACAACACTGTATGGTAGGTATCATTTTCAACACTGACTTTAGATGAATAAAACAGTGTTGACAGTGAATATCCAAAGAGGAAGGACTTCATCAAAAGCATGCAGACCAGGAAAGAGTATAATGCTTGCACAGTGATTCATACAAGGCCTACAATATGTTAAATATCCACTTTATGTTCACTATTTTGAGCTCACTAGAAGCCCAGTGTGGCTGTTGGGAAGGGTTCTGGGGGATGTAGTACTGTCAGCAGGATTTAGAAATCTGGGTCTTAAAATCAACCAGGTATGATATTGTCTCTATTTTGGTTCCCCCCAAAGTAAACCCGATATAAAGATTTGGATGCAGGTACTTTATTTGGGAGGCGATACAGGACACAAGTGTAGGGGAGAGGGAATGTGAAACAGGGAAGGACAGAAAGCCACTAAAAGGTACTTTACCAAATACATTCCTTTTGTGAGAAAATGGAGCTTAATCTAACTGCAAAATTCTAGGAGCCACTATGGAACACTCACCTCAGTTATTCCATCTAAGGTACCTGAGAGCAAGGATATTTATGTACCAGCTTCCATTATTCCTTTCTTAAGGGCTGCTTTTGAGGGCTACTAAATCCCTGGTATTTCTGCAAGCCCTTGAGTGGAGAGAGAAGTTTCCAGTGGCTGAAGAGACCATTGGGCAGAGTTGTAGATACCGGCAGCTGGACAGTGAGCTGGTCTCAATGGAAGTTGTAAAGCTGAGGTGATAGGAGAAGGACTCCAGCACTGTATGCTACAGTCCACCCTTGGACTGCCCGAACCACTTCTGCCCATGTTTTCTGCTCTTTCTCACTGATTCTTCAAGAGAGCTGCCCGCCATTTTTGTAAAAGCAAACAAATGAACAGATGAACAAACCACAAACAAGCAAAAATCCTACAGCAGGAGGGTCGCTGGGATACAGAGTCTCTGCCCCTGCAGGTGTCATTAAGACCATATTGATATTCATCATCTCCCTCCCCTCTACTCATTCTAAACTTTACTTACCTTTGACTAGCACTTTTGCTAGTTTATACTGCTTGCCCAGTGGGGTAACACAACTTTTCATCTCTGAGGTGTCAGAGCTCTTGGTTACCATACTTTTCTCAGGCTGGTGTTGCTGCACTTGCTAATTAATTGTTATCACTGGGTATAGAAATACTAAGAGATGTCTTAGCAAGTCCTCTGAGTTTCAGGCATACTCCTCCATGCCTCTATTATGTAGCACCAACCCTGTCTCCTTATGATAAAACCATAGTCAGTCACCTCTGGAAGCACAGTGACTCCTTTTCAAAATCTACTTACCTATTGACATGCAGAGTTCAAAATATCAAGAGAGCAAACATTTTGCACAAGTTCCCCAAGTGCATCACAGGGAGTGAGGCGGCATACCTAGTAGCTTTTTGCCAGGGGCTATCTGTTGCATTCATCACTGAGATACTCATTGTCAACCAGCCAGTGAGTGATCTGGCTCCAAATGCCCATCTTATCTTTCATTCTCTTGGACCACTCTCAGTGCGACTATCCTAAGTTGTCGGTCCAGGACTAGGGTGAGGCAAGTTGAGGAGATTAGAGCACACCTGTAAGGAGGTACTTGGCCTCAGGTTGGTGCAAATGTGGGGCACTCACCTGAGAGTGAGTACCTCACCTGAGAGTGAGTACCTCCTTAACATTTTGTGCCCTAGGCACCGTGCCTCCTCGTAGGACTAGGTTCTGGCAGGCTGGGTTCTCTCGAAGTTGATGATGAAATGGAGTTTGGGTTGCAAGATCAATGGCTGTGAGAAGAAAATGGAGGAGGGCCCTGACTGGGTGGCCCAGTTGGTTGGAGCGTCAACCGTACACAAAAAGATCATGGGTTCGGTCCCCTGTTGGGGTGCATATGGGAGGCAACTGGTTAACGTTTCTCTCTCTAAAACCAATAAATATATCTTCAGACAAGGGTTAAAAAAAGAAAAGAAGGAGGAGAAGGAGGCAGTATTGAGCAGTGGGAGAATTCAAACTGCAGTGCACAAGCCTCAGCCATCCAGGCAGGGAATTCAGAGGCAAGTACTGCATTTGGCAGAAATGGCCAGGTCTTTATAGCCCTACCTCCCTCTGCAGTCAGATACATGCAGCCTGTGGAAGGGTGTGACTTTGCTGAAGTGGCTCCTTGTAGCCAAAGTGGACCCTAAGGGACCTGACAGCTCTAGCTCTCTCAGACTGCACTCCTCATAGCTGGGTAGTACTGCTTCTTGACACGGGGTGGGGGTGACGTAACTTCAGGTCTACTGTGACTCTCTTATGGGCTTTTTGCTGTTTTTCTTATAACTTTCAATTCTGTTGGTAGAGATGTCTTAGTTTATATTAGAGAAATGCTTCTACCAGGTGAAAAATCAAACATTTCATTGACTTGGAAGTTGAGATTATCACTTGGCTATTTCAGTTTTTGCTTATGCCCATGAACAAAGAAAAGAAGGGGAGTAGTGTCTTAATGGAGTGATGGATCTCCAAGGGGAATTGGGAAGCTACCGTACAATAGGGAGGAATATGTCTAGAAGCTTGGGATTCTCTGGAATACCTCTCGGTAATGGCATATCCAATAGTAAAAGTTAATGGAAAATGACAGCAACCAAAGTAAGACAGATAAATGATTCAGACCCTCCAAGAATCATGATTTAGGACTTTCAGCCAAGATGGAGACATAGGTAGATACCCTTTGGTTCCTCACACAACCAAAAGGAGAACAACAACCAATTTAAAAGCAAAAACAACCAGAACTGCCCTGTATAGAAGTCCAACAACCAAGGAGTTAAAGAAGAAACATTCATCCAGACGGGTAGGAGGGGCAAAGATGGGAAGTTGGTGGAAGGGGATATACAGCAAGGCAGTAGACCTGGTGGCTGAGGTGGCAGCTGGCAGACAGGGTGATCCCACATTCATGTGCAGATAAGCCGGGAGGGACAACTAGGCAGTGAGACAGACTGCATAACTCAGGGTTCCAGCACAGGAAACTAAAGACTCAAAACCTCTGGCTGTAAAACCCGTGGGGGTTGTGATGGTGGGAGAAACTCCCAGTCTCACAGGAGAGTTTGTTGGAGAGACCCATGGGGTCCTAGAATATATGCAAGCCCACCCACCTGGGAATCAGCACCAGAAGGGCCCGATTTGCTTGTGTGTAGTGAGGAAAGTGACTGAAAATGGGGTGAGAGCTGAGCAAGCAGCACTGTTCCCTCTCTGACCCCTCCCCCACATACAGTGCCACAACACAGAGCAGTGTGTTGCCCTGCCCTGGTGAATACCTAAGGCTCTGCCCCTTACAGTGTAGCAGATGTACCAAGACAAAGAAATGTGGCCCAAATGAAAGAACAGATCAAAACTCCAGAAAAATACAACTAAGTAATGATAAGATAGCCAACCTATCAGATGCGGAGTTCAAAACACTGGTAATCTGGATGCTCACAGAACGATTGAGTATAGTCACAAAGTAGAGGAAGAAGTGAAGGCTATGCAAAGTGAAATAAAGAAAAATGCACAGGGAACTAACAGTGAAGGGAAGGAAACCAGGGCTCAAATCAACGATTTGGAGCAGAAGAAAGAAATGGACATTCAACTGGAACAGAATGAAGAAACAAGAATTCAAAAAATGAGGAGAGGCTTAGGAACCTCTGAGACAACTTTAAATTTTCCAACATCCGAATCATAGGTGTTCCAGAAAGAAAACAAGGAAGAGCAAGAAGCTGAAAACTTATTTGAAAAAATAATGAAAGAAAACTCCCCCAATCTGGCAAAGGAAATAGACCTCCAGGAAGTCCAGGAAGCTCAGAGAGTCCCCAAAAAGTTGGATTCAAAGAGGAACACACCAAGACACATCATAATTAATTTACGCAAGATTAAAGATAAGGAGAGAATCTTAAAAGCAGCAAGAGAAAAGGAGTCAGTTACCTACAAAGGAGTTCCCATAAGGCTATCAGCTGATTTCTCAAAAGAAACCTTGCAGTCAAGAAGGGGGGAAGGTTTCAAAGTATGAAAGGCAAGGACCTAAATCCAAGATTACTCTATCTGGCAAAGCTACCATTTAGAATGGAAGGGCAGATAAAGTGCTTTCCAGAAAAGGCAAAGTTAAAGGAGTTCATCATCACCAAGCCCTTATTATATGAAATGTTAAAAGGACTTATGTAAGAAAAAGAAGATCAAAACTATGACCAGTAAAATGAGAACAAACTCATAACTATCAACAACTGAGCCTAAAAAAAACAAAAACAAAAACAAAAACAAACTAAGCAAACAACTAGAACAGAAACAGAATCACAGAAATGGAGATAACATGGAGGGTTATCAGTGGGGAGGGAGCAGGGGGAGAATGGGGGAAAAGGTACAGGGAATAAGAAGCATAAATTGTTAAGTACAAAATAGACAGGGGGAGGTTAAGAATAGTATAGGAAATGGAGAAGCCAAAGAACTTATAGGTATGACTCGTGGACATGAACTAAGTGTGGGGGCAGGGGAATGCTGGTGGGAGGGGTGCAGGGTGGAGGGGTATAAAGGGGAGAAAAAAAATGAGACAACTGTAATAGCACAGTCAATAAAATATACTTTAAAAAAATGAAGATTTAGGTCATACTGCCAGATAAAGAACCCAATCGGTTGAGGTCGTGACTGAATACAAAGGAAACAAGGAATAATAGAGAAGAAAGAAGTTATAACTATCTGTTAAAGATATAAGGATTGTAGCAGCTATTAGGATTTTTTTCCTTGTTTGTTATGTATACATATACACACACTCATACAAACACCTATGCATATAAAGATACACACACTATGTGTTTTTTCTCCTTCCCCCTTATTTCATATAAAGATTGATTTTGACAATTAACATTACTATGTGGTATTTAAATTACAGAATGCTCATGAGTAGCTGTGACTGAATTTGAGAAGTTCAAATACATGTAAAGAGGTGGACTGTGTCGGTTATTAAACAGTTATGGTCTTTCGTCTCCAGACTTACCATTTTTGCTGTTTTGCAACGCTGGGAGTTGGACTATGAAAATGCATTTCTCTATTGTTAGCTGGCTTCCTGCGAATATCTACTAGGCTAGAAGGCTAAAAGAGGGGGGAGGACTTCTGCTCCCAGTTTGTTTGCTATTCCTGTTGCTGTTAGCCCAGCAATAGCTCATTACCCTGAAAGTAGCAGTCGGTTTCAGCTTCCAACCTCTTTTTGCACTTCCAGAGCTAACCCTCTTTACCTTTCCTCAGAGGTACCAGGTCTAGAAGGTCAGTGCTCCCTTGCTCAGTTTTTAATCCCAGTTCCACCATCCAGAGCGGAGCAATAAAGGCGTGTTTGGAGTTGAGAGGCAATGGCTTAATAACCTGTGCATTCCCCTTCCTAAAATCATTCCCCAGTTGTTTGTCCTTCAGCAATAACTCCTTCCCCTTGGGTCATAAAGTGAGCCTGCTGACTCCAGAAAGAGGGTGAACTTTCGCCTCTAGGCGAATAGCTACCTACTTCTGCTCTCCCTGGAGGCAGAAAATACTCTGTCCCAGCACAGCTCTGTGGGAAGCCCCAGGGTCTCTCCGGGCCTAAGAGGGAGACAAGGGCTACCCCAGTGCCGCAACAGACGAGAACAAAAGGACAGGAGAAGGCCGGATGCCACCACCCTCAGACCGTGGCCTGAGATAGGAAAGTGAGGGGGAGGTTCACGCTGACCTCTTTCCAGCTATTTGGCAGGCTTCCTCTGGAAAATGAAACTTTCCACAGTGTCTGTCTTAATTATGTATGGACACAGTCGATTTGCATAGCCAAATAGTCAGGACCTCAGAGTGCACGCATAATTGAGGCCTGGTAGTTGGTTGCAGAAGGATGAAAAATAAAAGGGCAAGGCTTGCAAAGTCTTCTAGCCCGTGTACTAACCTGCGCTGATCAACCTCCCCCTAACAAAATTGGAAGGTTTGCAGAACTGGTAAATTCAATTGTCTTTACTTTTTTACCATTACTCTTACCCCGTTATCAGTCCACACCAGCAGCCTTCTTGCACCTTCACCTACTTCCTGATGCCCCTAGATTTTCTTAGCCTATCAGAGGGTAATCTCGTGGGTGAAATCTGCCAGTAGGCCCTTGAAAAACTCCTGTTTTTTCTTTGGACCTTAATTTCTTGAAAATAAGGAATTTGGATTAGAAGATCTTTAAAATCATTTCCTGTCATCTAAAGTCTAATTCTTTGTGTTATGAGCTAAATAGTGTTCCCTAAAAATCTATATGTTGAAGTCTTAACCCCCTATGTTATGGTATTTGGAGATGGAGCTTTTGGGAGGTAATTAGGGTTAGAGGAGAACACGAAGGTGGGGCCCCAGTCTGTTGGGGTTACTGCCCTTATAAGAAGAGACACTAGAAAGCTTTTTTCTCTTTCTGCCAAGCGAGAACACAGGAAGAAGGTAGCTATCTACAAGCCAGGAAGAGAGCCCTCACATGAAACTAAGGCCCACTGGACCTTGATCTTGGACTTCCCACTTCCAGAACTATGTGGAAATAAATTTCTGTTGTTTAAACCATCCAGTATATGGCATTTAGTTATGACAGCTTAACTGACTAAGACACTGTGATTTTTATCCTACCCCCTCTGAGAGCTGGGCAAGCTCTAGCTCTCACTTGCAATACAATTTTCTCACTGGTAAATGAGAAGGATGGATTAGGTGAGATAACATTTGAAGCTCTCTGATTCTAATTTACTCTTAGATGTCATTGATGAAATGCATTGCTTCTTCTAGGGACATTTTCAATCAAAGAATTAAAGTAATGGTCTTGTTTTCCCTCTCTTCCTTCCTTCCTTCCTTCCTTCTTTCCTTCCTTCCTTCCTTCCTTCCTTCCCTCCTTCCTCCCTTCCTATCTTCTTTCCTTCTTTCTTTTCCTTCTTTCTTTCCTACATTTCTTCCTTCTCTCTCTCAGCTACAAGTGATAGAAAGCAAATTTGAACATAAATAAAGAATGGAATTCATTGGTTCAGGCAGTCTAAGGAGTGGTCTAACCCCTGGCATCTAGGAAGGACAGGGATGCAGTACGGCCTCAGGAACTCTGGAACATGGACTCGAAAGCCAGAAAGACAGCCCCTCACTCCCATTCCCCTCTATGAGTTAACTTCATCTATTCTTAGTATAGGTCAGTGTTTCCTCACCCCTCCACCCCAGAATGAGAGACATAATGGGAGACTTTTTGAGTTTTAAACCTTATAGAATCTGCCACTAGGAAGGACCAAATTTGATGTTCTGTGTTTATATTTCAAAAAATCCCAGAGAAGAAACTTCTTAGCCCAACTTGGTTTGGTGCCACCTCTGGACCAGACGAATTTAAAAACCAAGTTTTACTTAGTATCCATGAAGCCTGAGTTAGGGCAGTTCCTGGGGTTAGGGAGCATGTACATGCTGGCTTAACATTCTAAGGGAATGTGATTATCATATAGCAATGGATTTTTAATGGTGGGATTTTAGGCTATAATAAAGAGGCCACAAGAGTGGAGCTGTTGTCCTCAAAGGTTGAGAACACCTGAGGGTCATGTTGTAACAATAATCCTCTTGATTTTATTAATGAAACAACTAAAGCTTAAAGAGTTAGATAACAAGTAAATGGTAGAGCTCAGAGTGAAACTCAGAGGGTCTGATTTAGATATCATGTTCTTAAACTCTAGATTATCATGCCCCAGAGCCAGAAAGTACTTGCCACTACTTTTTTTTTTTTTTATAAGTACTTGCTAGGCACCATGATAGGTTCTGGGATGAACAAGAAATGCAAGGTAATTCTCTGGAAAAAAAAAACCAGTCCAATAGAGATGCAAACAGGAATGTGGTTCACTGCACTACAGTGGGGCTTCTTGGACACAATGAAAGCCTTTCCTTAGTGATCTGATCTACAGGAAAGCAGGAAGCACCTAGCTTGTCGCGGTTGGCCACAGAGTTAATTCTCTCCGACATCTCCGCCCATGATGCCAGTCTGAGAGTCTCCTGTTATTGAAGAAGCAGGTAGGAGGGCCCAGGCAGTAGCCTGTCTGAGGGGGGTCATAGCGCCCCTGCTTGTAGATCAGCACCTGCAGCAATCTTCACAGGTGCCAGGGCTTCAACACTGTGTGTATCACTTCACTTTTTAGGCTGGGAAGTAGCTACAGGGACATTCACAGTGTTTTCTAAATCATTTTTTATGTCTGAAATATTTCACAATTGAAAAAACCATGTTGCTGAGAATTTCATGACATGGGAAAATAGTCACAAAAGAGCTTTAATTGAAATAGTGTGGTTACAAAGCAATTTATTTGGAATAATTCCAATTTTTTTGAAAAAACCCAAAAATCAAAGTTATTTGCATAAGTAATATTTTGAGTATTTTTTATTTTGCTGTATTTTCAAATATGTCATAAGGAATGTGTATTATTTTTAAAACTAGAAAATATGTTATTATAGTTCCTAATGTGATTACCCCTAAGCCTGAAGTCATCTCAGGACAGTATTTGACTTCCTGCCAATGCACTTAATTGCTCCTGTTGGCGACTAGAGCAGCCCATCTTCTTGCAGTGTGTTTCTGAGTGATTCCCCTGCATCCTTTTACAAAGTCTTATATTCTGTCTTCTTTGCTTGGAGGAGTCCAGCCCCATGCTGTGGAAAGGGAGGCTGTGTTTTTCCAGAAACTGTAGTGGAAAAGAGGGCAAAGGCAGATATAAAGACAGAAAGGCTTCAAGACAAGATATAGCCTCAGTGCTTCATGCAGATCATGGATCCATATAAACGTAATGTGCCCCTAAGTGTGCAGAGATGGTGCTTTATGGCTTACAGAATGCCTTCACATCCACAAACATGTTTTATAGTTACAACAACAGTCTGCTGTTCTCACAATAAGCCGCTATTTCATGTTCCCCTGCCTTTGCATTTACTCTTTTCTCTCCTCCACCTGAAAAAATTCTGCATTGTTCATTTGAAGTGTCTCCTCCTTGAAGCCTTCCCTTGAATCTAGGCAGAATCAATTACACCTTTCTCTGTACTCCCAGAGCACATTGCACATACCTGACATTTTCATAGGTGGTTTATAGTAGGTACTGGAATATAGCTCTGTTTTCCCCACGAGAACATGACCTCCCCGAGGGCAGGAGTAAAGCCTTTCTCAACCCTGCGTACTCAGCTTTAGCTCTACACCTGGCACAGAGTAGGTGGTCTTAGCTGATGTGACTTAAAGGCAAGCAAATACTTAATACCACCTCCATTTAAGAGAGGAGTAAATAAAGCTCACGTTGCTTAAAATCCCTCAGCCAGTAAGTGATGAAGTTGAGATTTGAACCTAGGTTACTTTGACTCCCAAACCTGTACCATGATTAGCAGTCACCTCCTTTATCATCACCATTGTCATCACTATCATCATCCTCATCATCGCTATTGTCATCATCGTCATCCTCATCATCATCATCTTCCCAGTGACAGCGTTGGGCCAGGAACATAAGATATACTAGTTAAAAGGATAAATATACTACCGCCATCATTATTATTATCGCTCTCCCCCTCTTCCTACTTAACACAACTTCTCTCTCATACCTCCTGCCACAGACTGTGTTGACTGCTGAAGCATGCCTGTACACCTTTAAGCTCCTTTGTACCTCCCACAGTAGCTAGCAAAGTTCTGGCATATCAGCACTTAACAATAACCTCATTGACTTGACTTGTTGGCCTTCATGTTCTAGAGCGTGGAAATGTCCCTCATCTGAGAACTCAGCACACTTTGGGGAAGTTGGAGCACAGCTCGGTCATACCCTGGGGACAAAGTTGTTGCTCTTTAAATCTCCAGCCAAAGGTTTAAAGTTGGTGTGGAACTTAAGAGTCTAAGCTCTTGGTTTAACCTCCTTTTTCATCGACTTACAAAGTAATTTTGTACAAATCCCATTATGCCAATGAGTCTTTTAGTTTCTTCATGAATGAAAATAGGAGAGGCAATATTTGTAACTCCTCTCACAGGTGTGACATGAAGGCTTACATAGGATCATGTGTGTGAAATTGCTTTTCACTCTGGGAAGTCCTCCACATGGACAAGACCTTTATGTTATTAAAAGTAAAGGGAATAAAGTCATGGCCTAGTGAAACAACCTATCCTTTCCTCACTACACCCATTATTTTGTGAAATCATAGATCTCTTGCTCATTTTCCTCTCTTCAAGCCATCCTAGACCCCAGTATCCTTTGACTGTGTGTGTGTGTGTGTGTGTGAGAGAGAGAGAGAGAGAGAGAGAGAGAGAGAGAGAGAGAGCGAGAGAGGGAGAGAGAGAGAGGAGACATAGCCATGTTATTCTGGAACTCTGGAAAGCTTGTCCAAAGGGGATCTTAGGATTTGACTTGTATATATGCAGCTCCTATTTGATGGTGCTATTTTAAACACTTCTCAGTTGGAAGGCTGGCAGCTCTGATTGCTTTTCAAAGCCCTGGCTTTTATCACCATCGTTTTTTTCTTCACACATAAATCCAGGCTATGTCCCCACCTTCTGTTTCCTTTCTGTCTTTGAGCTGAGAAGTACGCAAGATGCAATTTAGTAGCTGGGCTAGAGGGGGACTGGATTGCTTCAGAGACATCATTGTTTTTAATTGACTTGTTTGCTCTTGGATGAGTCATGTTCAGTCTGAGTTGTTTTCCCTTAACTAGATGTCAGTGGTGGTGATTTTTTTCTTGTTGTCTTTCTTTCTTTTCCTTTTATCTCCTCTTGTCAAGAACAATCAGTATTAGTTCTGATGGGGCCTAGGCCTGGCTTTGAAGGAGAGTCTTTCTCCTCTTTCCTGAAATTAGAAGGGGGTACTCCACACTTGACTGCCTTTGGATGATGGCTGAACTTCTCAGTTCCCAGCTGTTCTCATCCCCAAAGTCAAGTTTAGCCAAAGCTTCCTATTCCCACATTTCACTGCTCCCCTGCTACATCTGCACAGAGGTAGTTAAGGCTCCTGAGGGGATCATTTCGAACAGGTGTTTACATTTTAAAATTTCTAACCTGTAAGCTGAATATTTCTGGAAACAGATAAGCAGAGACTTTGAGTTCAGCAGAAAGGTCTTAGCAGCAGGGAGTGGGAAATTTACCTGCAGAATAAAAGACTGAATTAAGGTTTGGCAACTTTTTGTCAATAGAGGAACCTAAGAAACTGTTCGACACGGCTCTTGACACCTAACTGGTCTCATAAACGTTTATGAATAGAAGGAAAGGAGGGAGAGGATGGAAAGAACTGAGGGAGGGAAGGAGGGGCATCTTTAATGGCTTCTTCTTTCCCTGCTATTGATTTCGGATTTCATAGGTCTCTGTCCTTGGCACCGTCTCCATCTGCCCTTTCTCTCTAAACTCCTACCACCCAAAATAAGGTCTCCAGACCAGCAGCATCTGCATCACTGAGGAACTTGTTAGATAGGCCCTACCTCAGACCCACTGAATTAGAATCTGCATTTTAACACGATTCAAATGCCTGTTAACATACTTAGTCTTACAGCTTCAAATGTATTTGCTAATGATTCCTAAACATGCTTTTTTTTTTTTTTTTTTTTAACCCTGATGCTTTCAGGAAATTTAGATTCATGTGTGTAACTGCCCACTGCCTTACTGGACTTTCTTACTTGAAAGAACAGGAAGTCATCTTAAACTTTATATGGCTAAAATACAACCCTTGACCCTCCATACTACTCTTATTTTGCCTCTTCCCCAGAAATGGCACTACCACCCCAAAGTGTACATGTTATTTTTGATTTCTCTCTTTTTCTCACCCCTAGCATTTAATTTATCAGCTAGACCTGTGCATTATTTTTCCAAGTATATGCTCAGTTCTTTCACTTCTCTCTATCCCCACGGCTATAGACGATCGTTTTTGGTTTGAATTACAACTGATTTCCACTTTTACTCCCTACAAGCCATTTGCTAAAAACCTTCTAGAAAAATCTTTTAAAAACGTGCATCTTGTCACTTACTTGGTTAAAATCTCCTGTTGGCTTTCCATTTCATCTAGAATATGGTAATACTAATAATGCTAATAATGAATTATTATTATTTTGGAAAAATTCCTTGAGACCTATTGCCTACCTGTCTCTCCAACCCAAGACTGTATCACTTATCCCCTTTTCTACTCTGCTCCACCTTAGGGCTTTTGCATGAGCTATTCTCATTGTCTTGAGTGCTCTTTCTTGATTCCAACACACTGATTCTTTCCTCACAACTCAAATCACAGCCCAAATATCACCTCCTTAGAATAACCTTTCCTGATCACATGATCTCAGTCTGCTTCAGCTACTGTCTATGATAATCCCCATAGCACCTGTCTCTGATTTTTGTATTATTGGTTGTTATGTATGTATGCATATATTTTTTGTCTTTCCCCTCTAGAATGTAAGCTCCCTTTGAGCACACCTTGCCTGTCTTACACCAGCTAGTGTCGTAATACACAAACAGGCACATTTCCTGCTGCTTTTAGGCAATATATAGGCCAACACTATCATTTTATATGTAGATTATTGAACAGAACTTTTTCAGTTGCCCAGAACTGGCAAGTAGAACCCAAAGCTGAGGTGAAAGGGAAATCCAGTGCCAAATGAATGAGGGCAGAGACTACTTTGAGGACTCTGGAAAACTCAACCATCACCCTGACTCCCCCATCTCCAGCTATTTAAGCAAAATTTGCATCAAAAGAAGACTGAGGAGGAGAGTAGGGTGACCAGGGTCAGACATTATTGGCATAGGAGGTGTACTGTGGCTTTTTCTTTCTCTCTCCAGTGGATGTTTCCTCTAGCTCAGTGAGGGAATTTCCACAGGGAGTCACTTACAGAACTGGACTGCTTTCAAGAAGGGGAAATTGGTAACTTATTTTTGGCTGTGCTGGTTATTATTACAGTGGAATGGCTAATCTGACCCATACCTTTCTAAGCACAGTGCCCTAAAGATTTTGTATTTGCCTGTTATGGAGGCATCACTTGGTTTCTTCCAACCCAGGAAGTATTAATGGCAATCTAGAGTTATTAGAGAAGAGAGGGAAAACCCTAGATAAGAGATACTTAGACTATAGCATCTCTAACTGCACCCAATCAACCCACAGGAAGAAGGGAAAGAGAGGGAAGAAGAGGTAACCAGGCAGCATAAAAACCTTCTCTCTACCCGCAAATTCCTCATACCTAAGCCTGCTTAGGGCAGGAGTTAGAGGAAAAAGTGAACATCAAACTGGGATGATATAACTGATCTAATCTGGTCTGGGCATTTTAATTCATGAAAGTGGCCAGAAAGCTCAGAGGCCTGTTAGACATGTTATTAAAGGATAGGTTCATCAGCGCTTGAGAGAAAAGAGTGATGGGGAAAAAATTAAAAGTCTTCCATGGTTGCATCCCATCAACTTCAATCTGGTCAGTACACCAACTACAAATTTCTACTGATAGACCTCAAAGTGTACAATCTATCTAGAGGTAATCAAAGATTGAACAATATAGCTTTCTCATTCACATTTGCCATTGCATGGGAGCTGAAATAGAACTGTTCCAGTTTACAGATGGCGACTGGCTGGTGAATTTAGCTAAGGGCTTTTGATAGGGTTGTGTTAAGGAGAGTTGAGTTGTGCACTTGCTTCTCTCTGTTTTATTTTGTAGTCCCTTTGAAGTCTGTATGACTTCTCCCCAACAACCGTGAATGCTTGAGATCAGAAACTACTTCTCAGTTGTTTTCTAATTTCTTATAGCAGCCAAAACAGGATCTGGTACACAGGAGACACTCAACGTCTGTTGTCTTAATCAGGAAATGAATTTATAGCTTCAGTTTGGTTGTTATAGCTAGACCAGGGGAATTTTAGGGAAAAAAAATCAGTTAATTAAGGGTGGAAAGATTAGGGCTCAGTGTCCAATTATGTTATTTGCTAGGTATATGAATTTCAGCAAGTCACATGTTTTTCTGAACCTTGGACTTCTCACCCATTAACCATCAAGTACCATATTTGTGTCACAGGTTATTGTGTGCATCAGATGAGAGAGCACATGTGAACTCACTGAACACACAACGGTTATCCCAAAATGTGTTTTGAAGCTGTGGACTCAAGCACAATCTTCTTGGACTCTACCCTCCATGGTTGTTTGACACATGTTCCCCTCTCCCCTTTTATTCCTCCTCTTCTGTGTCCTCCTAAGATTATACATGCAGGCTGAATCCACCCTCTCAGACACATAAGAGACACATGTGAGTAGGCCGAAAGACCTTTAAGAAAAGACCAATATTTGCATATCTATTATGACTACTCACTGTTCGACTTGTTTCATTACAATTTCTATTTGGATAATATGTAAGGTCAATACTGTCACTGTTCTGGAAAATTCACTTTTTATTAAAGCAAAATGCATTGTATTTATAGAGATAACACCTTAAATGCTACAAGAAAATGTACACCAATTGCACTGGTTCCCTTGATAGGGCAAGTTTACATGCTCCATGTTTTATCATGTGTTACGAGGCGAGGGATCTGTGCCCGTGTTGGTGTGTCTCAAGTGTTATTCTTTGGCTGAACTTGAAATATGTCAGATATCTTGACCATCATTTCTTATAGACCAGATAGCACTGAGATAACCATGTTGAGAAAAGAACAAACACTAAACAAAACTAAGAAAGCTTTCTTCTCTGATCCCCAAATCAGTTTGTCCCCACTGCATCCCTCTCAGTCTCCCCATGGGCAGCTTGCTTATCTCTCCCTTTGGTCATGAACTACAAATAACAGGTACAGTGCCTGGTACATGCTAGAAACCCCATAAGTATTTGTTGAATGAGTGAAAATGAATGTCTAACACAAAGCAAGAGCTTGGTCATTGTTGAATTGTTTTTCTCGTAAGTAGATAAAACAGAATAATGAACAAACAATGCATATAGACTTTATATTGTGAGGTCTTGAATTCAAATCTTGGATTTCATCACTTATTAGATATGTGACAATTTATGTAACTGAATGAAATTCAATTTCTTTTTTTTTATTAAACAGGAGAGATATTTGTGGTACATAGTAGATAAAATGCATTGGGTTTATATTCCAATTTCCTTCACTTCTTTTTTTTGACTAACAATGAAGAAATTAGAATTGTTGGTATTTTCTTACTTATCATTCTATTCTGCCTATGTTAACAAATATAATTAAAATATGGAAAATCTTTTCATGTACATGTTTTGTTGTCTTTTCTACAAAAGCTTTGACTTCTGTTCTTTCCCCCTCCACTAATTCCAAACTCATTAAACAACTGCCCAGGCTTGTTATTCTCATATAGTGAAGTCTGTGGTTCCTAAATCAGTAGTCTTACAGACTATTAATATCGAGGTAGCAGTGGGGTTCTTTAGCTATTTTTAATATGTCACAAGGCCTAAGGGAAATGAAACGTTTACCTATTTTAAGGTTTCACATGCTAACTCGAATGTCAGATCTTTGTGAATTTTCTGGAATGAAATCTGCTCAAAATTGTTACCTTAGTTCTCTCCTGGTGATCCAAACCTCAAAGGGTGTTTTAATGTATTTTGAATCATTAAAACAATGAGAATATAATTTACTTATATCTTAAAAATGAAGTTTATTTGATAAAATAAATATTTTAAAACATGGAAGTCATGATGTGAGTATAAATAAAGAAAGGGGCCTTTGGAAAAATGAGGTATGGGCCCTTCCTAGTGTAGATCCAGTTTTGCAGCACTGCATGGTGCCTGAGCGTGGTGTTTATGTACACTGCAGTGTAAATGGCACCTCCTGGCGTTGTGCAATGTTTTGGTTTTGTAAAACTAATCTTTTTTCCTGATAGCCCCTTGTTATCCTCCTGGGATGAGATAGAAAGAACAAAGTTTGGCGAGTTAGAACTGGCATCCATTAGCTGCTGTCCTTGATCAAATCTTTCATCCCTAAGTGTAAGTTTACTCACCCCGATGTGGTGGGTGGCTCTTTCTCCGGAAGTGTTAGAAGCATACCTGATCTCTGTTTACTCAGAGTCTGAGCACATTGACAGGTGACTGATTCTATTTCTTTGTCAGCATATTTCAGCCTTTAATAAACATTTATTATTACTGCTAGCAGGAAAGCTGGGTTGCAGACTTAATAGCAGGTACAACCCTCCGAAGACTACATCAGCTCGTACACTCAGACGGCCGTTTCCCCGTATTGCGCCCCCAGCTCAGATTAATTTACAAGGAGGCAGGGGAAGTATTTGGGCACAAGAGAAAAATGGAGGTTTCTGGAGAGGAAATCAGTGCTTCCAGTGTGCACCCGCTGGAAGGCATGCCTTCTGTGTGCTATCACAGCAACCATGTGGGTCAGGCCAGATGGAAGCAGGTCTGGGACAAGTGGGTCCCCAGGGCAGGCCAACCTGTGGCATCCCTTTAAACTGATGGTTTTAAAGGTGAGGCTGGTGCTACAAGGGGGAGGAGTGGAGGAGAACCAGTGACAGGAGTGGCCAGTGGCTCTTCATTTGTCCTGAGCAATTCAGTATTTCCCCTCTGTCCCTTAACTTGCATGCCTGCCCTACTGGCTTCCTCACTCGCTCCTCGCCCCCCCACCCTGCCCCGCCCAGGAAAAGCCCAGTAGTTACCCAGACTCACCCTCTTTTGAAGGGTGTTCATCCAGTAAGCCTCTACTAGTCTTTTTAGGGGTCTCCACGGCCCCCACCCCTTGCCAAAGATGAAAACAGACCTTCCTTCATTCTATAAGCATCTGGGCAATCTAAAATGCTCTTGCACCCTAGCCATGTTGTCTAGTGTGGCCCCTGCACTCTGAGTTGTCACAGATGAGAATGAAAGGGCCAAGAGCTATTTCAGCCTGTCACTACCCCCTCCCCGCCCCAATTTTTCTAGGCTGTTTCTTCTATTTGACTCTTTGAAGGTAGGGGCCATGATTGCGTGTGGGCTTATGCAAGAGCCCAGCTTAAGCCTCAGCCGTTAGTCCATTTCTTTAAAAGGGTACCTGTACCCTTGATGTAGTCAGGTCCCTATGTAGGGCTAGAAAACTTCTCTTCAGACAGGGCTCAGATAGCTGCTGCCAAAAATTGATACTGACAATACTTTCGCCCATGAACACTGACTCAGGCCCACTGGCCTGTGTCCTTGGATGTGGGAACATGATTCAGGTTCAGGCACCAGAGCAATTCAGGTGCTGAAGAAGCCAGACTGGGTATCACTTCATGGACCTAAGGGAAAAGCAGGGTCTCATGCTAAGGGGCAATCCAGGAGCTCAGGTGCTCAAACCAAGACTAAGGACCTGGTAAGATCAGCAACCTAATGTCATGTGCCTTTTAGCTCCTGGGCTCACAGATTTCTTCTGAGAAGGAGCAGTGTAAATTTCCAAACCCTTGGGTGGGGCCAGAATGCAGATAGGGTCCACACTGTCCCCTTTGAGGTGAGAAGCCTGCAGGATGAGAGCCAGGTGCTCTTCTCACTCAGAACCTTGTTCTGAGCTCACCTTTTCCATGAGACTTCTCCAGATGAAGTGCAGCAGGCCGAGCATACCAATCTCCTGAATGACATCTTGACAGTTACAACCAGGGTCAGGCATGCTTTCCCAAGTGTCCTGCCAAGTCTTCCTTTGTTCGTTCTAACTCAGGCTCTGAAAACCCCTCAGGGGGTAGCATGCTGAAGACTCCATTTATTCACCCTAATTTAGGGTTTCACGTGCCAATAAAACATTCTAATACATGTAAGGTCTCATTGTGAGGTAAAGCAAAAATCACTACAAAACTACACCATTAGAACCACAAAATCAACATGATGGATTATTGAGTCCAAAGACCTCATTTTAAGATAGGGAAACTGGGGCTCCAAGAAGCCAAGGGTGTTGCCCGAGGCCTCATAACTAAGTGAAGGGGAGATCCATGTGAGAACCCAGTTAATTTTCCATTTTCTTTTTACTATAATACTGTCTTTTTTAAAAGCAAATTTGAGTCTTACGCAATAGAGCATCTATCATCAATACCAAGAAAACAAAAATCTAAAACAAAATAACCAGGGTTTTTTTGGGAGGGGGGGTGTGATAAATGTTGACAGGGATTTCTCTAGCATTTAGAGACTAGCCTCATGTGATTTAACTACTCCCAAGGGAAGGCTTGTGGTTTGATGGAAAGAACATAGACTTCCTTGGAAATCTCATTGACTGAGTTTGGATTCAGTTCACCTACTCAATTTTATAATATTGAGTGCGTTGTTTAACTTCTCTGAGCCTCAGTTCAGAGGTAAATAGGGCAAAATAATAACCTCATAGAGTTGGTAGGAGGCCCATGCCTCAGGGTTTTGTACAGAACAGCACTCATGTTTGGTGGCTCAATAAATGGAATTTATTTACTCATTTTTTATTTATTGAATTTATTGGAGTGACATTAGTTAATAAAATTATACTGGTTTGGGGTGTACAATTCTATAACACATCATCTGTATATTGTATTTTGTATTCACCACTCCAAGTCAAGTCTCCCTTCTTCTCCATTTATCTTCCTTTGTTCGCTTCTACCTCCCTCAATCCTCCTTTCCCCCTGTTAATCACCATACTGTTTTCTGTGTCAATGAGTTTTTCCCCTTTTTTTTTGTTTTGCTTAATCCCTTCATTTTTTTCACCCATCCTCCCACCCCCTGCCTTCTGACAGTTGTCAGTCTGTTCTCTGTATCTAAGTTTGTTAGTTTATTTTGTTCATTAGGTTTCACATATAAGTGAAATCATAAGGTACTTGTCTTTCTCTGATTGACTTAATTTCACTTAGCATAACATTCTCCAGATCCATCCAAGCTGTCACAAAGACCAAGGTTTCCTTCTTTTTAATACCTTAGTAGTATTCCATTGTGTAAATGTACCACAGGTTTTTGATCCACTCATTTACTGATGGGCACTTAGGCTGCTTCCAGATCTTGGCTATTGTAAATAATGCTGCAATGAATATAGGGGTGCCCATATTCTTTTGAATTAATGGAATTTAATATGAATTGGTCACAAAATGTTAGAAGGATCAACATAGCAATGTGGGGACGGTGAGACAATTCCAGTATTGGAAAGTGTAGAAAACCACTAAACTAAGGGCAGTATCACCAGAGCCCAGGAGCCAGAGCCAAGCAGGAGCAGGGGCCTTGGAGGATGGCTCTTCCGAGGGGTAGCCAGGTAGGAGGGCCTGGAGTCACTGCGGACGCTCCCAGACAGGAGCTCAGATCACGGCTTGAAGGACAGACCACTGGGAGCTGGAGCCTGGAGGAGAAGCAGCCACTGCCAGAGACCTGCCCAAAGCAAGGGGGGAAAGGTGAAAATTGCTCTGACTCCCCTTTTCCTCCCTCCTTCCACTCTGCCTTCATGGCCTCCAAATGGCGAAACGTTGCCTTTTGGCAAGGGAGCCTTTGACGTGTAGTTGGCAGGGGTTAGCCTCCCTGAGACAGAGGGTGGACCAGGGAAGGCAAACAGGAGTTAAATGATTTCCTGCATATAAAGTACCTAGCATTGTGCACTGAGGGTGGATCTCCTCCCCCCTGTGATGCAATTACTATGCTCCAGGACACCTGATTAAGCATCAGAGGATTGTCCTTACTAGCTGGCTCAGAAAGTTTTCAGTCTGGATGCGGTAACTGCCAACCCACTGCCTATGTGCACCCTGTTCACAGTAATAACCGTCACCGTCACCATCATTCTCATCATCACCATCATCCCGCAGGCTTTAACGAGTGCCTTTCTATCACATATTTAATCTTCAAACCAACCCAGTGAACCATATAATGAAATATTGAATAGATGATGAAATTGAGGCATAGCATTGTTAAGCTTACTGCCCAAAGTCAAACGGTTAATAGGTGGCTGATTTAAGTTTGAATTGCAACTTGACTCTAAGTTTACTCCTTTCACCTAAAGACTGTTGTCTGCTCTACAAGTGTGTCCAGCAATTTCTGGGTTTTGAAAGGCTTCGCATGGCATTTCATCTTTTCTTTCCAACAAGCAGCTGCTATTATTTTCCCTTATTTCTACATGAGAACACAGAGGTCCAGTGAGGTTAAATGACAGCCTATTGTCACATAACTCATTAGTAAGAGGTTCTAGGATGGGGATCATATTTTTTATAACCCAGTGAGCTTCTCATCATTAGAGCTAATTAAGCAAGTTACCATGAGTCTGGGTGTGGTAGAATGGGTGCCTACATAGGCTTGAGGATTGGAAAGAATCATTGCATTTCAAAGGGCTTTCTCTGGAACCCCAAATTTCTGAAGAAGGTCATTGATTTAAAGAAGCTCCATTTTCATCTGTTTCCTGTATTGAGCTACCATGTAAGGTGTTATTTGCAAAAAGAAAATAAAAAGGTTGCAATGCTTTAAAACAAAAGCAAGTTGTCTCTACTGACTAAATGACCTTCAAAGTCTTTTTCTCGGCTCTGATTCTGCAACATGATGAATTAACAAACACCAACACACACTGCTGTTGAAACTGCAATATGGGGGTACTATGCAGAGGACAGGATCGTCTCATAAAAGCTGAATAAACGGCTATTTCAAGTTCGGTGGGTGATGGCACAGGGGCCTTCATTTCCGCTCCTAGCCAAGGAAAATTTTGATCAGGCTGCCGGCTGCCTGCCCACTCATCTGCAGCAGGAAATGGATTTAGCGTCTATATGGGCCAGACTCCCGTATTTATCATCCAGTTAGGCCTAATCAAAATGTTTTCCATTTCACCTGGTAAGTGCAAAGGGCTCAGAGGAGGGTCTGAGTGATGGTGGTGGGCCCCCATCGCTTTCTCATCACTGAGTTGCAGTTGTTAAAAGTCCCATTTCTCCTTAGTGTCTCACTCAGAGCTGAGACAGGCAATTTCTCCCGTCCCCTCCCCCAACCTCCTCTGCTCCCTACAAACTGCTCTTGGCAGCAGCAAAAATCTATGGAATTGACCCCAGAGGGGGAGGGAGGAAGGGCAGATTGTGACCCCAAGGAAGGCTGAGGTCAGAGGGGAAGCTCAGAACTGATAGATGAAATGAACCTCGGAGCAGGAGCCTCCTCGGATAATGAGGGGCTGCAACCTCCTGGGATGGGGCAAAGATGGGGAGGGGAGGCCAGAGGTCCTCTTAAGTATGGGGGACTGGGAAAGGGGATTGGACTATCTCTGGTCCCTTGGGTGAAGAGGAGGTGGGGGAAGGGGCTGCTGATTAGAATGAAAATGTGATAGTCATGCAAAGCTTCCAGTTGGATTTATGCATTCTTTGCAAAGATGCCTGGAAGAGAGTACTTGACAGCCCCCATTAGAGGAGGAGAAATGGAGGATATTAAGCCTTGTTCTGTTAGGGGAACCCCCGGGACTCAGAGGGTGGAGGTGCCCCTGCTGAATTCATTACTGAGGGAGTACTGTTTTCATAAGAAAAACAAATAGTGCAGAAATTTCTCCACTTTGATGCAGCAAATTCTGATTTGGGCTACACTGGGATGGAATATCCCCCTGTGGCTGTCAGTATCCAAAAGCAGACATAATTATTTTCCTTTGTGGGATGTTATATGTGGCATGGGGGTGGTGGGAAAAACAGGAGCTTGAAGTTGATTCGGGTTCGTCTGGGAAAAGGGTTGTTCAAAGTCGTGAAATAGAACTACTGAGACAGCCTAAGCAATGCGGCCCTTGTGTCGGGGCGATGGAAAGCCGTAAGCGTCTTTTTAGCAGAAATAACAAGATCAGAACTGTGCTTCTGAGGATAATTCTGACAGCCTAGTGAAAGGAGGGCTGAAGGGACTGAATGGGACCTTTCCCCCTTTTTATGTCCCCGATGAGCACATGCATCTGTTGGACACTAGGCCAGAAGGCCTTTAGAAGATAGTCACAGCAGCATAAGGGAAAGGTGGAGATTACTATCTCAACAGAGGAAGGATAGTGAGAGGCTAGTAGAGTTATGATGCTCTGAGTATTTCGTTAGAGCCGACCTTATACTCAACACTGTATGTATATCACCTCCTTTAATGCTTGCAACCCTCCTGCAAGGTAGGTATTGATATTAACATAGCCTGTTACAGATGAGAAAATGGGCTCAGCAATGTTAATTAACCTCTCAACATGACTTTAACCAACACACACAGTTTTTCATTTGCTGGGAGAATAAAAAGATCTTTCTCTTCAGTCCACTCACCTCAGCTTGCCATCTTTTATCTGCTTGTGACATGGGGTTTTATATCCAGAAGGGCTTTTTAGATTACCTAGCCCCCCCTTCCCACTTTATAGAAGACTGAGGCAGGAAGTAGGGGCAGATACAGCTCAGGTCTGTGTTCTCTCTATTCTGCCAAATGGCCTTTCTTTCTCAGTTGTCAATATGAGCCCTCCTCTCGTCTGAATCTCATACCACACTCCCACAGACAGGAAATTGACTTAGACCAGTTATGTCTCTGGAGCAGTTTGAGATGAAGTGATTGTCAAGAATCCCATCCCATTCCCCCCACATTGAGTCACCAATTTTATCTTTCATCCCTTTTTGCCTCTGATGCTCAATGACCCTCCTTAATCTTTATCACAAAAGATTACCTAGACATGCTAAATCACCTACTATGCGCTCAGAAGCTCCCTTCTATAACATCAAGTAATTTAACCCCTACACCAGTCTCATGAGCTGAATGGCATTGTTTTGACAGTTGAGAAAACTGGGGTTCGGAGAGGTTAAATAACTTGCCTACAGTCACATCACTAGGAAGCAGCACGGCAAGATTCAAACGGAGGTTGATCTCATTACAAAGCACCCCCTCATGAAAAGGGGTCCTTCTCCTGTTTTTATGCCCTTTTATTACTGGGCAAACATTTTTTAGTGCCCATTTATATGTCAAATACAGTGACAAGCACCGGAGACTTGCCCCAAAGGTGAGAGACTCATTCTGTGCCCCCACTGAAGCCCTAAAAGGAAGGACGGAGGTTAAACAGCAATGTTTCTGTTCTCCTGTTCTTAATAATAGAGCACTTGTATCCACAGCACTTGACAGTTCACAGAGCATTTTATATCCATTTTCTTAGTGGAGGGACACTTAGGAAACATAGAATTTCTGTCTCTCTCTTCCCATAGAGAAGACAACATGGAAAACAATAAACAGTCTCACAGAGGTTGGGTGAAGTGTGGAAGGCCACACAGCTGGTAGTGTGGTCTGATTTCTCAACCACTGCTCTTCACGGAGCTCAACATGGATTCTTTCTCTCCTCTTAACCATTTGTCGGCCAAACCCGGCTCTTCCTTTCACATCTGTTGAAACTTTCTCCATAGTCTCCCTTGTAGCTATAAGCTGACATGACATCTTGTTCTCCCTTACTCTAAATCAGGCTGTTTATATTCACACTCTCCAGATCTTTGATCCTTTACGTGGTCTTCTTCTCTCTTTCAGGTTTTGTGTGACTTGAATGGCCCCCTGAAAACCGTTCTGCTCCATTTCAAAGTTTAAGCCTAAGGAACTAGATCAGGTCCAAAGAGCACAAAGTTCATTCTCCTTTCAACTATCCATCCATCCATCCACTCTCCCTCCTTCCTCTTTCTTTCTCTCATTCCTTCCCTCCGTTTCATCTTTCCTTCTTTCCTCCCTTCTGACTATCCATACATCCATCTACTCAACATAAATGCTGAAAATCTACGATGTATGAGACACTTTTCTAAGCACTAGGAATGCAACCGAGACCAAGACATGCAAGTTTTCCCCCTGGCTGGTGTGGCTCAGTGGATTGAATGCTGGCCTGTGGACCAAAGGGTGGTTGGTTTGATTCTCAGTCAGGGCACATGCCTGGGTTGCGGGTCAGGTCCCCAGATGGGGGCATGCGAGAGGCAACCACACATTGATGTTTCTCTCCCTTTCTTTCTCCCCCCTCCCCCATCTCTAAAAACAAATAAATAAAATCTTTGGGGAAAAAAAAAACACATGCAAATTTTCCCTTCTAGTAGGGCAGACAGAATATAAATAAGGAAATAAATAAAATGTCAGACAGAGGTAATTGCAATGAAGAAAATAAAATGGCGAAGTAGAGGGTGACTGCGGGCTGATGTTTCAGTGGTCAGGGAAGGTCTTTTGGGCTAAGTGGCATTTGCACTGCACCCAGCTCTTTCAAGGTCTGGGGGAATGATCTTCTAGGGAGAAGGAATAGGAACTGCATAAGCAATCTTCTACCTGCTTACACTACCAACTCACAAAATCAAGATTTACTCGGCTCTCCCAACATTCTTCACGTAGGAAACAGTGCAAGAATTCTTGCTGACTTAATCTCATTTAATAGAGAAAATGATGAAAAACCAGAGTGCTCACGGGCGCCTCTCATGATCTTCAGGGATGGGGATCAACGAGGCCCAATCTAAGGGAACGACCACTGGAGAAGGAGTCCGGAAGCCACACTCCTGAATTTGGCTCCACACTGACTCGTTGTGGGAACATCACGTAACTCACTTTTCCAAAACAACCTTTGTTTTTCTCAAAAACAATCAGTAGTTATAGAATTTTAAAGTGACAATAAACTAATGTGAAAAATAAGTAAAATAATAGTGGTAACATTTATTGAGTGCGCATACCATGCTAGAAATTATTTTAAGTGCTTTACATATAACACCTTTAATCCTCTGAACAATACTATAAATACTATTATTATCTAAATATTAAAGACAAAGGATCCAAGGCACAAACTGATTAAGTAACTTGCCCCAGTTCCACAGACCCTAAGTGACAGGTCTGCATTCAAACCTAGGTCATCTGATTTGAGTGCCCCAGCTCTTAAGACTTACACAATACTCCTTATCTTTATTGCCTAAAAGAAGACAATAGAGCAGGTGTCCTAGTTGAAGTTGAAGTCAGGATCTCTAACCCTCCCCGTGCATCTTGACTTCTCCCCAGAGATGTTTTCCTGGCCCCTAGGCTCTGGGAGACACAGTTTGAAAGTCTGAGAACAGTAAAGGCTCTTCCAGCCTTAAATATTGCAGCTCCAGGGGTAAGCAGGCCGCAGATGGCATGGTAAAATGGGATTCCAGAAGCACTTCTCATTGGAGATCATGAGCGGCCTGGGGAAGAGTGAAATCAGGGATGGGTACGCGCAGTGGCAAAGTTCTCTCAGCTGGTGGAATCCATCGGCCCTGGGGTCATCTGAGGTTCACCAGGAGGGAACTGATATCTGACTCTCTCTGACCCTTTGCAAGGCAGACCTAGGAGGGAAGGGGGGGGCATTGAGATCAGGACACACTGGACTCTCCCCAGACCACCTCTACTCATGTTTTCTCCTCTTTCATCCAGCCCAGATGCAGTCCCCTTTCTCTAGTTTTCCACATTGATACTGCCACACTGGTACACGGAGACCAATGGCTCCTCCTCTCTGTCCTAGGTGAAGAGAGGGAAAGGTTTCTTAGTTCCAGTGAAGTAAGGTTGGCAGGATGTATTCCGTAGTGATTAAGCTAATAAATTCTGAAGACAGACTGTATTGATTTAAATTCCAGCCATCTCTAGCATAGTTTCTGAGCTTGACTTTTAACCCCTTCAGTCCTTAGTTTTCTCTTCATAATGGAAACAACATATTAACATGCTTAATTCATATGACTTAAAAATTATTAAAAAATTAAACGTGATAACAAGAGTAAGGTACTTAACATACGGAGTGACATTTGGTAACTGCTCAGTATAACAGTTAAGTCAGAGCACTTATTAAAAATGGAAGAAAAATTGGTGCTTTGTACTTAACACAGATTCCTTATCAAAATTCAACTAAAATTTGACCCCAGATGTGATTAGTTGGTTTAGTTTACATTTGCTTTCATTTATTTTAAAGAAGAATTTACTGAATATTAATAATTACCGGGAATTTGGCCAATGTGGAATATACCACAAAAATGCAAAGTTAAAAACTAGGTATCCCTCCCTACTCCTTCAAGATTTAAAAAAAAAAAAAAATCTGTCCTGATGGGTAGCAGTGTATCGCAGAGCAAAGAACCTGATATCGGGTTTGGCTGCCCCTAATTCTAAGTCCTTTCCAATATATCATGCTGTCTCCTTTCTTAGTAGGTAACAGAATTCACTCAATCATGATTGAGGAGTACGTAAAGGCATGAGTCAGGCTACCTGGATTCAAAAGTCACCTGCTCACTTACTGCCTCTGTGGCTGTGGATAAGAGGGTATCTGAGCATTAGGTTCCACTCATCTGTAAAACGTAGATAGGCAATGCTGTGTTTAACAAATGGTACCAATTTTTATGTTTTAGTCAAATTCCAAGGTTCTTTTCAGTTCAAACAATAGTCTCTAATTTCTCCCTGCTAAAGGAGGCTGGGAATTAGAGGAGAATAACATAAGATTGGGAATTGGGATTATTGGGTCCTAGGCTAAGCTTTGCTCCTACATCGCTATCAGTTTTGGACAATCATTTGACTTCTATGAGCCATAGTTGTTCCACCCTCCCACCGTGGTTCAGGTTATGTATGTACTCTGTTGGGTGCATTCTTTTTAATGGATTGACTGCAATAAGAAAGATGGGCCTTATTTCGGATAAGGAAAGATTTAGAAAATAAAACTTGACTACCCTATGACATACTTTCTTCCTTTCCCTTAACTTTTAATTTCTATGCGCACATGATTTTTATATAATTCATGATACTTGTGTGGGCAATGTGTTGACATTAGCTGTGCCTGCATGGGACCAGCACATCTGGGACAGAAACTGAGAAGATACTGGTAGCTACCCAGCTGTATTATCAACAACAGCCCTCAAAGGCACAATATTTTAGATCTGTAATCTGGAACAAGCTGGAAATTTCAACAAATATCTGTTGGGATCCATCCTTTTCTAGAACCTACTTTATGCCCCATTTTTCCAACTATGGGAGACAACTCTGAAAAGTAGCTATTCCCTTTCACAGGTGAGATAACCAGGCTTTGAAGTAAAGTGACTTAACTGAGGTCACACTGAGAAGTAAGGGCAAATAGAGATTCCAAAGTAACTTTCAATGTGAAATCTTAGTCCATTCTTGCCTTAGAATTTTATGCCTGTGATTCCCTCTGGAGTACAGTCACAGTCACGCCAAATCATGCAATTCTGTGACTTCAAAGTTGAGAAACCCTATACTCCTTGCAGTCCAGGCTTTTGTATCTTTTGTAGATGATGGAGAGATGATGAAGATTAAAAGTCACAGCCTCATGTTAACCCGGCTGCTACTGCTCATGAGTCTGGGGCTCTGAAATTGTATTGCTGTTCTCACCATATATATCATTTCACAGGGGGTGGGATGGGCAGGGGGTGGGAGGACGGAACAAAGAAGGCAGAATGCAGTACAAGCTGAAAACCAAAGACTCCTGAGCTGAGGGCTTTTTGGTCCAAAGGGCCTGGCTCATTAGGGTGACATGTCTTCCCCTCTTTACCCTCATTCCTTCCCGCTATCTTTTTCCTAGAAAAATATGGGGATGGAAGTCTCTATCACCTAAAAAGAACAATAGAAAGACATTGTGGGTGAGCCGAGGGGAGGACAGAAAAAGATGGCTATGGCAGAGGGCAAAAAAAATCTTACTGTTAAAAGTCCCTGACAAATGCATAAAAGAAACAGTCTTTAAAGCAAAGCACCAGAATGCATTTGGTCAAAGATCTTTCTTATACTCATCAGCTCTGTCCTTATCTTTTACAGCTTTTTCCGCAGAGTTAACAAAATCAATATTAGTTTATTTTATGGAATAGAAATATTGTTCAGAAAAGCTACGATTAGAATTTTAAAATCAAATCCTATTTTCTCTTAGCTCAAATTATAGAATTGGAGAAGTATTTGGTGGAAAAAAATATTGGTCTAAGATATAATAGCATTATTCTTATAATTGCAAGATATCTTATAAAATTCTGTATTTACATTTTTAAATATTAATTTTCAATGAATTATTAATAACCTGAATAGTACCACAAAATCTTCATTGAAAAGGAGCTAAAATATAACAGGAACATGCAAAAGGTAATATTAAAGTTTTAGCTTGACAGATAGCGATAGATAACATTAACTGAGACAAGGAATCAAAGAGAAAGATTAAGCTGGCTCCGGACTGGAAACAATCACGTGTTGTCCATATGCAAGTAGAAAGAAATTTTATGAGGTTTAGTGAAAATGTCAGACTCTCTTTCTCCCGGGCCTTTGAACATTTTCCCTTTTGTCTGGATAATTTTGCCATATCCCAGCATTCTTTGAAGCTCCCCATGTCTCTTACTAACTATATTTCTCCACAGCACTTACCACCTAACATAATATAAAATATTTTTATTATGTTTTGTTTATCTCTCCTCTGTACCTCGAGGACGGGGATTTCACCTCTTGCCATCACAGCTATATTCACTGCATCCGGAACTGCTCTAGCTGTGTAGAAAAACCTTCATAAATATTTGTGAAAAGGATGAAATCCCACCTTGTGGGGCATCTTCTTCCTGAAATTTATCCTGAGCAAGTTTACTCCACCACAACACTTTTTATACCATATATTTGAGTAAAATTTTATATGAAACTCATTTAACATAAAACTTACCATTTCAAAGTGTGCCATTCAGTGGTATTTAGCCTATCTATCAACATTTCTGCCTAGTTCAAAAACATTTTCATCAGACCAAAAGAAAATCCCGTAGCCATTAACTGATCACTCCCTATTCCCTCCTACCCCCAGGACCTGGAAATCAGCAGTCAGCTTTCTGCACCCACAGATGTACCTGTTCTGGGTATTTCATATAAATGGAATGGTATAGAATGTGACCTTTTGCGCTTGGGTTCTTTTAGTTAGCGTAATGTTTTCAAAACTCATTCATGGTATAGCATGTATCAGATCTTCATTCCTTTTATGACTGAGTAATATTCCATTAAATGTAGATACATTGCTTTGTTTACTCCTTTATTTGCTGAAGGACATCTGGGTGGTTTCCACCTTTTGGCTGTTGTGAATAGTGCTGCTAGAAGCCGCCCTTTGCGAGCATGTATTTGTTCACACCACAGACTGATTGCTCCTTTTCTAATCTGTCTCCCCTACAAAGTCATGGACTCCATGAGGGCTGGGACCGAGTCTGTCTCGTTCACAAATATGCCCCCAGACTGACCTGTGGCCTGGAAAATACCTGCTTAATGAGTGACTGAATACAAAATGTCCAGGTTCCTTGAATTTTTAATTAACCTCACATGATTGAAATTCACTAAATAACAGGGTTTACCACAGCCTTCAAAATTTCAAAAATGCTGCAAATATAAAAGAATGTCAATGCCTTGGTTCTAGGTAAGGACTAAGTGCAGGGGAGGGGAGGGAGATGAGGGCAGGCGAGAGGAATGAAGGGCTTACAAGGGCCAAGAAAGAGAAGGCGGCTGAGGGAGGTGGAGAAGAGGGGGATGAGAGGGTGGGAGGGCTGAGGCAGGGAGAGGAGGAGGTTCGCGCAGAGGGTGCCTCTCAGCCCCTGGAGCTGTCTCTGCCCTCAGGAGACAGGTTTTTGTCTTCATTGTCAAACACCAAATTTCATTTCTGAAGCAAAGGTTTGCTTCCGTGTGGAATTCTGATAGTGTTCAAGAGTGACTTCAGCTTTCAGAGATAAACTTTTGAAATGGAGAGTTGTCTTCAAATTTTAGTTACTTTTTTAAAAAACGGGGGTAAAAATCACATAACAAATGTACCCTCCTAAAATTAAGTGTACATTACAGTATCAACAACTATATGCACATTATTGTACAATAGGCTTTGAAAATTCTTCATGTTGTATAACTGAAACTCTATAGCTATTGAACTAAAGTCAGCATTTATTGAACACCTACTATGTACCTGCAATGAGAGAAAACCATTATCTCTCTGGGTAATTCGTTCCTTTGTCCATTTACATCTGAGAATTATGTCCATTTATATACACTAATAATAATTAAGCACATATTCGTATAATGCTTCTCAATTTATGTTACTTTCCTTATATTTATAGGTACCTTATCTTGTACATTATTAAGTACTTCCTTTTTATCGCATTATTTAATCCCCTCCCAAACTGTTATTATTTTCATTTTAAAAATGAGGAAACTAAGGTCAAGAGAAGACAATTGGTTTCTCCAAGTTCACAGAGCTAAGAACTAAGATCTAATGGTTTTTGAAGGCAAGTTTTTCCCCAAATCATTGTGCTACAATGATTCATTCCAAATAACATTAAACAGTGACTTTAGCACTGCCTCTTGGGTTGCTGGGAAAAGAGAAAAAATATTGTAAGATAAACTTTATTATTCTGGTTCAAAATATCTAAAAAACAATTTACCATATAAGTTGCTTTCTTCTTTCAACCAACCTTTCTAATTTAAAATATTTTTCTTATTTAGCTTTTATTTCTTTTTCTGAGCATTATTAATTTGCAAACTTTAGCCATTACATTCAATGAATGCTGAGTTATAGCAGCCAAATTTGGGCTTGAATCCTGGATTTGCTACAAAATTAGTTCTTTGACCTTAGAGAAGTCATTTAACCTTTTGAAGTTTCAAGGTCCCATCTGTAAAATGGAGATTATAAGAGTATCTATCTTGTGCTGTTGTAATGAGGAGTAGATGAGACAATGCATCAAAACTGCATAGCATATTTTCCTGGTCCATGGCAAGCACTTAATCAGAGGGAGATATTATTATCATCCTAAATATAAAATCAGTGAACGCCTTATCCAAATGAACCCATTTTTGGTAGAGGACTGAATTCTTGCAGCTTAGAAAGTATGGAAAGAGTTCAGAATTTGAAGTTAAATACTTGTAAGTAGTATAGATTTGGTTTCCTTATTGTATAATGGGAATGGTAATACCTATCTCACTAGATTTTTGTGAGAATATTTATAAAGATCCCAAGACATAATAACTGCTCAATAAATAGAAGCTACTGTTATTATAATAATATTATTATTTCAAATTTAAGAATTCCAAATTCATCCCTTAAGTATTATGACATGTCCTTCTGTGTCTCTTTTTATGGTCTTTGTTTTGATATCTGTTTTGTCTGATATAAGCATTGTTACCCCAGCTTTTTTGTTTCCTGTCTGTTTGCAGGGAATATTTTTTTCCAACCCTTCACTTGCAGTCTGTGTAGGTCTTTTGTTCTGAGAAGGGTCTCTTGTAGGCAGCATATGTGCAAGTCCTATTTTCTTATCCAGTCAGCTACCCTATGTTTTTTGATTGGAGCATTTAATCCATTTACATTTATAATAACCTTATTCATTGCCATTTTACCCACTTTGTACCTGTGTTCCTCTCTCTCTCACTCTTTTTTTTCATCTTATTAAAGTCACAGATCATGGGATTTAGGTACTCAGATGGGGCTCTCAAGGTGAATGCCATCCAGGCACAGAATTTTCCTTTTGGGAGGAGAACACAGACAACCCTCAAACACTAGACCAGAACATGGAGATAGTGATTAACAAGATGCATCTTATAGCCTAGACTCTAAAGTGCCAAGGTCATGTACATGTCATGGATGTTTGCATCTGCCTCTTGTTCTTCCTTCTGATCCAAAGCTTTTATATTCAATTTAAGTCATTTGTAGAACATCCCCTACATGCGTGACCCCATGCCAGTCACTGGGAAACACAAAGACAAGAGATCTAAGCATTAGATCTCTTCTCTGTCTACCTTTCTGGGGGTTGGAGGGGGTGGATTTTCAATTCCATGGCTTAAATACATCTGTATGCTGATACTACAATTTATTTCTTCAGTTCCACCCTCTTCTCTGACATTCAGACTCATCTCCACTTGCCTATTTTCCACATTCATTTAGGTGTGAAGCATCTGAAGGGTAATGTGGCCTAAACAGAACTGTTGATGTATTCTTTTCCCACCCCCATAAACCTTCTCTTCCCCCAGCATATCACATTTCAGTAAATGGTACCATAATTCATCCAATTACTCAGGCTAAAATTGGAGTAATCCATGGCCTTTGCCAACTTTCACATCTTATATCCAATGCGTCAGCAAATATCAGCTGCGTTATCTTCAGAATCCCAATCCTACCACTTCTCACTGACCCCCTCCACTACTGTCCTAGCCCCACACGTCAATCTTTTGCTTAGCCATTTCTCCTTCCTGACTGAACCCCCTGCTTTCACCCTTACCTCCAGGCCGATGTCTATGACTACATACATTGTGCACAACTCCAGGGACACCATTTGCATAGACTTTAATGTGAGAACACCCCTGAAGTCATGCAATGCAATGGCCCTACTTGCCTTCTTCTAGCCTTTTCTTCATGAAGCAGAATTTTCAAATTAAAGTCAAAGCCTGTCACTGCTCTACTCAGAACTCTTCAGGACTTCCTTTCCTGCCTACGGTAAAATGTGAAGTTCTGTAAGATGCCACAGAATCTAACTGCAGGGCACAGATTACATAATTCTGCTCTTCTTACTGTCTTCTAGCCACATGAGTCTCCTTGCCTTTTCTTGACCATTTCAGCTACATTTCTCTTAGGGCCTCTGACTTTGCTAGTTTCTCTACCTGAGATGCTCTTCTCTCAGGTATTTGCAAGGCATGTACTCTCATTTTTGTCAAGCCTTTGCTTAAATGTCCCTTCCCAGAGAGGGTTTTCCTGATTGTCTTATAATTTAATTTAATATTATCTTACCCTGCTTTATTTTTCTTTATAGCACTTATTCTACCTTACATTATATATTTACTTGTTTATTTGGTTGTTCTCTGTCTCTACTGTGAGCATTTAATCTTTTTGAAGGTAGGGATTTTTATTTTATTTTATTTTATTTTATTCCATTCACCACTGTATTCTCACAAGGGCAAGTGCATAATAAGTGTTCGAAAATATTTGGAAACTGGATGAACAGAATATGAAATTCATTCATTGGTTCATATAGTCCTTTCTCCCTTCCTTCATTGAATAATCGTTTACTAATAAACTGTGCTGTGCTAACATCCCACGTACATCATTTATTTTAATCATCACAATGATATAATCTTTAATCTACAAGTTAACAGAGTTTTGCAGAGAGTCAGAATCTGGGCCACTCGAGGCATCAGTCTGATGGACTTCATTGCCCATGAGCTTTCTACTCTAAGAGGTTATCATCTACCTAAACCATGCTGCTAGTGGTTCTATATGTAAGTTGATAAAATAAAAAGTGAGAAATGATTTAATTATGACAACAAGTAGAGTGTATTGGGGAGCGTATTTGTCAGATTTTCCTGCAACAATAAACAACCCCATTATCTCAGAGGCTCATGACAACAAATACTTATTTCTAATTCATGAGGGCTTTGGGTTAGCTGAGTTCAACCCAACTCTTGTGTCTTCTCATCCTACAACCTCAGTTGAAGGAGTGGCCTCCCTCTGGGATGTGCTATTTTCATGGTGGAATTGGAAGTGAGAGAGATCAACCCAAACCATGCAAGCACATTTGAAGTACCTGAATGGATATGGCAAGTGTCATATAGTCCTGATACTCTATTTGTCAAAGTATGTCACATGGCCGAACTCAAAGTCAATGAGGCAGGGATGTATCTTCCTCCCTGTTTGTGCAGTCATATCACATGGCAATAGATGGGGATATATAATCTCATTACAGAGAAGCAGAGAATAGTTCAGAAAAATAATCCCCAATGTATTAGTGAAAGAGAAGGTATTTCAGAAAATGAGCTCTCTGAAGCAAAAATAACAAAATCCCTCCCCCACCCCCAATATCTCTGCAGGAGAAGTATCACCATGGTTTAGGACCCATCTTCACATTGGCAAATTTGGATTGACAAATATGATTTCCAACAGCAGGGAATGGCTTCAGAGGGACTTCATTCATGCTTTCTTTTGTGCTTTCACTCAGCAAAGACTTTAAGATCTCATTCTGTGCTAGACACAGAGGAAACAGATAAACTTTACAAAAAGAGTGTTGTGAAAACTAGCTGTTAAACTACTTGTTTACAATTAGAGCTATAGATTTTTTAGCAGCCAAGCCTTTGGCACACTGTTTGGAAGATCTTTTTCTCTTGCATCCTGGGAAGCCAAATCAGTCTTGGAGAACAAGGCATTAGAATGAAGGGAATTAGTGTCTGGTCAGAGTTTTCACCAAGGCATTGACCCATTGACTCTTATATGAACAGATTAGGCATAACACTCATTTACATTCTCTCTCTCTCTTTCACACACACACACAGAGCCTTGGAGATGCCTTGATTCATGCTCTTTTGAATCTTTTCTCCTAGACTTCATGTATAACTCTTCAGCTAACATCATTAATCAAGGCTTTAATGGACAACTACGATTTTATTTATTCAATAACGCCCCTCTCATTTTTCTTGGAATAGGCTTTCTTTTTTTTTCCCTGTTGAGGATTGTTTCCTCCTCTTTCTTCTGCTATAACGGTGCAATCTGCCGGAACCACTGTCTTTTCACATGGCTCCCCCTCTGACCGCTGTTGATTGGTTTGTAGGTGGGCATCTGATCTAAGCCTGGCCAATACAATCTGTTGTTAGAACTGAGGTTAGAAGAAGGAGTCATTTCCCCTTTCCACAGGAAAAAAAAGTGGGTGATGTGAGCCTAAGAAGGACGGCAGCCTGAAATCTTCCTGAGGGGAAAATAAAGCTGGCACACCAAAAGCGTCAGAGAAAAGACACTGGCACATGCCATTTTGGGTAGTTTTCAAGCCCCGTGTCCAATTGTTCTTGATGTCCAGCATATTTCTGTTCTGACTGTATTTTATTATGCATCGCTTTCTTGGATCTTGTGAATAATTAATTCCCCCCTTTGAGGTAAAGATAATTTAAGTTATATTCCTATTTCTTGCAAACAGGTCACTCTTTGAAGTATAGTGGCATTTTAAAAACTGTCCTTGGAGAAGAGCAGACTGAAGGGGAACATAAATAACTATTTCAAGGATCGGCAGAGGAAGGGGGGCCTGGCAGAGAAACAAGAGGAAAACCAGGAGAAGGTGGGGTCATAGATGATTTAGAGAGGGGCTTTTCGAGAAGGAAGGTAAAATCTACCATAGTAACACACATTTCTGAGAGAACTGGCAAGTTGGAGACCAAAAAATATTGGATGTAGTCACAAGGAGGTCACTGATGACCTCAGTGTAAGGCATCTGTGGGGGGATGATGGATGCAGAAGCCGGCCCACACGGGCCAGGGAGCAAGTGGGAGCTGAGGAAGCCGGGCTCGTGCGGGTAAAGAATGTTAGGAGATTTGACAATAAAGAAATGGCAAGAAGTAGGGTCAGGGTCAGTATAGGGCACTTTTTGGAGGAAAGGCTTTTCATTTCTTTTCCATTCTTAATATGGAAGAGATACAATCATCAGACATTTACTGAGTACATTTTATACTTTCAGCACTATGTTATGTGTTGGAATAAAAAGATGAATAAAACACAAACACGATTAAGTAAATTATGGTATATCCATAAAATGGAAAACTAGCAGCCCTAAAGATGATGTAAAAGTACTATTTAAATAATGAAAACTGTCAGAATATTAGTTTAAAAATCAGGTTATAAAACAGCATGCACATATAGTCTAATTTTTACTGTATACATCCAAATAGATAAGTATGTATAAAAAAAAGGCTGGAAAAACACACAGAAAAATATAAGTAGTGGTTAATGGTGCTGAGATTTATGGGTAACTTTTATTTTTTTCTTATCTGCACTTTCCAAATTTTCTACATTTAAACTATGCTCTTTGGTAGTAAGAAAAATATACAAATATAATATATTTATAAAAAAGATGTAGTGTAGACCCTAAAGTTGGGCAGCAACTAATAGAACGGACAATAGACTAAACAAGCAAGTACACACGACACTTATTAAAACCAAAGGCAAGAGGTTATATGAGTGGAGAGTAATTATATCTGCCCACTGGGGCTGGGGAGGCTTCTCAGAGGAAGTGAAAAATGAGCAAGAATTGGTCTGGCTAACAAGAGGCAAAAAAAAAAACCCAAAACAAACAAACAAACAAAAAAAGCTGAGCACAAAATAGAGCAGTCCATGAAATACTCAAGCAATTTGGAGCAGTCTGGGGGCAGAAGGGAAAAGTAGAGCAGAGAAGTGCGGCTGCCTGGGCAAAGCAGCCTCTGCTGCCCATTAAGGACTAGGACATTATCCCTTAGTACCGGCAATGGAGAAGACCGATAGGCAGGTCTTTATCCTGTCCGTCTGCTCAGCAAGTCACCTCCTGCACAGGTTCTGCATGTCAGAGCGGTACTGCATTGGGCCTAATGGCCATGTTTTCACATCCCTGCCTCACTAAGCAACAGGATATGGTGACTCCGGTAAGGGTGCCACCTCAAGTGAGGTGGCTCTGCAGGCAGACGCTGAAGGAGCTGACAGCAGGGGGCAGGGCAACAAGTCTTTCCTAGAAGGGGAGTCTGGGTGTTGTATCTCTTTGTCTACAGGAGCTAACAACTGTGGACTGCATGCTAATATCAGAGTGCTCATTTCATCTCCATCCCACCGTCTGGAGTACTACTGTCATCCCCATTTTTACAAATCGGGGAAGATGCACAAAGAAATCAAGAAATTTACTCACGGCCATTTGATTAACCCATAGCCTACACTGCCTGTCACTGAGAGTGCAGAGGAAACAAGGGAATGGGATTGTGACCTGTGACCAGTGGCATGGTTGTACCGACCTCACAGTTCTCCTCAGTCTCCTGTCGCAGGACACGACACCTGAGCACTCGGATGCTGTCTGCCGTCTTCCCTCTGCCCGACCTCCCTCCCTTCTCCCATCCCTTCCTTTAACCGTCTCTCCCATTCTTTTTTCCCTCAGATACCATTTATTATCACAGGAAGAAAAATCAAATTCAACAAAGTACACATCGATTTATTAAAGAAAGTCTAGCATGGGGATTACTAAAATACAGACTTCAGTGAAATTGTGCCCCAGTGAATGTTTTTAAAGCCATGTTTCAAAAAGATTATCCATAGGAGTTATGAATAATTTTTGTGAAATGACAAGAATCGACACTAGTTAGTAGAGGCAAATTTTTGTGTTCTTAGATTGTCACTTTCACTTAAGTTTCTAAGATGATCCTCCCCTCCCCTTAAGTGATATCACCATTTTAAAACATGGTTCACCCAGGGAAAATTTTAAAGCACACAAACCAATTTAATATTTTGTAAAACACAGCCATGGTGATCGTTGTTATTTTTTCGCCCAGAGGATGGCTGGGAGAGTGTCTGGGGTGGGAGAAAGTGCTGAGGGGTTTGGCAGTGTCCTACAGGATTGTGGAGACCCAAGAGACAGAGTGACAAAGGAGAAGGCACAAAACCACCCTTCGCAGCCTCAGGACCCGGATATGAACTTCAGCTTCTTGCACTCCCTTGCTCTGCGATGGGTGGAATTCACCTCCTGTTTCCAAGCCTCATTTCCACAACTAAAAATGCCCGTGTCATTGGATTATTGTCAGAGTTAAAGAAGAAGAGGCCTATGAGGGAACCTGGCTCCCCAAGGGTACGGAGAAGCATCATCTGAATGTGAATCAAAAACGCATTTCCTTCATCTTCAGGCATTTACGATTTTATAGTTTGAGACAGTTCCTTTCCCCTCCTCCTCTCATCTTTCTTATCCTCTAGTCCTCCTGTACGATGGGGATTTCTGCATTCAGGGGCTCCCTGGAGCTTCGGGCTTGGAGTACTGGCGGAGGGCATGATTCCTCCCTTGCACTCAATCAACCTGGCATTCATTCTGCAGCCCGGGAGAGAGGCCAGTCTGCTTCCTTGACATAAACACACTGAACAAGCAAGACAGGCCCCACTGAGTTATTTAAAACGCCGATCCGAGAGAGAGCATCTTGAATCTGAAGTTCTTGCCTAAATATAAGTGGCAAAGCTTATTCAACATCAAATCAAATCAATGATAATTTGAGGACTAATTAGCATTTGGGGCTTTTTTCGGCTGCCTGGTGATGTGGTGTATAATGCTACGTGATTGGGGAGAAGCACGTAATTATGAAGCTGAATACATTGTCTCCTAGAGGCTGGTGGAAGAGCAGATTTCCTAGCTAGAAAGGCCTGCTATGGCCAGGGGGAGGGGCGGAGTGGGGGTGTGGGTGGGCGGCGCGGCTAAGAGGCAGAGTCTAGGGGAACCTCAGAGGGCAGCCTTTTTGGTGGTCCCACTTCCTCTCTGACAGAAGGGTTTTACTTCCACTTGGATCACGGAAGCTTCACTTCTCACTTTCATTCTAAGAGGTAACAGAGGAGGTGAGATTGTTTCAGACAGGAATTGAACAAAGGGGAACTAAAATTTGGCACATGCTTGCCAGGAGCCAGGTGTCAAGATAATCAGCAACAAATATGTGTGGAGTGTACTTTTCATGTGGTCGTGTGTAAACCCTTACACACAGCACCTATTTAATCCTTGGAATAACCCTATGAGGTCAGTCGTTTGTTTGCTTTGTTTGTTCGATGAGAAAACTGAGGCTCTGAGAGGTTAAGAACTTTCTTAGAGTCTTTACAGAGAGACGTTAGCAGGTCAGAGACAAATATACAGGGGTATGGCACAATTAATGCCCCTTTTTATAACAAACTCTTTTATTACAAAATCATAAGCATGTAATTCTGTAACCTAACAATGTCACACTGAAGCACACCATATGACGTGTTAGGTGAAATGTTCAAATTAAAACTATAAGTTATCACCCCCATATTATTACCCTACCAACCTCACTCAAGCAGGCCTTCCTTCTGCCAGACCCTGTACTCACTAGACTTCTGGCTCCGAAGTTCATGCTGCTGACTCCTGTATTGTACTGCTTTGCATAAGTTATGTTGTGTAATCAATCTTGAGACACCTATGGAAGGTGAAGCTGAAAAAGATTCATCCAAGATCCCCAGGTAGTAATTTCTCAAGCCTGAAGCCTAGGAGAAAGGTAAAATGAGAACAGAGGAAAAACCTGTAAAGAAATATTAACTCTGATAAAAATATGTCTAAAATCAAAAGAAACCACAATTCCCGTATGAACTCTTCACCTGGAGTGAACAGTCCTCCCCATTCGGGAGACTTTGTTGAAATGCAGTGACTTCGGTCTGCTCCCCTGTCTCCTTACATGGGTTCCTATAAGCCCAGGGTTTATCATCAGGTGCTTCGGGATTCGGGTGCCCACCTGGAGACTCTAGCCTGAGAACTACATGCAGGCAGAGAAAACAAATACATGTCGCTCATAGGCCGAATCTGACCCACTGGTCATAACCGCCTGGGGTGTTGGATTAAGAAAGATTCTAAGAACTGTTAGGGCTCCGTAGAAAGCGGGACAGGTTGGTTAGTGATATCTGTGGTGGCCACAGCACAGCAGAATGATGCCATATCTGCCAAGGATTGGCTCTGCCTGTCTTATGTTCTGATTATTCCAGCTGCTCCTATAGTTTCTCTTTGTGCAGTGAATATATATCAGGGGATGTATTCTAATGAAACTCAGGTTGAGACAGCTGAGCTCTGTAGGAGCCCCAAACACGAACATGTAGATACCTATTAACCACATCCCTTCTCTTCAAGGGACTCTGAAATGCTTTATTTTAACATATAGACATGATCAGCCAAGAGGCAGGTGTCTTGAAACAGAAGAGCACAGTAAGAAAAATAAAACCCTTGGATTGAATTTTCTTTTCCAGATTGAATGTGAAGAGACCAAAGAAGGGCTGCTTTTCCAAGCATGATGAGGGTGATTCAAATTATACTCACTCCACTGGGGATGGCCTGATGGGGGTCCAATTGCTGAGTACCATGTTGGACGTAAAGAGTGAGACAATTAGTCTTCTCAAGAAGCTATCAAGGTGGCTTAATTGGCATTGGAAAACAAGGGGGGTTTTTTGGTTTGTTTTTGTTTTTTATTTTTTTTAAACATGAATAAACTCAAAGAGCTCAGGCCTGACGATGTTGACACTAGCAATTGTTATGAATACATTAACAATTGCTTTAGGCTGTGGTGTGGATTACCATCTGATTTCGGCAATAGTTCAATCAATTCTTTATTGAGCTCCACTATATGCCTATATACTAGATGCTCCTAAAAAGAGGATTATATATTACTTATAATGTGTACTTAGTCTACATAGAAAAGGTATTTGAGGGGGCTACCATCAAAGGTATATATAAAATAAGCTGTTAAAATAGACAATACCCATGGCAGAAGGCAGAGAGGCATAATTACTAACTACATAGGTTAATGTGATTAGTATACATGAGAACTAAGATTAGCTATGAGCTTCCTGGCATGTAAGGTAAAATGGAGATCACGGTGGCTGCACGCTTGAATACTAGATAAAATAAGAATATCTGGAAATATAAACTTTGGCTATTACTACTTTCTAAAAACACTTGGATGGTCAGTTTCCTGAGAGCAGTGACTGAGTCTTATTTCCCGTAAGATCTCGGTTACCTGGTAGATTCATGACACATACTAGACTTATAAGAAAAGAGCTTGTTGGATTTATTCTATTGATATATGGGTTGATGGGGATATAGAGGATAACGACAGCTATTTAAGATAGAGCAATATTAGGATCTCTATTATGGAAGCATTTTCTTGGGTTTCTCAGCTCATTTAAACCAACTATACAGCTTCCTGGTGATCTGCCTAGACACAAAGATGAAGCTCAGGATACTGAACGGAGCACAGGTAGAAGCAGACCACTGAATATTTTGGCAACACAAAATTATAATTCATTCCAAAAACCTTGAGAGGGGGATCATAACCTTTACTGTGCCACCAAATAGTGTCCCAAGGCAAGGAGAGCGGCGGTTTGAAAGGACCCTGGCTACAATGTTGCTACAGCAAGGAGGAGGAGGAAGCCATATCAATCAGGGTCCAAGTTGGAAAACAGAAGCAATTCTGAGTATGTCAGTTGGAGGACATTGAATTATGAGCATTGTAAGGATCCTGGAGAAGCTCCTGTGTGATCCGTTTTCCCCAGTCTCACTCATCTATAAGGTGCTTTGAGGCTGTGATGGGTTGTAAACAGATTTAGGTTTGAAGTCCAGCACTGCCACTTAAGCCATGCTGAGAACTTGGGCAAGTTACCCCAACTTCTCCGAGCTTTACTTTCCCCATCTCACAGAATTGTTGTGAAGATTAAATGAGAAAATGATCAAAAAACATGTAACACAGTGCGTGACACACAGGAAAAGCCGAGCCCCTGGCCACTCTGAGATATTATTAATAGTTGGGGACTACTTCACACTCACATGGGCACTGCTTTCAGCAGAACCTATGTGGCCTTCAGAATTTGAGTGTCACCACCTCCAAGGGGTCTTTCTAGAGTGTCCTTCCTGTGCGTCTCCAAGGTACTTTGGGTGTACCTCTGGGCAGGCCCATATCATGCCATGTTAGAATTATCTTGTTTCTTTCACTAAAATGTGAGCTTCTTCCAGACAGGAGAATATGGAATGCTCTCTACATATCATACCTAGCATAGTGTTTGGCAAAGCAAATGTGTGTTGAATGAAGGAATAAATGATTGTTATCATTCACTCCCGAAAAGTAAGATGAACAGTTTTTGCACTCATGGCAATCTGCCTTCTCTAGCTCCCTCTTCATTATAAGCAACTTTGCCTGGTTTCTAAACCAATTCTGAACAAACAGCACAGTGAATCTATGATCATCCACTGAAAAGCAGAAGGGAGAAAAATGAACGAAATAATAGAGTTGGCTAGAGCAAGTTGGGAGAAAGATAGTGGACATCCATTGGATGTCAGATGAGCATTTCTTTCCTAGGAAGGGGGACCGTGGGAGCTGCTGTGCTTGTGTGAAGAGCCCCTGGACACTGCTCGCAGTTTATTGCCTGAAGGGAGGCTGTGAGAGCCAAGTGGAGCCAATCAGTTTTGATCCCTGGAAATTTTAGAACAGATACTTACAAAGAAAAGCCAGTCACTTACCGTTATACATTTACATTAAAGGTAAAGGATGTTATAGCCGGAAGCAATTGGCAGCCATACCTTTTTCTCTTTGTGATGCAAAGAGAAGTCACTCTGCAGACAGATAAAAGAATAAAGGAATTATACAGAGGGGAGTGGAGAGGAAAGAGAAGAGCCATAAGAATGCTTGTGTCCTCAGTTCAAATTGTCCCTGTTACATTTCTGTCCATGGATTTTATGGATCACAGTAAAAGTTTTATTATAATGACCCCCTTTTTTTTCTTCTAGTTCAAGTTTGATTTCTGTTATGTGCAAAAAAAAAAAGAAAAAAGAAAAAAATCCCAATCCAAAGGATTGTGGACATGGAATATGCACCGAAAAAGTAATTTGAGGCTGAAACATCAATAGCCATGAATGTCATAGGTAACCTTTGGATTTTATTCCATAGGCAAGGTGGGGGCTTTGCAAATTTTTAAGGAAGGAAGTCAAACGAATAGGCCTGTGTTAAATGAAAAGGCCTTCACTGACACCTAAACGAAGTATGTAGCTCAAAAGTAATAATCAGTTACTAAAGCCAGGAATGTGCTTTTCCCAATTCCTCCAAAATACATAGGACCCACGTGAACACCCAGCACACTTTTCTCTGACTCTGAAACTGTCCTTTCTTGCAAGTATGCTGTGTAGCCATGATCTGCTCTCTGGCTGTGAGAGAATTGTCTTTCTAGAACCAATGCTATCACCATGGAAAGATGCCAGATGTCTGCTAGCTGCAGGGAGGGTTATATTCAGCAGGTCAGAAAGAGGACAAAGATTTACAATACATGCTTGGATTGGTAAAAATTCACTCTTTCTGCCTTTTAGGACTTAAACTGTGAGGTGAATAAAGATGCAATTCCCTGGGGAAGAATAAGGGCCGGAGGCCGTTAATCAAATGGACGCTAGGAGGCAGTGACAGGGAGGGGCAGGCAATCAGAAACCCTGAGCTATAGGCCTGGCTTTCACACTAGTTTGCTTTTCAGGCATAGGTTACTAATTATCCCCTTCAGTTTCCTCATCTGTAAAATATGGGAGCAATCTCACATTTGGTGACTCTGTGTGTCTGAACATGCCTCAGAGGGCAGGAACATGGCTTAGGGTCTGGGTGAACCACCCTGAGGAGTGGCTCACTTCTTAGCTCCTTAGATCAGGCCTGTAAATAGACTTGCAGGAGTCTCTCCCAGGTTTCATCTCAATTGGTGGATGTGAAACATCTGTGGGTTGTCGGTTAGGAGGCAACCTCAGCAAAGACACAAATACAATGCCTCCAAGGTCCATCTGGAGGTTTCAGGAGTATCCATCTTCTCTAGTACCAGCTAAGATGCGATTTGCGTTAGTAGGAATAAGGCGTGTCTACCACGAGGTGAGAAGTGAGGAGATGTTTAATTGAATATGGTATAAGCTAAAGTCTTCCCCGAATATTCCAACCTACACTGAATCTCAAAGCTCTCACGACAGTCATGGTCTGGGTTACACAGGTCAGCACAAGGTCACATTGGCTCTTAAATTGTTCTCTCATTCTTTTACATGTGTTCAGTTCAGATCCCTGACCTCTCCTGAATTAAGTTAAAGGGCAAATAGCTATTGGGCACCTACTCTCTGCCAGGTATTGTGTTGCCCGTTGAAGATAAAGAGACACAAAGTCAAGACTGAATGAACTCACTGTTTAGAGAGGGATACAGACACAGAGGCAAATTTAACGGCGGGTGCACCGGGCGCGTGCCCTGGGCCCCGACTTCTGAAGGCATGTATTTTTATTTTCCCTGTCTCTCTTTTTTTAAGGGGCCCAATATTTTCTTCTGCGCCTGGGGCCCAGGAGTTCTACCGACCTCAATCTGCCTCTGTACAGACAAGTAAACAGATGTTTACACGGGGAGTGCTAGGATAGGGGGATGTATTCATCTTCTATTGTTGTGTAACAAATCACCACAAATTTAGCAGCTGAAAACAGCCCCCTTTTATTAGCTCAAAGGTCTGTGGGTCAGCATCTAGACAGTGTCAGATGAGATCTCTGCTCAGGGTCTCACAAGGCCAAAGTCAGGGTGTCAGCTGGGCTGGGCTTTTATTGGGAGGCTGAGAAAAGTCCACTTTTAAGTTTATTCAGATGGGTGGCAGAATCAGTTCCTTGGGGTTGTAGGTCCAAGGTTCTTGTTTCTTTGATGGTTTTTAAGCCAGGGGCCACTCACTCTTCCTAGAGGTCAACTGCATTCCTCCTCATGTGGTCTCTTCCCTCCATCTTTAAAACAGCAACTGTGGGTGGGGTCCTTCCCCTGCTTTGACTCTCTCTGCTCCCCTCGCCTGCCACCAGCCTGAGAGAGCGCTGTACTTTTTAGGGCTGTCGTGATTAGACCTGGCTCACCTTGTTACGCTCCCTTTTTACAGCTCAGCTGTGCGTTATGACAGAACACGGTCATGACTTTTGCAGATTCCCCCTCTTGGGGCATGGGAGCTGCAGGGTCATTCTGAGAGTCTGCCTGCCTGCAACACAGGGTGTAGAACTGGTAAGGGGGTGAAGTGGGTGGAAACGAACCCCTCGGTTCTCATGAGATCATGGGAAGGCCCTTGGCAGAGGAGTTGCCCAACTGGATTTGCAACGGGTGAATTAGACTTAAGAGAGAGAAAGGGAGGGGAGCTATTTGGAAAAGGCAGATGGAGAGCACTGTGGCAAGCTCAATATTCTTTCCTCCCCTGCACCTAACCAAGGGCTGAGCCCATAAGAGTTTTCAACACTTTCTTGATGGATTAACTGATTGGTTATAGGTCATAGTAATGATTAAATAAGATAATATTCGGAAATATCTTATTATATATAAGATAATACTTAGAATGGTGCTTGAAACAAATTAAATGATTAATATGTACTAGCTATTATTAATATTATTTTACAGTTCAAAATAGGACACTTTGCAAATAGATCTGGAATATTTATTCATTCATTTAGCAGATATTTATTTAAAACAGACTAAATGCCAGTGTGAGGCCCTAGGAAGATAGTGGAGAACGAAGTAGATGATCCTGACCTCATGAAATTTCCTGGCTGGTGGGGGAGACAGACCAGCAGAGGGGCAGCTCTGTCAAGTGTGCTGAGTGCTACAATGGTCAGGTGCTGCTCTGTTCATGCATCTGGTCCTTGGAAGGTCGTTTCCTTCTTGTTCAGCTAATGACAGAAAACAAGCATCCCCCTTCAGGTCCTACATCCCTCTCTGGCTCCCAGCCCTCCTCGCTGTACTCCTCTCTCTCTCCCTCCCTGTTAATTTCTTTTCGTCCTGTGGCCTTCTCCCCTGGGTTTCAGCACAAGGGCAGGAACTCCAGCCTACTTACTGCGTGTCCCCAGTGCCCAACACCATGCCTGGCTCATTGAAGTTTTCAGTTAAATGAATGCCGAATCAATAAGCTCTTAGCTTAGACTATGATTTCTTGTTTGGATCAAACCCACCATTCCAGTTTAGTTTATTTTAAATAAATATCTGCATAGCACCTGTCACGTGTCAGCAAGTAAGCAACAGAGCTGAGACTCGGATGCAGGTGGCCTGCTGCACTTGACAGAGGTAAGTGTGAGGCTTCAGACCTTCCCACCCAGCTTTGTACCTAATGTGACTAACAACAACAAACAAAAACTGCCACTACCACCACTTACTGAGAACTACAGCACAGGCCCTGTACTGAATTTGTAGCACAAATTCCTACAACATATTGAGGAGTGAGAATTATTATCTTCACATTAGTCATAAGGTTCTGCCTCTCTGAGAGGTTAAGTCACTCGCATATGGCTATAGGCCAGCATGCAGCAGATCTAGGACTTAAACCACAGTCTGATTCCAAATCTGGGCTCTTTGGGGGAAGATTTAGAGCTTTGACCTGTTGTTTTCATTGAATTGATGGTTCATTTTCTCTTGTAGTGACTGCCCATGTTAGCGTCCATGGAATCACTGTCTCAGTTACACTTTAAAAATGTTCAGGAGAGCCAGAATCTTGGTATTATGGGTATGAATACTGTAGCATAAACCAGGTCACAGTGATGTCTCCAGGATTTAATGTAATAAATGATCAGTTTTTCTGTGTAAATTAGCTCATGCCCTGTGTCTTCTGAGTCCCCATCTCGAGGCTACAGTCCCATTATTGTGACAATGAAAAGAATAGTAATACTTTTCCAGGGTACCATAGAGAGCTAGAGTCACCTCATCAGCTCGCTCTCCATCGAGAGGACTTTTCCTGAAGTCATTCCTTTGTTACAAAGAGAGGATTGCAAAGATACAGATACACCAAGTTTGTGTAAACACCAGCAACTCGTCTCTGTGAATGCAGTAGTACCTTAACCAGTTGGGATCCCATACAGGGAGATGAGGCACTGATCACTATAGGGAAGTCACAACAAAGTCAGGTATCTATAAGAATTTCTGAGAGCCCACCCTCAGTTTCTGTTCTTACTTCATCACCAGCCAGAAACAAGTCATTCCCAGGATCCAGTTCAGCCTGGATCCTGGAATCACAGTGCGAGCAGGATTCTTCAGAAGTAGGCTTAGACTCACAGCTGGGTTAGAGTCACAGAAGATGCACAAGTCTTGGGGGAAGTTATTTACCTCTCTTGACTGCTTTCTCATTTATAAAATGAGGAAAAGAATAATAACTCCCGTTTTGGAGCTTATGTGATGAGGATCCAATCAAACCATTCATTCAATATTCATTCAACAAACATTTTACTGAACTCCTGTTATGACAGATACTCTATGTTTTTTAAGCACTGGAGCAAAAGGAGTGAACAAAGCAGACAAAAATACATGTTGTCATGGAGCTCGGATTGTAGCGAGGTGATCTATATAAGGAAGACAGCCTCGAACCTAGTAGTTATCAGCTGTGTGTCATTTGGCAGGTCACTTCACTTTACTGAGAATCAGTTTACTAAAAATGGAGCAAAACTAACACACACCTTCTGTGATTGTTTGAAAGATCCCATGAGATCAGGGTGATGGTCCCTTGCTGGGATAGTGAGTAAATACAACTCAAATTTTAGTATAAAATATCACGTTTCTGGATCTTGAGGCTCAGAGTTGTACACTGTCCCAGCGGTTGGGAAATTCAAGGTTGTGGGAAGCTTCCTGCCAGAAACAAAGCAGGACATGAAAGCTGAGGGGTTCGACAGAACCTCAGGAGCCACACAGAATGCCAACAACTAAACCCGGATGCATGGCCAGCTGAACTGAAAGAGGGGCCCCTCAGAAGGACTAAAGGCAGATGTCAAGGCCGAAGAATAGAATAAGGATTTTGGAATTAGACAGATAAGAACTAGAACAGAATAGACGGCTATGACCTTTAGTGCTTACTGGGGCATGTTGTACTGACCTGAGGCAAAGCTGAAAGGGATAGGTTAGTACAGACACCACTTCCAAGAGATAATACCAAGAATACAAACAATAAGTAATCAGGTCTACAGAGTGAGGTTAAGGCTAGGACTGGGGGATAAAGCCAATAGCCCAAGAACCATGACAAGTTAAGAAAAGAGAATGAAGCAAAGAACAGATTATGCTATGAGGCCAGAATTTATTCTGTATAACTTCTGTTAGCTTCTCCAGTTCTACTCTCTACCATTCGTCACCCAGCTCCTCGCCCTGGCAAGCAGACCCACACTGAGAGTAAATGGATCTCTTATCATCTGGTTTCTGAATGATTCCAGGCACTGGGGAAAAGAAGCAGGAGACCGGAAGGGTGGCGGGGAGGGAGGAGAGGGAGGTCAAAGACTCGCTTCCCTCAAGTTTCTCCCTTCAGGCCATGTGGGGTGTCTGCCTTTCTCAACCCCAAGTCTTTGTCCCTGTTATGCTCTCTTGGTTCTGGTAACCACTCCCTCCTCTTACACCTTCAGACCTAGAGATGTCAGGGAGTCCCACCTATTTCCAGCTCCAGGGTACCATGCTATCCCCTGTGGCTTCCCTGTCCCTGGCCACACTTTGTAAATAACCCTATTATCCTAATGGGATGTACCATCTGTTTTCTGCTGGAACCCTGACTAGATGCTTCAGGGCTTTTGTCCAAAGCTCTGTCTTATTGGGTTCTGTTTGATAGACTATGGGGGAGTTAGCCTAATTTAAAGAGACAACATTGGGCAGATTCACAGTAGAGAGTAAGGCAGGCTGGAGTCAGTCCTTGTAGTGATGCTACCACCATTGTACAAAATGAGGAAACCAAGGTCAGGAAAGTCAAGTAACTGTCCTGCGATCACAGAACTGGTAAGTGTGGGAACTGGAATCTAAACCCAGAAAGTCCCACTCCAGAGTCCATTGTCCTAACTTCCAGTCCTCCGCTCTCTATAAGCATTTGTTATTCATTTCCAAGCACTGGGTCTATCCCTTCCTTGTTCTCCTTGTTAGTCTGAAAGTTGCTAACAACACCCTTTGCATGGACTTTAGCAGTTTAATATGCTTTAGTACATTCTGAACCTCACATTTCTGATTCAGTTCTTACAGGCTTCAGATTCATCAAAAGGCTAACCGCCAGCCACAGGTCCTATAGTCAGTGCATGGTGGAGGCTGGCTTTAAGGTTAACTCTTCTAAAGTTTTCTATCTCATAATTCTTTTAAGTTCCTATAGGACTGGAACAGTGTCTGTCTTTTTCACTACCATGTCCTAGTGCCTAGCTCCTGATAGTAACATGATAAACATTTTCTAAATGAATGAATGAATGCTTTTTAATATATCCTTTATAATTCAGAGCTTATTAGAAGGTATCCAGGAAAATCATATTATTTTCATTTCATAATCTTCTTTTATTGGAACCCATCATAGTGGTAGGGTCAGAACTGCTTTTTGCTTCTTCCAGCCTTCTGGGACCATCTTCCTTTCTTAGATCCACACACAGACCAGGAATTATGCTTGCTTGGTAGACCTTATCTGCAAGTCCACTAGCTTTCTCAACTAGCAATCACAGGGTCTGATGGGAGCATTTGCTTTCTTCTCTTATCTCATGTTAGTTATAGAAGTGGTTAGAGGCTAATGCTCTTATGACAGTGAGTCATGCCTGGGTTTGAATCCCTGTTTGTCATTTAACTGTTCATGAACTGTTTAACCCCAGTGTTTCAATTTATCTGTAAAACAATTATAATAATATTACCTACTTCACAAGGTTGTTGTAAAGATTAAATGAGGTAATATGTACTTATCTGTTCAGATCCCTTGGGAAGCTGATGTTAATACAGATTTAGAAGTGCAAGAGGCTTGTGGGGGATAATACTTGTAAAATATAAGTGGGGAAGGGAGCAGAAATCATCAGAGACAGTCTGCAAACTATGATGCCGGTCTGACGCCTGTAAAAGGAGAGGGGATGGGAAACAGAGTTGGGTAAGGAGAGCCCTAAACTATGGCTTAGCACTGAGTAAGTCTTGACCAGGCTGCTCTGGCCTCTGCCATGAAGATGGCCATAGAGGACATTCACATTGGACAGAAATGGACAGGCCCTCGTGTGCCCACAGGGCTTATCTTTGGTTAGAGCTGCCAGGGAACGTGGCAGCCAAGGTATGTGAAGTTCTTAGCACAGTGCTTGGCCCCAAGTGAATATTCAATGAATGTTAGCTACTGGTGTCATCATTTTCATTAGGACCCAAGGAATGGAAACAAGTGTTATTATTTCTTGCCCTGTGTTCATGCCTGTGTAAAAAGAAATTATTCACTGGGCACTTATTAAAAATGGCAAAACCTTTTATTTGAGTTAATGTGGTAGGGGAAAGAGAACTCATTATAAGATTGGGCTCAACTCTGAGTACAGCTAAGACAGTTGCAGATGTATAGCCAACAAACAAGAGTGAGAGGGATCTGCAGATGGAAAATTACTAAGAGAAACTTGATTAGACTTCAAGGGTAAAGGGACTCTCACTAAGTTGGTTTAACAGGATCCTTGCTAAAGGAAGGTCGAGGACTTAGATGTCAGGGGTGGAGGATGAGGAACTTGACCAGATATCTATGGTATGTGATTCTTGCTAAACTGACTTAGTAGGAATCTTTACTAAAATTTGACTTGGCAAGCCAAGGGCAGGGACCAAGGTAAAGGTCTAGTGGAGAAGAGAGCTCAGAGGAGCCTCTCTAAAGTTTCATCAAGAAGAGAGCCTTTGTCACCTGTCACCTCTCCTAGGTGAAGAGCACTTAGGGTAGAAATCATGCCTGGGCCATCTTACCAGCAATCTCTGCCCCTCACTCAGTATCTAATGCACAGTAGGGCTCAATAAATGTTCATGGAATGGCAAATGTTCATGAGAACCTGATGGTCAGGACCAGCACATGGTGTACCTGGAGGACACCTGTGGGTAGCTGGACACTCTGCCTCCTCAACCTCTCAATTGGCAGCAAGCAGAGTCCTCACGTGTCTGAATTCGGGGCTCAACAGCTGGGTAGTCTGTGTACACAGGACAGCTGGCAGACATATGTTTGGGTGGTGATGCCTGGGCATGACATAATGATATAGTATGCCCTGAGGAGCTAAAAGCAAAGGTTTTGCTGAGTCAAGAGAAGACTGAAGGCTTAACTTCCAAATTCCTAATTTATCTTCTTTTTTTCAGTTTTTAAAAATTTTTATTATTATTATATTACAGATGTCCCAATTTTCTCCTTTTGCCCTCCTCCATCCAGCCTACCCCCTGCTCCCACAGTCAGTCCCCACACTGTTGTCCATGTCCATGGGTCATTCATATATGCTCTTTGACTAGTCCCTTCCCCTTCCTTCCACCATTACCCCCTACCCCTCCCCTCTGGTCACTGCCAGTCTGCTCTATGTTTCCATGCCTCTGGTTCTCTTTTGCTTATTAGTTTATTTTCTTCACTAGATTCTTCTTATAGGTGAGATCACATGGTATTATTCTTTGACCAGCTGGTTTATTTCCCTTAAATTTAACTTCTTTTAAGCAAATAATTCAGAATATTGAAAAGTCATATACTTTGTACCTTCCTATAATGCTGTCCTCTGGGGACTATCTTAACTTCCCACATAAATTTCTTTGAAAGCTATCCATTACACACCAGATTTGTTCTGTATACTCTTCTCTATCAAACTGTATGACAGCAATTTTTTTATATATCCACTGTCTATGTATGGAGAAACTGATGTTCATTGAGGGCTCAAGTCTTTCCCCAAGGTCAGAGAATAAGTGTATGGAAGAATCAGAAATTGGCCTCCAAAGTCCTGACCTCAGCCCAGTGCTACATGCTCTTGGGATTCTGTGTGTGTGTGTGTGTGTGTGTGTGTGTGTGTGTGTGTGTTAATAGACTAATAATGATCAGCCATGTTGTCATTTGACTAATTGCTTTGATCAGACTTGTCATGGTTAGGGGAGAGAGCACATTATTTTTGAAATCAAGGTATTGGAAATAGTTAAACAAGGTCTGGACAGGAATCATCAAAATTTAAATGTTCCCAACCATCTACCATTCCAACAACTTTCTTTATTACCTTCCAGTGTGAGCTTTCCTTTCTCCACTTATGCTGAGCTGGTAGCTTTGAAGCGCATTACCTCTCTGGGCAGTTCCGGATTTGCTCCTGTCCACCTGCACACAGATTGGTGGAGAGGCTTAGAGCCTTTATTGAAGGAGTCATTAGTGCTTCCAGGTCAGTTATGGGGCCCTCATTATCATTGGGGAAAAAAAGCACACTGCAGGGTAATGGTCACTTCCTCCCATTCCAAGATTAAAAAGGGACCTGCCTAGAATAAAAAAGGTAGCAAGGGAAGGGGAGAAAGCCGTGGACTTGTAGTTGACTGGGTTTGAATGTATGCCGTAACTCTTAGTAGCTATATGTAACCCAGGAGGACTTATTAGACTAGCTTGTGTTTTAGATTTCTTATGTACAAAAACCAAGGAAGGGTTGGGAGTAAGGCTTATGCCTCACCCTCAGCCCCTACCCCTTCCAGTCATCTACAGGAAGGAGGAGCTCAAAATCTGGGGGCACCTATAATGCATCTGTGGTGGCATCAGTTGGGCAGGGCTTCTTTATTTAAAAGCAGGCACTCCAGGGAAGAGGTGATATGCTACATACCCAACACTGCAGGCCCCCAAAGCGAAGCTTGATCTAGGCCCTTCAACAGTCTCATCTGAGCAGGGAGCGACCCAAAGGCCATCGTCCATGGAACATCTAGGCCAGTATGAGTTACATAACATTATCTTGTATTCCGGCAACAGCCCTGCCAAAAAGCTGTAGCATCTTCACTTCACAGCTAAGAAAACTACTGTGCACAGGTAGTAAGCCTACGCTTTTTCCTTTTATCACCCTTCTTCAGCTCGATTCCAGTGTCTCCCATCTCACACTTCATGGCAATTATTCTTTTACTCAGCCGACCCCTGAGCCACTCTTTGAGGCAGTGCACATAGTAGGTGCTCAGTAAAACCTTGTGAAATAAATAAGGGAATAAACACTGCCTTTCTACCTGAAGGTTTGACAAGACAGGCCCTGGAATGTGGGGAATGGGTGGAACTCATTTTACGAATTAGGTCCTTGTCCAGTTATAGGTAATAAAGGATATTTCCCACTGCGCAAGATCCACAGTGAAGTAGTCCAGAGATTTCTGCACTGAACAATGGCATAGTGGTAGCAACAGTGGTCTAGTACTAATTAGCAGGTTGCTAAGCTCAGCAGGAAGTAATCTGAGGGCCAGGTAGGTACTCACAGCACATTGAAGCCTGGTTATCCAAAAAAGGAAATCTGCAGAGGCTGTCAGGGTGGCTAGAAGCTGAGTGCATCTGCTTAAATTTCTTCTGCATTCTAGAAGCTGGGGACATATCTAAGCCCCTATGTTTTGTTTTGGTTTGCTTTAGAGGAGGTAAGGGTGGCCAGGTGCTTCAGCTGTGGAAGGAGGAAGGAAGAGATCCTCAGGAAATAGGTTGGGTCTATGCCTCATATCCATGGATTCAGGCAGTGTTGTGATGTCAGATGTCAGGGTTCCCTGAACAGCCCCCTCCCCACCCTCTAGCATATTTGCATTTAAAATGGCTCATTGAAAAGCAACTAGTTCCATTCAAAAGAATGAATATCTAATTGGATGCTGAATGAGGGAGATTTTTTGTGAGGTTAGGCACTCCCAGCAAACCAAGCTGAGGCCACTGTTTTTGGCTGTGTAGGTTGGGCTCTACATAACTCTGTGTGGCACCACTGAGTGTCTTCTTGGAGGAATGTGGTTCCTGGAAGAAAATTTGCTAGGCTGTCATTTCTATGTGCACAATGAATGGATTTACACTGCAAAATAAACCAAATCTTCCCAGAATTTCCTTTTCTCCTTCTACATGGGGCTTAATACCCAGTGTTGTTCAAGGATCAGCTTAAATGCTGATGCCTCTGAAGTTCTCCCTGAAGGCCAACCCCATCCCCACAGAATTAAACATTCCCCTCCTTTCTTGGTGTTCCTGGAGTGACTTCCTTGCTTAGGGTTCACTCTGATGTGATACCTGACCAACTGTACAGATTGTTTCTTGATACCCTTTCCTCTCATTTATGCTCTAGCAATGCTGTTCCCCACTTCCATATACACACTGCAAAAACACATCTCCAGAATGCTGCTTCATGCTTCCTTGGCTGTGCCTGTGCCACTCCCTCCCTCTGCAAGTCCTTTCCCCACTCCACTCTCTGCCTAGCTTTCAGGCATATTCCGAGACTTAGCTCTAGCTTAAGGGAGGCGCTACAGCTGTATGATTCACCAGTGTAATCCAAGCTCCTAGCATGCCCCCTGGAATGTAGTAGAAACTTAGGGAATACCGGTTGCATCTGTTAATGGATGAATCTCCTCCAAGAAACGTTTCCTGATACTCATCCCCCCATCTGAGTTGGGTGTCAGTCTTCCCTGCTTTTCTATCATTCTGTGATTTATCTTCTCAGTTACCACTTTATATTGAAAAGTGTGTCTATGTCTAGTAGCTTCTTCACTCCTCCCCAACCTCTAGATTCTAACTTTCTCAAGGGCAGGGGCTGGTTTCATTCCTCTTCAGACATCAGTGTCCAGTAAAGTGCCTTGCATGCAGAGGGCCCTAAATAAGTGCTGAATAATAAATAATGGAATTGAACTATGTGATCGCTAGTCTTAAGACATTTCATTATGGTAAATAATTTTCTCTTTCCCTCTCACTGACTTGGAGCTCCTAGTACTGCACACAGTGCCTCATAGATACTCAACACATAGTTATTATTTGATTTGGAAAGTAAATGACCTTTCAGAGTTGAGAGAACACTAGCTGGATAGTCAGCTTCTGGTTCTGATGTTGTCACATGGCACCCGGTGACCCTGGGTAAATCAGTGACACTCTTTGCAACTCAGTCTTCTAATCTGCCAAATAGGTATACAAATCATCTTAGTTTAGTTTGCTGATAAGTAGGCTTTCAAACAAGAGCTTGGATTATGTAGTTTATTTGAAAGGTGGTCTTGGGAAGCACAAGTGAGGGAGTAGGAAAAGTGAGACAGGGAACAGAGATAAGTCAATATCATGTACATCGGGGATGGGCTGCGGCAGTGGACAAGGTGGGCCCAATCCTGTTGGAGATGCTCTGAGAAACCCTGTAGAAAGTGCCTCAACTGTCTCTAGAGATAGGCTGGGAGCTGGGAGTGTGGTTCCATTACTCTCCTTCCCCATTGGCTGAAGACGGTCCCTGGGGGTTAACTTCTTCACACTTCTGCAGCCAAGCAAATTCCACTAGGTGCTGGAGAAGCCCTCAGGCACAGGAACAGTGAGATGTAACTTGAAATGAGAAGCTGTTCTTTTGCCACAAACCAAGCACCCCAGATCCAGGTGGTCTCAGAGGCGGGCTGGGGAGAAATGGGGTGGGGCAGGAACAGCATCTGTGTACCAACTCATAGTGTCCAAGTGCTTAGAAAGAAAGACTCTTTGTCAACTTAACACACATTAAACGTGAAGTATTTTAAATGCACTATTTTTTTTTTTTTTACACTTCAACATTTTCTTCTCTTTGCCCTTTCCAGTTCTCCCTTTTCTTCTCCCCTGGTGGACTATTGTTGTTGATTAGCCTAATCAAACCCAGCTTGTTTTGCTCCTAAAGGGTCCTTGAGGAACCCACAGGGCACTGGTGACACTCATTATTTCTCCAGGAGAATCCTAGTCCTTGAGTAATGAGTGCTCACCCAGAGTTCTTTTCTCCTTCTGTCACAGAGCCAGCTCCTCTTCCTGCCCCGTCACCTGCACAGGTGAGCACTGACCAGTGTGAGTATCGGGGTAGGGAGGCTGCTCCTTTCCTCCACAGACAGAGGTCTGCAGCGGGGTGCTGTGATCACAGGGCGTCCCCAGCTGGAAGTTCTGGAAATCTGGAAAAATCCTCATTATGAAGCTTTCCCCTGAATGTCAGCTCCACGGTAGTGAGATACCTTGTAATGAGGTTTCCATGTAGCTTGTTCAAGGAATTCTCTGTATATTGCTGATTTTGAGACATTTCCTCTAGCAAAATTGGCTTTATTTTGTAGCATAGAAATAAATTTTCTGAGAACAGAAATCTGGGGAATGAACTGACCTACTCAATAGAACTTTTAAGTAATTCTAACTACTTGATCTTTTTTTGAGGAAGGAAAATCTTAAATATTCATATGCTTTTGCCCATAACTTTATTTCTTGGCATGTAGTGTAAGGAAATATTCCAATACAAAAGGCTTTACATACTGAGGTATTTGTCACAAAATTATCTGTATGTCTAATGATGGCTAACAATAGGGTAGTGGTCATATTTTATGAAGTGTTTATAATAGCGTGGAAAAAAATTGTGCTATCACAATGTTAAGAGTAAATACATGCATGTGAAAAAAAGACTGGAAGGAAATACAGAAATGGTCATTGTTGTTGTGGTAAATAGGCAATGACCTCACTTCTGGCTGTGCATCAGAGCCCCCTGGGGAGCAAGTGAAAAACATGGGATCCCAGGTTTCATTCTCAGAGTTTTAGTAAGTCAGAAGGGGCTCTGGGATCTCTAATTTTGATCACCTTCCTGTGATTTTTACTTAGTTTATCCATACAGCAGCATTGGGAAGCTACTGTCATCTGGGAACTTGGAGATCTTCTTTCTATATTATGTTTTGTACTGTTGCCAAATTATTTTTACAATTAGAAAATGCTAAAGCACATCTGATTTTAAGTGTTCAGCAGTATGGAAATGGCCGCCTTCCAATTTTGTAATCTGCTCTTGTCTTTCAACATTAAGAGTTTCTCTTCCTATATCAGAATGATTATTTCAGAGGTTACATATTATTCTGCCTAGAGTATATACTGTAACTCATTAACCAGTCCTTTGCTCCGGAAGAAGTGTCACGGGAGAAATGGCTGAAGAAATTAGAAATTTTTGTTTTAAGAGCAAAGATATCTAAAAATAGGCAGAGTAAGTCCTGAAGAGCACATTTATTTACTGTGGTCCCAGCAGGTAAAACCATGACCAGTGAGTGGAAATTACCATTAAACAAATGATGGCTTTCAAAGCTGCACGTGGCACACATTTGGTTAAGATATTATAAACAAGGTATCGGATATTTGAGATTTTTTTTCTGATTATTCTTGATAGCTCTAGGGTCTTTCCAGCCCGAATAGGTCCTAGAATCAATGATTTCTTTTTTCCTTACCCAGAATACACCACTGCTCACCCTGGGCAAGACTATTTGCAAGGCTAATATAATCAAAACTTCACTAAACTGATTGTGGTTTATTCCAAACAGTGCTTAATTCAAAGCAACAGCTTACCTCCAGCTGAATCTGTACTGGGTAAAAATAAATAAATAAATAAACAAATAAATAAATAAACAAACCCAATATATGAAAATCTAAACATAAGTAAATAAATTAGGGGGGTAATTATTAGCAGAACAAAAGGATTCCCCACAGAACTCTGTTAATGTGAGCTCTCTTATGCATTTGCATTGTAGCTAAATTAACCAAAATGTGGTTAACACCCAGCCCTTTATAGTCTTGTTCTCAGGCCTTCCTAAGTTCCCTCTACTGTAACTAAACCCCTCACCTCTATCTGAAGGCTCAGTCCTGCCCTGGAATTTGAGCACTGACCTTCCTTCATGAGGGAGTGACAGTGGGACTCCATCTGTACTCCATGCATCGGTGTCATGACCTCTTGCTCTGGTTTGGACTTTGTGTTTTGGGTTTTAGTCCTAATGACTGAGCTCCTGTGTTGGCCTCTGGAGAGCCTGAGTCTTTGTCCTGAGAAGCTGTTTAGGATCAGGACTGATTTTGGTCTTACCTGTTCTACTCATTTCCATATACGAGTACAAATGCTTATTGACTTATGATGGGGTTATGTCTTGATAAACCCATAATAAATTGAAAATATGCTAAGTCAAAATGCATTTAATACTCCTAACCTCCCAAACATCATAGCTTAGCCTAGCTGACCTTAAATGTGCTCAGAACACTTACATTATCAGGATCTAACCTCATCATAAGTCAAGGAGCACCTGTAACTGCCTCCCTCTTCTTCTCACCAGAAGCAGAAGACCCAGGAGTTTTGTAGACTTGGTGGGATACAAAAACATAAAATACAATATCCAAAAAACACTGTAAGCACAGTACACTGTGGAGTATCGGTTGACTGGGAGCTGCTGCTCGCTGCCACTGCCTAGCATCATGAGAGAGCATCATACCACATATTGGCAGCCTGGGAAAAGGTCAAAATTCAAAATTCAAAGTATGGGTTCTACCAAAAGTGTATCACTTTTGCACCATTGTAAAGCTGAAAAATCTTAAGTTGAACCATCGTAAGACAGGGACCATCTCTACTATACTTCTATCTACTATACTTATATCAGGGTCTAAGTAGCCCATCGATACAGTCAGGTATTCGATATGATGAGCTGGTTATTACAATGTGTTGGAAGAACTGAAAAGCCAAATGAGCCAAGCGAGGCCACCTAGAGATTAGCACCAGTGAGATGCAGCTACTACCCTCAAGCTGGGCCCAGGAGCAGGGGCTTTCTGGAGGGAACTGGAACCCAGGATGGAGGGGATACCACAGGGGGAGAAGACATCAGGTGAGAGCTGGACTCCTAGAGGCTGGAGGAGGCCAGGCCACCTCTTCCTGTCCTTGCATCTCCAGCCTGTGCTTATTGGCGGAATTCAGCTGAAGACCAGTTAGGATCCTTGTGAATAAAATTTGCAGGAGTTATCCCTCAGTGGTGAGAGCAGAAGAGGGGAAAAAACACGAGGGTCAGGTCTGGATGCCAATAGGCAACATGCGTGACACGACAACTAAGAAACCAGAACTGGTAAAATGGGAGTTCTAATTCAGAGGTGGTGACACCAAAGCCCTCTAGGGCAAGGATAAAAGCAATCATTAAAAAAAGGTAATGAAAACAACAACAGCTAATATTTATTAGTTACTTTTTATAGTCACTTTCTGTTGTAAATATTTTATGTTTACAATTTTAATTAATGCTCAGAGCAGCCCTATGAAATATTTTCTATTGTCATCATCTTACATTACAGATGAAGAAGTGGAGACTCAGAAAATTTAAGTAATTTTCTCTGGGCTACACAGCTTGCAAAGAGCTGAGTCCGTACTTGAACGCAGGCAGCTTGGCTTCAGAGCCCTTGTGCTTCACCATGTCATACTCCCTCAGTCTGAAGTCCTGCACCCTTACCCACTAGCTGTTGGACTTGGAAAAATAAGATTTTTAGAATTTCTCAAATTGTCAACTCTTTGCTTGGGAAAAACTAACAATATTACTTATTTCACTGAGCTGTTGTGAAGGTTAAATGACAGAATACATGCAGACTATGAGCACGATACCTTGCACATAGGCAACATAAAAAATATACTGGAATCACTACACTTCAATTGATTTCCCCCACCCTCAGAAAGAGAGAGTGCATGAGCAGTTTTCCAGGTGAGATTCAGTTCGGCTCCCCCTGTCTTTCCTGGGCTCCCCTTCAGCTCCGATCCTCTCTCTCAAGGCCCTAATTCCTGGGTCAGGGCCTTGTTAGGGCTCGTAGCCGCCAGGGTCTCTCTTTGACATTTCATGGCCATTCTCCCCCTTAATATGGACAATATTGTTGAGAAAATGGATTTTCTTGAACTAAGGAGAATGTGTTCATCTCTTGTTATTGTTGAGTCTTCATGTGATGTTTATAGTGAGAAGGGATTAATTTTGTGATATTTTCAATGCCATATGTACTCTCCAAAGTCCTAAGTACGCATCAGTCTCAAAGCTGTTTCTTAGTTTCGGGGGAGCCAAATTCCCGGATGTCCCCACCCTTTGTTTCTCCTTCCTTAAGCTACAGTCATGACCTATAAAATGGGAAGGCCAGACTCTTCCTTGCCCGGCTCTAAAGCGATGAGGATTAAATGAAATCATAGAAGGCAAAATAATAATAATAATAATAATAATAATAACAACAACAACAATAATAATAATAATAAATAAAAATTAACATCTCCATAGGGCTTACTATATTCCAGGCATGTACACTGAATTATTGCCACAACCCTATTGAGTAGATTTTATTATTGTTCTTATTTTCCAGATGAGGAATTTGAGGCACAGTCAGATGAATTATTTTGCCCAAGGTTACAGAACTAATAAGTTAGCAGAGTCAGAATTTGAAATCAAGGCTGCCTGGGTCCAAAATCAAAAAGATGTAGTATCCCTTCTGGGCCTCAGTTTCCTTGTGTGGGTTCCTTCCATTCTGAACTTTTATCATCAGACCATTTAGGTTCCAATGATATATAGAGTAGGAGAAAGCAAATGCTCCTATGATAACCCAGAAATCTCATGGATCTTCTCCTCTTCTCAGAGGTTGAGGTGAACTTGGCTCGGCCTACCAGTCTTATAGCTTGTGTGAGTCTAGGGCTTTCTCCAGAACTTCTGTGGATTCCTGACTTAATTTACTTTATGGTACCCTCTGCCTCTGCTCCTCCGTTAGTCTTGAAACTGCCATGTGCCAACCAGAACTCAAAACTCCACTCTTTGCAAGCTCCTATAGGCGATCCAGTAGTTCCTGGAACATCATATTTATAGTTTTCCTGAGTATTTTTGAGTCATGATGTGGAGTCTATTCACGGCCACTGGGATGTCCATACTGTACCTTTGTGCAAATTAGAAAAAAAGTACCCACTCCATCAGCCCCTGAAACTAATTAGAAAAAGGACCACCTCTGGGCAGACAGACGAAGAAAAGTTGCCCCTTCTTTGCTAACACAGAGACACAGGAAGACCCCAGCGTGGCAAGCAGAATGAAAATGGGCTGAAATGTAGCCCCTGCTCCTGCTGTTGATGGCTGCCCCCTACCTTACACAGGGCACAATGTGCAGAACTGTCCGTGTTAGCCCTACCTTCACCATCTCAATGACCCAGCCCAAGTTCCTTGCTTTCTCTCCTTGCCAGTCTCTTAAAACAGTACCACCTTCCAAAAGCCCAATACCAGCAACTAAATTTCTTCAACATGCTCAGGCGCTTGGAAAACATATTCCAGAATCCCTTTTACCATCTGAGCAAGACCCATCCCAAGTCATTTTTCTACATTACCGTGAGTCATCAGAGCAGTCACTTTTTTGCCTAAATCCAGTTTGTCTGCTTGGTAAATTTCATTTCTAATCGTGGCTCTTTCTTTCAGCAACCCCATGGGGGTGGGCCATCAGTGATGCAGAATGCAAGGGCAGAAGCAGGGACGCTCTCATCTTATCTTTGAGCCTGTGGGCTCATGCCCTTCTCCTGCAGAAAGCTGCTTGCTTCTGCCTCCAGGAAGCACATGGCTGGTCAGGCCCTGGTTACGTGGCAGACGAAGGCAGTCCCAGCAAGCCCAGGACTTCACAATCAGTCTTCTGTAGGCAAGAAGACAAATGTGTAGTCCCTACAAATTCTGAGCAGCGGTGCTTAATCCTCCTGCAGTAATTATGCTCATCCATCTCTCGCTCTGTCCCCTGAGAAGTCTCAGCAGGGTGTGTCACATGCCATGTGCAGTATCTTTAAGGTGCACAGGCTTAGGTACCACCGTGTTCCTATTGCAGATTAAAGGCAGCTAAACTAGTGGCTTCCCATGGTTTTGACTATGCCCCCTATCAGGAAGGCGTTTTTGAGCAGGCACCCCATGTATACATGTTTCTTTATGCTTTCATTGCATACATATTTCTCTGTACTTGTACAATGTATGAAAATTAAAATGAGGAAGTTTGTATGAAGATAAATATAAATAGAAATTCCAATATGCTTTCCTGTCACCCCAGTGCGTCATCTTGCACACCTCCTGGGACCTACACAGACGACTGCCAAGGGAAACCACATCACTTCCTTGCTTGGGACCGTGGGAAAAACACACCCTTTGGAATCAGTCAGACCTGAGTTCTAATTCTAACTTTTCCAATCCATGGCTAGGTGATTTTGGATCAGTGATATCATTTCTTGGGCCTTAGTAAGCTAAATTCTGTCCTGAATGCTATGGATTAGAAGTAGAACAGACCCCTTTGTCAGGAGTTCAATCTAGACAGAATTTCCCAGAATCTGGGACAACTAACTTCAGATAACTTGGGGTTCTGGCTGAAGATGCTGATTCCTGAGCCTCACTCTTCAAATGTAACAAGGGAGTCTACATTTTACACATATCCTAGTGGTTCTTGTGTGCATAAAAGTGGGAGAAGTGATCAGACTGGTAAGTAGATGCAGTGACATAGTATCACGAGAATAAAGTCATGAGAAACACTATGAAGAGGGATAAACTCTACATGTCTGGGAGCTCAGAGGTAGGGCATCTACTTGAGTCTGGGCAGCTTCCTAGAGAAAGTGATGCAAAGAATTGTGCTCACCTACTCCAGGCCTGTCTCACTGTCAGGGTCAGGCTTTGGCTTGAGCCATGGCCCCATCAAAGCATATATTTGGCTCAGCCCTACCCCTCTGGGTTTTTCCTCTCTGTCCAACTTCCTTTAGCCTCCTCAACCATGTGTACAGGACAGGCCTCATCTGGACTTGCAGAATGCCCACCCCGCCAGCTGCAATAGTCTTGGAATCATGACTGAGGTGCTAAAGGGGCATGGGTTTCTTTTGTAAGGACATGTACATTCTTGCTCTTCCAAAAGCCTCGGGCTACCATAAATAGTTTAGTGTTGGTAATTTGTTTATATCCTACCTCATTCTAACACATCATTTGAAGTATATTCAACAGATACAAATAACACAAGTCAAAAGGTGAGTTAAATGAAAAAAGATGGACTAAGAAACAATAACGATAGGAAAATAAGGTGAAGACAACTACAGAATCAGTAAACAAACTATATAACAGTCTGTGCAGCTGCTATACTTAATCATAAATTTAACTTTGAACTTTTCAGTAGCCAGAACTAATAGGGAAACAAATATTAGCTTAAGAATATCCATAGCATCCATGTGAATAACTTGAACTGGTTGCCCAGGGGGAGCACACCTTTTCTTAGAAGATATAAAGTGTACAGTACATGACAGAGTGAGTGACATTCTCAGCACCCTTGCAGTAATTAGTATTCCATATATTCTTTTTTCCCTTTATTTTTATTTTTGACACTAATACAGATGACCCCATTCCCTCCCCCACCCTTTGTCCACCTCCACCCATCCTCTGCACCCCTTTCCCTCTGACCTTCACCACCCTGTTGTCTGTGTCTATGGGTTATGCATATATGTTCTTTGGCTAATGCCTTCACCTTCTTTCATCCAGTCCCCCTCCTCCCTCCCTGCTGAAAGCTGTCCGTCTTCTTTAAGAGTCTTTCAATGTGTAATATTTATTTAATCAAAATATTTTATTGGAAGGCACTTTGAGGGTCATCCATTCTACCTGGCAATGGGGGAAACTCTGCCTCGAGAGATGGCAGCCTTCCCCCCAATCTCCCACTATAGCAGCATTTCTTCTCAGCTCTACCCTCTTCCCTGATGAATGCCATTCAACCGCACTTGAATATTTTCAAATGGCATGGCACTAGCTCAACTCTAAAACTTTGTTCAAACCACTCCTACTTCCTCAAACACCTTCCTTGTGAAGCCATGCCATTCTTTAAGACCCGATTCAGATCTCACAATCACAGAAAGCCTTCTCTGATCCAACCAGTCAGATTTACTTTCTTCCTCACCATGCTTCTATATTCCTTTGCTTGGTTTTAAATTTTAACATATATTATAACTCAAGTTGAGCCAGGGTTTATATGAGCATATCCATTAGGCATGTTTGTCTAATTTATTTACTCTATCTCCTGAACTCAGGCAGAAGTGAAGCAAAGGCTACTTGGAACAAGAGTCTAGAAGCCATAGATGAGCCCTCCATTGAGCACTTGCTCTACGCCAGGCATTATGTTGTTGGGTTGGGGAGCCTGAGATGAAGAAGACCTAGTGATTGTACATAAGCCCCTGCAACAGCCCACTAAACCATGCGCTTTACAAAGTCAGGGATATTTATACTCATCATTGCACCTTCAGAACCAGGTGTCGATTTGAACTTGAAGCAAGCTACCCAAATAACACAAAGTGACATCGGGTCACTTAAAACGCTCATCTTAGCTTTCATTTCCTCTACCAAATCATGTATGTTTTCATTTAATTCTCGCAACAGCTCAGAGATGATCATTATTAACTCTGTTTCACAGATAAAGACCTTAAATGTTCACTTTAAAAAAATCCTATTAAGTATCAATTTCTTCAAGTGAAAAACTGGTTAGATACTACTTACCTCACAAGGCTGTTAAGAAGAATAATGAAATGGTATATAAAAAGTATCTTGTATCATAATGTTTTCAGAAGTATTGTTCACTTATTTCTTCCTATAGTGACCTATATTGGTTAATAAACAGTCACTTATTAACCAAAAAATGTCTTATCACAGTACTTGATCTAGAAAAGATGCTTCAAAATTGTGGGTTTCACTCCCCCAAAACTAACACCTTGTTGAACTCTTAATATTTGTAAGGTACTATCCAAAGTGCCTTAACTACTTAATTAACTAATTCCTGTTCCTGGTCAACATGATAAAATAGGTACTAATTATTATCCCCATTTGGTAGATGGAACAGAGTTTAGTAACTTGCCCAAGGTAAACACAGATAAATGGAGGTGGATTGGGATTTGAACCCAAGTAGTCTGGCTCCACCCTGAGAGTTTAAACATTCAACAGTTTTGCCTCCCATTAAAGTTGCAGTTCAATATAGCAATTGTTACCATCAAGACATGTTCACAGTGCCCTGGTAGCGAACAGTAGAAATTAGCTGGAAGGAAAGATTTCCTGTGAAAGATAATGGCCTGAGCATAGTCTTGAGGTTTGAATGGGCACTAATCAAGCAAACATTGGGCCCAGCCCATCGGGAGAAGGGAATAGCATGAGCAAAAGCACAGAGGCAGGAGACAGTCCATGTGCATGTGAGCCTCCAGCAGGACATGCCCCTGGAGTTCTTAATCGTTAATGTTTTCAACGTCCGCAGTTCCCTTGGTTCTTGTGCTTTCTGTTGGGTTTCTGTTTTCTGGCCCTCTTGGGACATACACAGGCTGTGCTTTGCCTGCCAGCTGTTTCTGACTCAGCCTTCATCATCCTCGCAGCTTCCTTCCTTTCCCAGACACTTCGTGCCATCTTGGTGTTTCTGTGCATAGCCTCTGCCGGCTGGCCACATTCCTGGGTCCTTCATGCATGACCATGCTAACCACTCTCCTTTAGCTGAGTGTCCATCAGAAGGCCCTATACCACTGAGAACACAGTGCAAAGAAGTTTTGACTCTCTCACTTCTTTTGATGACCACATTCCTGTGCATAGAGCCTCTACCCCTAGTATCCCAGGGTGTTTGTTCTAGTCATTCAACACAACTATAGGCCAGATGTGTCCTTGGTGCTGGGTGTATAGCAATAAATAAAACAGACAAAATCTCTTCTCTACTCCCCTTTTAGAGAGGAAGAAAGGCAACAAGAAAACCAATAATGAATATGTGCTATAAGTCATATAGAGAAAATATGACTTGAAGACATAGAGAATAAGGAGAGTGGAGGTGGTCAGGAGAGGCACCTCTGGTTGGGAAACTTTGATTAATGAATCTAAAACTACTGTGGCCTCTATAGTTCTAGGGTTGACAGAGGGTTACAAACATGCTCTTCCCTCCTGCACCCTTCCTCCCCCCCCATGAGACAAATGGATCTGAAGATAATTTTATCATGACTGACCTTGAGACTGAAGCCAATTATTTTATTTCTGCATGCCTCAGAATTCTCAGCCTGTGTAACAAGTTGTGGCAAAGGCACAAATAATAAGTATTATTCATTCATTCAACAAATTTCTTCTGAGTACCAACTGTGTGCCAGGGAGAGTGTTGGCACGAGACTTCAGTGAATAAGGCAGTCATTGCTCTCAAGTAGCTCACAGTGTAGGGGGAATGCAAGGAGCACTAGAAAACTGTAATGCCAAATCTGTTGTTCAGAGCAGGCACCTAAACCATCAACAAGGTGTCAGGGAGGGCTTTCCAAAGAACAGTATCTCTGAGTATCCAGTGATAGCTACAAAGTGCTTTGCTAATTAGTTGGAGAGCCAGCTTGGGTCCTCACTTAGCTTCAAATCTTTCTCATCCCTATTCACTGCACACACACACCATAATGATCTGGGTAAAACATGCATCCGGCATACCAACTTTTGTTTTTATTGTGCTCTCTATCTAGAATGTGTTCTCCCAGCTAACCTTGCACTTTCCACAAGCTGTCCTCTCTCTGCCCTGGTTGTAATCGACGGTTCTCTTACAGCCCCAGCACAACCCATATTGTGTTATGGTACATGCTTTCTGGAATGGGGTTTATGTTCTCTGTGGTATCTTTAATAGATGGTAAGATCCTCAAAGATGGACCTGTGTCTCCCTCACCCATGTATCCTTAAGACCATGTACAGTACCTGACACATAGTAGGTGCTTAATTAATATTTCTTACCTCAGATTGAATTGAGTTGAATAGAACTGGAATATGTAGGGGTTGATTTAAAACATACCTTCAGCCACTTGCCACTTATGCTATGAATGGATGTTTTAAGAATTAATTTTTATAGGAGATACACGTACACACACATGAGGGGAGACCAAAAAAACCCAGAATTATCTTCTGGAGGGCAGGCCCCTTATAGTACAGGCTTCCTCCACTAGGTGAATATTCTACGAACCCATCTGTATCACTGTACCAACTGGCACTGTTTTCAGATGCTGCATTTGCATTCAGTGAATTTTTTTTGAAGACTCTTTCAATGTGTTTGCCCACATTTCATGATGGGTGATCTACAAGTGCACCTGCCCACACAGCACTGAGTGTTTAACAGTGTTTGACCAAAAGTGGCACGACCCTGGTGCCCCAGCCTCCATATTCACCCGACGTCACCCTGAGTGACTTTTTTTGTTTCCCCAGAGGAAGAAGTCTTCAAGGGGAAACGTTTTGTTGATGTGGAAGAGGTGAAACAAAAACACAGCAGAAGCACTTAAAGTGATCAAAATCAACAAGTTCAAAAGCTGTTTTGAGCAGTGGAAAAAAACATCTCAATAGATGTCTTATATCAGATGGAGAGTACTTTGAAGGTGATTGAAGTTTAAATATGTGAGAATAAATACACAATTTTTTAATAAATAAACTTCAGGGATTATTTTGGTTCCCCATCGTGTGTGTGTGTGTGTACACACACACACACACACACACACATGACTTTTCAGAAGTTCAAATTGCTTTAGGCAGTGAGGAAGTATTGCCATAGTCAAAGATGGTTAAGTCCTATCTGATGAAATTCCATCTCTTCTGTCTAGTATGATATCATTTATATGTTGGTAGAACTTGGGTAAATTAGAAGTCTGTCAGCTGTTTGAACCTATAAAGTTAGACTGGATCTTAGTATCCGGTGAGACAGAACACACTAAAAGTCTTTGTCATGAGTGAGAGAAAGAAAGAAGGAAACCTGAATGATACAGAAAATAAACCACCAGTTACACAGGGCCCAGGGACCTGTAGGCACGGGCTCTATTGTCACCAAGATGTACTCTCAGGGCTCAAGCAACCATGAGCTCAAAGAGCGCTCTCTGAATGGCTGACTGAGGGCCCAGGCCGATCCCCTGCGTATAGGGCACCAAAATACCCATTGGTTACTTCACACTGGAGCATTCCTGAGATATTGTCTTGGGCATTTCTAAGACCACTTGGGGAAAAAAAGAGGCAGTTCAACAAAAGGAACGGTGGTAATGTCTTCTACCTGTTGGTCTATCTGGTTTCTCCAAACAACTCTCCTTGGTATTAGACTCAAGCTCCAAGTGTCCCCCTCCATGCTGCACAGCTTGGCTATGCAGCCAGCAGCTGGGCCGTTTAAAGGTTGCCCTACCAGTGCCAGGCTCTCCGGTGGTTTTCTAGGAGCCAGTGGGGGAAGAATTATGCGAATCAGCCTCTCCATCACTGTGCAGGCTTTATTTATACCCTGCTCAGTTATTTTCTCCTCTTATGACTGCTGCCATCTCTCCTGGGGCTTTCTGAGGCTGCTTCAGTGAGTTGTATTTTTGATTTTGATTTTCCTTGGCTTGGCAGAGGATTTGCAGAAACAAAAACTAAATGGAAACAAAATGCATGAGCTTATTGGAATATAGGGGATTGCTGAGAAGCTAGAGTAAGAAAGCTGATGTCTCAGATGAAGGTTTTAGAATCAGACATTCCCGGCTGCTGTGGTCACCAGCTGACGTCCAACAGGATCTGTAGTTCAGCCAAACTCAAGGCACGACTTCATGACTTCTGCCTAATTACCAAACTGACTTTTTTTTCTTTTGGCTACAAGGAGTTTTACAATACCCCCTAGTTCACTACTCACTCATTCATGCAATGAGCTTTTCTGGGGAGCATCAGCGGGCTGGTGCCTTAGCTTTGATCTAGGCTTTACCATCACCTCAGTGTGCAACCTCTGCCAGAAGACTCTAGCTCTCCAGGTCCCAGTTTCACCATTCTCAAATATAGATTGTAGAACGCGATCTCAGCGAAGGCAGGATGTATGTCTGCTTGTTCAATTTTCACACCCCCAGTGCCAAGCACAGGGCGTGATACCTAACAGGTACTCAGAATAGTTTTGAATAAATAAACAGACTGTAAAGTACATTAGGTTAGGCTACATGATCTCTAATATTCCAACATGACCTACCAACTTTTTCATGTGCTCACTTGAGATTTTTCTCTACCTCCTGATCTGTGTATCCCCTTGACTTCTCAGCTGTGGGGTTTCTAGAACCTAGGCATAGAGCACAAGTCATAGGTAATACACCTTTTCTCTGAATTCCACCAGCACTAACCTCTATCTAAATAATAGCACCAGCACTAACCTCTATCTAAAGAAACATTATACTATCTTATCCTCTTTTATTTTTGCTTGTTTTAGCCCCTCGCTAGTTATGAACACATTGAGCACAGGTTCTTTGTTGTTTCTGTATCCTCAGTGCTCAGCATAGTGCTTATGTGTTGAGTGGAATTGATGAATTATTATTTTTCTTTCATAATCCTCATCATATTGCTTCATAGGCTCTGATGATATTTTTAAAGTTTTCACTACATTTCACTATTGTGTGTACATCTATATCTCTTTCTAGTTTTCACTATGCATCTGTTCATCTTTTCCTCTCATCACTATAGTACAATGGTTAAGAACATGGGTTCTGGATTTAGGTTTCTTGGCTTTGAATCTCACCCCTGAATTTCCTAGCTATATGACCCTGGGAAGTGAATAGCCATTCAATGTCCCAGTTTTCCCATATGAAAACTGGAATAATAATACTGCCTATTCCACACAGCTGTTATGAGGATTAAAAGAGGTAGCACATAGTAAAGCACGTGCCACCCAGTAAACACTCAATGAATATTAGTTAATATCATTGCTGTTGTTGTTATTGATTACATATTAGATATCATTCCAGATAGCTGTGAACAAGAAAGAAAACTATCCTGATTTCATGAAGTTTACATTATAGTGAATCAGTCCCCCAGCCTCTGATTTTCCTATGAGACATAGTTCTTTAAATTTTAGTGGCCACAGACACCTCAGTATAAGCCAGGTAGTGGATCCTTTTCATGAAGGAAGTTTTGATTGTGGTAGGAAGCTACAGGAGGCCATAGGGCACCTATCTCAAAGGTGAGAAAGATAAAGAGAAGAAAAACTGCGTGATTCGGGAAATAAACCACCAGTTACACAATTTTACTGTGCCTCCCCTGTCTCCAGGCCATGGTCAGTAGGTTTAATTTATTGGTTTTTGTGAGCAGCCACAAGGCATGTCCCATCAATATTTTGTTCTTGATGGCTGTGGAGTGACTCAGGCTATTAGCCTTGTATGATTACAACATCTGTATTATGATGTCGAGGACATGTTGCTGCTACAATTTATTCCCTTTATTTAGTTCACTTTGTCTCACTCAGCATATCACTCAGCGGCTGTTCTCAGAAAACACTGGTGATGGACAATTTCTCTTTCTCTCTCCTCTGCTAATATTCCTCTCCTTGCCCTTCTGTCTTTGTTGATGTCTTGTTTAAAGGGAGATTTGTGAATCTCCTGGTTTCCTCTACATCGCGTGACCCTCGGGTCTGCAGCTCTCAGCAATGCGGCACCTCTCCATGGTGCTGAAAACACGCACGTGGTTTTAGCTCTGCAGTAGAGCTAAGAAGGACTGTAGGATCTTAACATGCAGCAGCAGGCAGTGGCCTGAGATGGTATCCTACCCAGTCTCCTTTATTTCAACAAAAAGGGACAAGAGACACAGAAAGGAAGAGTTATCGCCTTAACAATGGTGTATATCTCTTGTGAGATCAGAATGCAGCTTTTCTGCAGACACGTTGGGAGCTTCAGAGACAAGCTAAGAAAAGTCTTTCATCTCCTTGGCCCTCGCTATCCCCATCTGTAAAATGGGGGAAATGCCGAAAATTTTTAACAAGCACCGTGACACATAGATTAGATAATGTGTATAAAGTCCTTAACACACTGCCTGCCTCATGCCTACATCTCTACCTTATCTCCTGCTGCTTCCTACCTGACATGTTTTGCTTTAGTAATGTGGAATGATTTATGGTCCCCCTTTCCCACACCATGCTGCTTTATGCCTCCCTCATACTGTTTCTTCTGTCTATGTTGCCTTTACAAGTTCTTCTCTGCCTTATAGCTCCCACACTTTGCTTACAATTCAGATCCGCTAACATCTCCTTCAGAAAGCCCCTTCTGCTCTTCCCAGCCCCTCCTCCAATGTGGATTAGCTACTCTTTCCAGCTGCTCTTATGTCACTCTATGCATATCATTTTACATACCTCTCTATCAAGACACCTGCCATGTGATCATGAATATTTCGGTGTCTCCAACTTGCTTAACTACAAGTTCTTTGAAAGAAGTGGCCATATGTCATCACACCTAGCACACTACATGTCACCAAGTGAGTGCTCAATGTTTGTTTTTTGAACTGAACATGATAGGAACTTAAAGCCTCTGAGTTCCTCTCTCATTTTTAGCCCAGTCCTCTCCTCCCATATTGTGTGGTCTCTAACTTGTTGGAAAATTATTGTGTTGGCTACTATTGTGAATTACCCTCATTTGCTAATGCCACATACTTGTAGAGGTTACTCAGTTTGATGTGGGTCATACTTTGAGTGTGCTGAATTCATATCAAGGTGGTTTGTCTTATTGCCTTTGGCATAGATTTTCTCCAAACCAGAGAATTCACATAAGCCATGATTTAAATCCAGAGGGGAGAGGGCACCTGCCTCCATGAATTAGCTATAAAGTCATCATGATCTGGCTTCCAAGAATCCTTAGCAAATTCTAAATCATCACAAGGCTTCTATTTAATATTCACTGGCAAGAACAGCTGCTCTTATTTTAGGAAAATTAATTGCCTTTTAAATTGTTCTAGAAGCTTAAATCTATTTTGATAATTTAGTAGGGATAAATACTCAAAACTTACTCTGAAGCCCATGAAGGCCCAAGCTGTAATGATTTCCCCAAGACTTTGAAGTCATCTGTTATCTGACTCTTGGTGACATCGTTAGAGATGGTGCAGTTATTGGGGAAATTAGTAGAATCTAAACCATGACACTGAGACTCTGTTCTTCTTCTGGTAATTTACTATGTTTATCTCAAGCAAGACATTTCACATCTGTTAACCTCTGTTCAGTCATCTATAAAATGGGAATAAGATCGTCAACCTTGTTACCTTTATTAAGGTTGCTAAGGGGATACACCAAAGTGATGCAAGAGTACTTTGCAAAGTAAAAAACGATATACAAATCCAGGCATAATGCAGAAGGTGACACCTAGAAAAAGTTGGAACTAGTAGCTGGAAAGAGGAAGGCAAGGAAATGTGGAGGGTAAAATCTAAGGGGATATTTATTCAATGCAGAGGTAAGAGAGGGGAGGAAAGCCTGGAAATGATACCTAATATTTATTAAGCACTTATTACATACTAGGCACTATGCTAAATGACAAACTTTTCACAATAACCATAAAGGTAGATGCTTTTATTATCCCATTATGTGGGTGAGGAATGGAGGCATAAAAAGTTTAGCTTAAACATATATACCAGAAGGGGTAAGGCCAGGAATCAAACTTAGGCAATACCATTCCAGAGCCCACATACTTAACCAGTTTCTCTGGAAAAATTTCCATCTTACGATACTACCGTGCTGATATCTTCCTTGTTGCTAGAGATCCAGACAGGAACTTCACATGAGCTGGAAGAGGTAATTTTTAAAAAGCATTTATATTATTTGGAGTAAAAGACATCAAGAGATTCCAAGAGGGTAAGTGGAGGCCCTTGAAGTTGTTCCTGCAATATTATCTTCCATCTCACACTGTCTTCCAGTTCGAGTTTTGTCAACAAATATTTATTGTTTGTATATGCCGGATGCTTTTCAATGTGTTGCTAATACAGAGATTATTTCAAGACCTTCTCTTTCTGTGGTATATTAAATATGTCAGCAAACTCTTTGCCACTCCTTTGACTTTTGGCAGTCTTTAGTGACTCACTTGACCAACAGAATGAGACAGATGACATAGTGGGACTTCCGTGGCTAGGTCATAAGAAGCCTTGCAGCTCCTGATTAGGTTTTTGGAAACATTTGCTCTTTGGACCCAGTTACCATGCTGGGCAAATGCCCAGTCCCATGAAGAGATACTCTGGTTGATAGGTCCTGCTGAGTTCCCACCCAGGGGTCAGCATCAGCTACCAGCCATAGGAATGAGCCACCTTGGGTATCCAGCCCAAGAGAGTGTTCAGGTAGCTCTGGCTTCAGTTAACTCTGGCTTTGGTTACTGACTGTAGCCACACGAGAGACCCCAAGGGAGAACTTTCTGGCTGAACCCAATCAACCAGAATACTGTAAGAGATAGTAATAAGTTGTCTAAGCCTGTACATTTTGAGGTGGTTGGTTGTGCAGCAATGACTATCTAGAACAGAATCATAAAGAAAGTCTCAGTCAGAGAGTGGCAGGTAGATGTATGAATAGGCGATTTCAACCTGTGTAGTGAATGGTACTGCATGTAAGCAGGTGGCTGTGGAGTTAGCTTGGACCTTAAGGAATGAGAAAGTGTCTCCTCTACGATTATCTCTACTGCTTTCGTATATGTGGAGTTGGCCAGGATTTCATCATCTGGAGGGGCCTCGTCATCCCTGTTTTCTTTCCAATAATGAGACTTCAGGATTGCCTAGATCCCTTATTACTTTGGAGCCTTGATTTACCCCTCTGTGCAATTGGATAAAACAAGGAGGCAAGAAATCTAAGATAAGCTGTGAAGATGGGGCAGAAAGGCAGATAAGAAGAACTCCCTCCTTCTTGCTGGAAGGACAATGAGAAGCTTTCCGGTGTGGTGGGATGAGCACAGGCTCCATGGCCAGAAGGCCTGGGTTTGACTTCTGCCTCTATATCTTCCCAGCTGTGTGACTTAAGCTCTCTGGCAGCTTTTGCTTTCTCATGTATAAAATGGTTTTAGCTGCGTGCTAGGCACAAGGGAAAGCATATGGTAGCCTTCGGCATTGCCTTCTTTCCAGGTCTGTGCAAAGTCCCATCTTCATGCTGATGTGGCTTTATGCAATGGAAGAAGCTAGGCTGAGAGAATGGAGAGAGAGGCAGGGTAGCTATTTAAACATCATAAAACAGGAACCATATGGGCTCACAGCAAAGCTAAGCGCTGTGGGGCATTGGCAGAGCCATCCAAGGGCAGGCTGCAAGGGGTTAACGGAGCCAGTGGCATCTGTGCTGGCACTCAACGAGAGAAAGAAAAGGAACCTCAGTGTCAGGACAAGAAAGAGAAACAAAACCAAATATCAGAGCTTTAGCCAAATTCCCATGTTCCCATATTGATGGAGAAGAAAACATCCAGCCAGCTTCATGTAGCAGCCTCTGGTCAGAAAACCTAAAGTCTAGGGAAGTCTGTGAACCTCCTTGGGCAATTTGTCTCTGTTGGATGGCTTGTCAGAGAACCAGGTTGTCCCAGTTCAATGTGGCAAGGAAAGGGTGCATCCCCCCCTTTTATTATTCATGCATTCGTCCTTTTACCCATCCATCCATCCACCCACCCATCGATTTGTGCATTTTTACACCAAACATGTTTTAAACACCTACACTGAGCCAGACACTCTGTATTAGGTAACTGGAACTACAGACAGATCACTGAGACAAAGATGAATAAGGCAACACAGGTTTTGCCACAAGGAAAAAAAATTGTCATGACTAGATATTGTGGGCAGGTCCAAGATGAGCTGGAAGATCAGATACAGGGGTGGAAATAACCAGCACTTACTGATTACATATTACCAGCCAGGCACTGTACTAAAAGGTTTACATATATCACCTCATTTAATCCTCACAAATTAACTAAAGTTTGGCAGTGTGATTAGCCCTGTTTTACTGCTGAGGAAACCAATGTTCAGCTATGAAGGGACTTGTTCAAGGCTGCAGTCACTATGTATCAGAGTTCTAATCTGAACTCATTCAGTGTTGAAGAGGAGAATCTGGAAAAGTACAGACAAGGACATATGCAGGGACTGGAACTCCATGTGCTACAGAGTCTTGTTATTGGGTGGGAGTGGATGAGTGATTGGAAGTGGTTGGGAGGTCAAGGTAAGGGAGGCAGGCTCTGGCACTGAAACCCAAGTGACAGAGTAGCATCTAGATTTGCAGGGTCATTCCAAGCTGAGAGGATATTATCCCAGACCCCTTCTCAGCTTTGGTAGAAGGCATTTTCTACGCCTCTGCTGAGAACATGCTTGTGAAATACAAACCCTTCTTCTCTCTGATTTCTGGCTTGCCTCTTTTACCCATATGTGCACTGACAGATGGATGGGCTATAGAAGCAGCTGAGAATCAGAACAAGAGGGGAGAGTGCTGGGATTCTGGGGGTGGGGAGGACTCAAGTGCAATTTTATCAAGCAAGGTTGTGTGACTGGGTGTTCGAAGGAATGGAAAGTTTTTGTTTTTTTTAAATCCTCAAAAAAAAAAAATCCTCCACAGGATTACTCATATGGTGGTTTGAGATGCACAAGGCAGGGGGACGGGTCACCTACAGACTACTCCCTAGGAGTTTCCCGGTGAAGTTGACTTCTTCTCAGCAAGCTATTTTCCTTGTCTGGAGTCAGTTCACACCTAATATGGAAGGACCGCATTGAGTCTATATGCGTTGCTATGGCAGCTTCCGAAGGGGAGGCCGACGGAGCTTGGAGCAGCCGCTTCCTCTTCTCCCAAACTCTTTTGGCACCAGGCTGAACATGCACGGTTTCAAGACTATGCAAGTGTTAGTGGGTGGCGTATCTTTTATTTTGGGAAACATCTTTCAAGTGGGCAGAGTGGCAGTTTTTGATGGTCCTTCCAAAGGCGCTGCTAATTCTAAATCATGTGTGGCTTCTATAGTCTGTTCCCTACTCCTCCCTCGTTTCTTAGAACAAAGGCTGAAAATGGCCCTTATAAATATTTTAAATGATTTAGCTAGTTGGATTAAAATGTGACCTTGTTAGTTTTAAAAATAATTTAAAATAAAAGAGTGCTATAAATAAGTGGAAAACTCATTTCCATGAGGAGGAATGCTTTCCACTATGAAAATGAGAGGGTGTAGAGAAAGGAGATGGTGTGAAACGTGCTAAGCCCTTTTATGTTGAGCTGGTAGAGTGGCGAGTGGGGCAGGTGGAGGAGTGGTGACCGAGACTTACCTGGTCCTTCCCTTAAGGAGTTTACAAGAGGTGGGTAAGAGAGATATTGGAAAAGTAATTACCAGTGTGATGAATATTATGAAGTGAGATAGAAAGAAATGGGTGGACCAGGGAGTTACTGAGGAGGTAAAATCTATGGAACTCGAGGGCTACCTGGGTGGAAAGGTATTCAAGGATGAATCCCAGGTTTCAGGCTTCATAACCTTGGTGAACTATCAGAGAGATTTCAAGTCCAGACCCCGGAATTGGGTGTGGGGTGGCGGCTCCCCACAGAACAATCAGTAAATGGATGCTGGGTAGGCAAAGCCAACAAATGCCCACATCAAATTCAGAAATAAAATATGTCTTCTTCCTTTGCCCTCCTCATGGTGTGGTCCCACCCTACTGGTATCAAGTTGTGGTCCTTTGCATCTGAGAATGGTTTAGTCAGAGGACTTTCCTCCCTGCCCACCTGTCCCACCTTGCCTTCCTTCCCAAACACAGTCTGGGCCCGTTTTGCCATTAATGGGTTGCCCCTTTCATCTCTGCCAACCCCCATTTATTTGAGCATACATGACCCAGCCTACCTTACAGATCTCTTTTCTCCAAGTGTCTCTGTCTCTTGCAGTGTGTGCCCAGAGTATGACCATGTCACAGAGAGTCAGATCTTTTCAATGGTCTCGCATCTGTAACTAAACAGTGAGCAGTTTGACTGCCATCTCCACTCCCTGTCTTGAGGGGTTTCCTGAACGTTACCTGATTTTCAACACTCTTCAATTCTACAAGGCCCGGGGGCAGGCCTCCTCCCTTTTCTTTCTCCTCCTCCTCCTCTTTTACAGTTGAAGGAGCTGAGAGAATCTATGTAACTTGCCCAACATGATATAGTTGGAGAGTGCCAGGTAGGATTTAGAAATTCCAAATCCCTTGTCTTTCATCTGTAGACTTAAAAAAAACCTACCAGAACTTGGGTAATTACTCTATGCTGGGTATTAATATCAGAATTTTACGGTCTTTTATGGCTATTTCCCCAATTCTATAGATGAAGAAACTGAGGCTCAGATCAATGGAGTCATTTGCCCAGGGTCTCAGGTAGCTGAGCCAGGGCTAGAACACAGGTCTATCCATTGCCAAGGTGCATTATCTTAATCCCCATGCTATACTGCTCCAATTCTTGTTTCCACACTAGGCTGCAGCCTCTCTGCTAAATGTCCAGAAAGAAGAGTTCAGAGAAGGAATAGAAGGTGGCATGGCTGGGGAGGTAGAGTGTGAGAGAGAAAAGGTGAACGTGTGTGGCTCTTCGTGAGGGGTGAGACCCTCCTGTGTTAGAGTAGGGCAGGTTCCGGGCAGGCTTCTGACAGACAGAGTGTTTCTGCTGTCTCAAGCTTACATCGCAGATGCCCTTGCCTGAAGTCACTGTGTTTCCTATCACCCTGTACCCTGGCAGCCTCTGCCTCCTGCTGTTTGGCTCAAGGTAATTTTTTTCTTCCTGGAGCCCCCGCTCAGGGTGTGCAGATGGTTGGTCCTGATCTCCTGGAGTCATCCCGTTGATGAGGCCAATATAAATGCATGAGGGAGTCCAATTCCAGGTGCTCATTTCTGTGAGAGCTCAGCGGAGCCCATCCGCAAAGTCATGACAAAGGTTCTGACTGATGGGCTAGAAGGAGGCATTTGAAGGTCATGCCTCTCAGGGAGGAAACATACTCACCACGTCCACTGGGATCCCTCAGGGACCTCCTCTGAGGTGGCAACATTCTTAGTCCCCTTTGGGCAACTAAGTATGGAAGGTGTATATTTACAACCAAGAGATCCTGCATGGGCATAGTTCTGAGAAGAGATACTTCCTATCAATATATGCCTTTGTGTTTTTCCTAGGAAGAACCTGGTACAGTGGAAAGGGTACAGTATTTGGTACCCTGGGCTCCAATCCCAGCTCGACCACTTTGAGAAAGTACCTCCTCCTCTCTGAAATTCAGTTTCCTCGTATGCAAATGGAGATAATGTTCTGCTCAGAGATATGCTTTGAGAATTATTTTAACTGACTTATATGAAATGCTTATTACAATTCATGCAGCAAATTAGATGCTCACCTTACAATCCCTTCTTTCTCTACCCAGGGAGATGGGTCTAATAACTGGTCAGGTCAAGCCCTGATCTTTTGTATTTATGAGCTGTGTGTTTCTGCAGGGAGAGATTTGAAGGAGTCAGTTTTATTAATCTCTGTATAACCTGTAGAGTAATTAGAGTGTTTATTCTCAGATCTTTGGAAAGAAGTAACTATAATTACAGGACCAAATTAAATGGCATTATCTTTTATTGTCTCATACTGCTTGTAGGCTTTCTCTGCCAAGTAATAAATGATCTGAGAAATTTCCCCACATCACCTTTCATTTTCTGTGTCTAAATGCCGGACCTCCCTGCAGGGTGCAGGGAGGTTTACTGGTATCTCCTGAGTAGAATGGGCATATGTTTAGAGGGTCCTTTTCTGTCACCCTTGGCAGAGATGGCCACCTATCCTTCAAAAATCATTGCTCCCCTTCTGTAGTGTAGGATTACCTTCTGTAGTGTAGGAGACTGGCAGCCTAGCCAGGACCTACCGTTTCCAGGCCGCTTCACATCCAGAAAGGGCTGCATGCCCAGCTCTCCAATGAGATGTGAACAGAAGACATGTGCCACTTCTGGCCCAAGGAAGCTAAGGAGGGGTATGCCTTCTCCACTATTTTTTCACCCATCTGGTGACTAAATGTGAACCCCAGGGAGATCTTGAAAGCCATAAATATGCAGAACTTCAGTCAAATTAGTCCCTGAATGGCTTTGTGGAGCACAGTCCCCCACTGCCTCTGATCAGGTTGTAATTACCTGGTTGTGAGTAGCTGGTTATAATTTACATGTGCTGGATCACTGAGATTTTAGGGTCTATCTATTAGAGCCATTTACTTCACCTTAACTAGTACACTTCTTGATTCTGCACTACTGATAAAGGGTAAACCATGCTTCTAGTCCTGCCTTGTGGGGCAGACAGACATGTAAATGAATACATTTCAAAACAATGCCATAAATGCTATGAAAGTAGGAAGAGAATGACATGAACACAGTGACTGCCCAGAAAATCTGAGTTTGGCCTTCAAGGCTGAATAAGGTTTCACCAACAGGTGAAAGATAGGGGCTGGAAAGATTATTCTAGACAAAAAGAACAGGGGGAGCAAACACATGGGAATGTCAAAAGCAAGATGCACTGAGTTGCTATGAAAAAGTCCCTGTTATGAAGGGTCATACTCCAGGTAGGGGATAAACATACTTGACCAACTACACAAGTGGGCAGGGTTTAACGGGGGCCAGGTGAGCAGTGTAGAGAATAAAGTGCCCTCGGGGCTCATAGAGAGAGAAACCCCCAGAGCCATTGGGTCAATAAGTAAAGAAGGCTTCGTGGAGGTGGAGGTAGGTCTGAAACTGTACCTTACACATGCCTGGTCACACTGGAGAAGAAAATGATTTGTTAATTTGTCTTCCTCTTTTAGACCATGAGGTCCGTCAGAGCAGAGACCAGCCCAGATTCATCTGTGAATTCCCAGGGCGGTGCCCTTCCCTTAGGAGGTGCTGACCGAATGAGTAAATGATGGAAGGACTGAATTGTATTGGAAACTGAGCATCAGAGCAATGGAACTTCCCAGTGCATGAGTTTCCTACTATGGTCAGGAGGTTCCTGTGGAGCCCAACCTCATCACCAAGCTATAACTAAGATTATAGTATTTGAATAGTAATTTTGCCCCAGGTAAAGTGATACTAGATTAAGTGCTAGGAATAGGTTTTGTATGTGCACCATTCTCTCTCTTACTCTAACAGTAGGTAGAGAATGCCTCCCATGTATGTGGGGCTCCTGCAGACTGGCAGGGCACAGAAGCCGACCTCATGAAATAGGGGGTTCACACCCTAAATTCACTCTATGTCACTTCCACTTACCCCAGTCACCAAGCAAGGATCTCATGATTTACATGATCTCTAGCATTCCTTATTTCTATGAAGTTTATGATGTTGATATTCAGTGAAATGAAAAAAAAAAAAAGAAAGCAGCATAGAGAAAATGACAAGACTGGTATAATTCACATAGATAGCCAGTTCTCAAATCATTGAGACATGACAGTTTTGATGACTCCAATCTATTTTGTAAGTAATAAGACTCTTGGCACCTCCAGGTGAAAGTTCGGTCTCCTTAGCAGAACAGACAAACCTGCTTCTCTCCAGCCTCATCAGCCATCATTCTCTCTACTCATCTCACACCTGGACTCCCAGGTCTTTGAGTGTGAACCACTCCCTCACAGGCTTTACACATGCAGCTTGTTCTCTGCTTCGCAGATGTCCACTGGTTCCTTTGTGGTACAGTTTGTCTCCTCTGCGTAGCTTTTCCAAAACTTCCCAACTTAATTTTATCCCTTGTTTCTTTGTGAAAAGCACTCTTCTATCAACAGAGAGGAAGGAAGCTTACATTAGGAAGCACCTATACTTTTTTCTTTTTTGTAATTACAAAAAAGTAGTTGTGATAAAATAGACATAAAACTTACCGTGTTAACTGCTTGTAAGTGTACAGGTCAGTAGTGTTAAGTGTATTTACATTGCTGTGCAATCAATGTCCAGAAATTTTTCATCTTGCAGAACTAAAACTCTGTATGTATGAAATGACAAATTCTCGTTTTCCCTCCTCCCAGGGCCTGGCAACCACCATTCTACTCTCTATTCTTATGAATGTGACTTTTCTAGGTATCTCATACAGTGGAAACATATAGTATTTGTGTTTTTGTGACTGGCTTATTTAACTTGCATAATATCCTCAAGGTCCATCTATGTTGCACATGTCAGAATTTTTTTCCTTTTTAAGGCTGAATAATATTCCATTCTATGTATATATCACATTTTGTTTATCAATTCATCCACCAACAGCCATTTGTCTTGCTTACACCCTTTGGCTGTTGCAAATGATGCTGCTATGAAGATAGATGTACAAATATCTCTTTGCAACCCTGCTTTCAATTCTTTTGGATATCAGTATATACCCAGAAGTGGGACTGTTGCATCATAGAGTAATTCAATTTTTAATTTTTTGAGAAACTGCTATATTCTTTTCCATAGAGGTTAACCATTTTACATGCCCAGCAAGAATGCACAAGAATTCTAATTTATTCACATCCTTACCAACACTTTGTTATTTTCTATTTTCCTTTTTTTTGTGGGGGGTGGGGGTGGATAGTTGCCATTCCAGTGGCTGTCAGGTGATATCTCATTGTGGTTTTAATTTGCATTTCTCTAATGATTAGTGATGTCAGGCATCTTTTCATGTGCTTGCTGGTCATTTGTATATCTTCTTCGGAGAAATGTCTATTCAAGTCCTTAGCCTATTTTTAATTGTTACATTTGGTTTCTTGTTGTTCGTTCAAAGAGTTATTTATATATTTTGGATAGTAACTCATAGATGTATGATTTGCAATCTTTTTCTCAAAATGTTGCTTTATCACTCTGTTGATTGTATCCTTTGTTGCAGAGAAATTTTTAATTTTGTTGAGGTCCAATTTATCTATTTTTATCTTTTTTGCCTCTGCTTTTGGTGTCATATCCAAGAAACCATTGCCAAATCCAATGTCAACAAGCATTCCCCCTATATTTCCTTTAAAGAATTTTATAGTTTTAGGTCTTATGTTTGTCTTTGCTCTATTTTGAGTTAATTTTTGTATATGGGGTCAGGTAAGGGTCCAACTTCATTTTTTTGTTTGTAGATGTGCAGTTTTCTGAACACCATTTGTTGAAAAAGCTGTCCGTTCCACATTGAGTGGTCATGGTACCCTTCTTGAAAACCATTTGACCATATATGCAAGGGTTTATTTCTGGGTTCTCTATTTTATTCCATTAGTCTGTATTCCTTTCTACCAATACCACACTGTTTTGATGACTATAACTTTGTGAAGTATGATTTTACTTAAAGATTGCATTAAATCTGTAGATCGCTTTGAGCTGACATCTTAACAATAGTAAGTCTTCAAATTAATGAACATGGGATGTCTTCTATTTATTTGTGTCTTTGGGGACAACTTGATTTGAACCAGCAATGAGAGGCTATGCGTATATTATTTCAGAGCTCATTTATCCCTAATACCCTTTTGCGTGTCTATTCAGAAGTGCCAGGAAAAACCTTGCTTTTAGGAAGACCTGGAATGTTTCTCATATATATATATATATATATATATATATATATATATATATATATATATATAAATAAATTTTTTTTTACACATAGAAGAGAAATCACTTAACTGCTCAAATTTCACTTTACTATTTGTGACTTTAATAATTATGTACAATCTTTTATAATCGAATAATTATAAAGGTCTATATACTTACATCCTTACTTTCCTTCAGATTTTAAATGCCTACTTCTTTGGCCCTAATATTTTTGTTTTTCTACTATATAGTATGCATTGTATAAGCTGCCTTAAATCCATTGTGAATTGAAGTGTGGCTATACAGGAATCATTTTTTAAATGAAATATATGTATTATTATCACCATATTTATAGTTGAGGAAAATAAAGTTGGGTAACTTCAATAGATCATATAGGTTATAAGGGGCAGAGCTCAGATTTAAATCTAAATCTCTCAGATTGCAAAGCTCAAGATTTCCCTACTGCATGTCAGTAAGATTAGGTCTTTGCCTTGCTCAGAATCTACTTGGGGGTGAAGAATTGGATGGACAAATATGGCTTAAATAAGTCTCAGACCAGCCAAGAATGAAAAGCACCGCAATAGGGAGGTTGGGGATGGAAATCTGAGGAGGGGATGTGAGGCTTCTTGGAACACATAGGATTCTTGTTTGAATGATCTGAATGTACTGTATGTGAATGCATGAAGCAAAAACTCTTTTTGTTTTAAAAAGAATGTTTTATTGTTATTTAATTACAGTTGTAACTTTTCCCCCATTGCCCTCCCCTACCACCCACCACATTGAATCCTGCCCCACCCCATTGTCCTTGTCCATGGGTCCTTTATATACATTTTCCATGACTTCACCCTTCCCCCTTTTTCCCCCCTTATCTCCCTCCCTGCCCCCCTTTGGTCACTGTCAATTTGTTCTTTATTTTCATGTCTCTGGTTCTATTTTGCTCACTTGTTTGTTTTGTTGATTAAGTTCCCCTTATTAGGTGAGATCACATGGTATTTGTCTCTCACCTCCTGGCTTATTTCACTTAGCATAATACTCCCTAGTTCCATCCATGCTGTCATGAAGGGTAGGAGTTCCTTCTTTCTTTCCACTGTGTAGTATTCCATTGTATAAATGTACCACAGTTTTTTGATCCACTCATTTACTGATGGGCATTTAGGCTGTTTCCATCACTTGGTTAGTGTAAATTGTGCTACTTTTGAATTGGTGTGTCAGTGTTCTTAGGATATAATCCCAGGAGTGGAATTACTGGGTCAAAAGGCAGTTCCATCTTTAGTCCTTTGAGGAAATTCCATACGGTTTTCCACAGTGGTTGCACCAGTCTTCATTCCCACCAACAGTGCACTAGGGGTTTCCTTCTCTCCACATCATCGCCAGTACTTGTTTGTTGATTTGATAATGATGGCCATTCTGACTGCTGTGAAGTGGCATCTCATTGTTGTTTTAATTTGCATCTCTCTGATGGCTAGTGATGCTGAGCATCCTTTCATATGCCTCTGGACTCTCTGTATGTCTGCCTTAGAGAAGTGTCTGTTCGGGTCCTTTGCCCATTTTTTAATTGGATTGTTTGTCTTCCTGGTGTGGAGTCACGTGAGTTCTTTAGATATTTTGGAGATCAAACCCCTGTCTGAAGTATCATTGGCAAATATATTTTCCTATATGGTTGGCACCCCTTTCATTTTGCTGATGTTTTCTTTAACTGTGCAGAAGCTTTTTAACTTGAGGCAGTCCCATGTGTTTATTCTTTCCTTTATATCCCTTGCTCTAGGGGACATATCAGTGAAAATATTTCTGGGTGGGATATCCGAGATTTTCTTGCCTATGTTCTCCTCTGAGACTTCTATGGTGTCACGGCTTATATTTAAGTCTTTTATCCATCTTGAATTTATTTTGTGTATGGTTTAAGTTGGTGGTCTAGTTTTATTTATTTTTTGCATGTATCTGTCCAGATCTCCCAACACCATTTGTTGAAGAGGCTATGAAGCAAAAACTCGTTAAAAAGGGTTTTAAAAATTCTGTCATCTCTAGTTTAAGAAATAGAGGTATTATGTATTAGAGTCTTGCTATATGATTTTAATTTATGAGCTGGACATACAGTAGTGCCTGCTCAGCATTTCTTTCTTTTTTTTTTTTTTAATGATTTTTTAACTTCATTTTTATTGTTGACCCCATTACAGATGTTTCCCCATTTCTCCCCCTTTGCCCACTCTACCCAGCCCCCACCCCCTCTTCCCTCTGGTCATCACCACACTGTTGCCCATGTCCATGAGTTATGCGTATATGTTCTTTGGCTAATTCCTTCACTTTCTTTCATCCAGTCAGCACTCTTTCTTGAGGGAGTTACTTCTCATTCTAGGAAGTTCACTAAAGGATGATCTCGTGTCACCTGCCTCCCAGTCATAATACTCCTCCCCTGAGTATTATAAGGGACCAGTTAGGCCCCAAGTAGGCCAGGCGAGGCCTTTTCAGGACTTTTCCAAAGGACCCATTGAAAAAGATACTCCCTTCTTTTGGTATCAGGTTAATGTAAGCTGGAGACTCGTGTGGTTGTTTTTGCTGACCCCACGGAAGGAGGTAAGAGTGTGATCAACCCACAGAGTATAAGGAGTTCAGAGAAAGAACCCTGAGGACATCGTTTGACTATCTTTATGTAACCGCACCAAATTCTAGATACCCCTTCAACATTTTAACTGAGAGAAGCAATACATTCCCTTCTCTACTTAAGTTGATTTAAACTGGACAGCTTCAATTTGAAGCCAAAGAGAACTGCCAGGATGGGATAAAAGAAGGAAAGGACTGCTGTGTAAGTCCTCACTCCATCACTCACTAGTCAGGTACATGTAGGAAATCCCCTAAGTCTCTGCTCATCAGTTTTCTCCTTCATCCGTGGCTTCATAAGATTCTTGTGAGGAATGGATAAGAAATTGCATGCAAATGCTAGGTCAGACCCTGGCATAAGTGATCACCCTAAACATTCAAACGTTTATATATACACCACTTTGTAAGGGCTGGAAATTATTGTCTCCACTTCATGTTTGAGAAAAATGAGGCTCAGCAGAGTTAGAAAAAGATCTTTACTGGTTGTCCCAGAGCTACTGTGTCAGATCCTGGTTGAAAGCTTCCCGGGGACTCCCAGATGGTCAGATGCCCCTGTTCTGACAAGGGAACCACATTTTCTGGTGGCAGAGGGTGGGGCGGAGGAGCTGTCTTCCACCTTGCTGAGCAATATGTGGAATCCTTCCCTCCCTTTTCCCCCACATGAAGAGGCCCCCTTAGGCTTACCTGCCTATAGAGAGAGAGCCAAACAGCTGTGGAGAAGGTGGGATGCCAGGCCGTATTTGTTCAGGTGGATCCAATAGCATCAGACTAGCGTGGAGCTCAAATATTGAATCATGATTCTTCAGGCATCTTTGTATTTAAATCATAGCCCTGTCAAGTTCACATTTGATATGCACTAATTAATGCTCCCCATGAATTGTACCAGATTCTCGTGTGCGTGTGTGTGCGTGTGTAGACAGAGATTCCTATAAACTGGAGTGATCAAAAATAAGCATCTGTCAGTGTCAAATTCAGTAGTTGGCTCTTTGTAGCTGATGGGTGCCCCCTGAATGAGAGGGGAGGGTATAGATTATTAGAAAAATATGAATTATTTATGAGGAAATCAACTAGAACAAATGAAGCTAATATTTTTTTATCATCCCTCAAAGCTGGGATCTCAAGCTGGGTTGAACAAGTAAAGCCAAACCCAATGTGGAATTTTACTCTGCAATTCCAATAATTCTGACCCTATGCCTTTCTTTCTTATTCAGAATGATGAGGCATTGCTGGCAAGATGTGGATGGGATTTAGCTGATGGGGGGTGGGGGATCTTGGGCTATTTCAAGTGTAATATTCATAGATTCCACTGTAAAGAGAATTTTTAAATTTCCAATTTTGCAACATGGAAAAAATGCTTTTGATTAGGAAAGTCAGTAAAAGTGGACGAGCAGTAGACCATGCTTGTAATTGTACCTATGGGTGAGAGGCACGCAATACCAGTGAAAGTGGGACCTAAAACTACTTGCAGGATTACTCTCCCTGGAAGAAAAAGAATTGGTGAAAATTTGACCAACTGGAAGAGGGAGCAGGCCAGTAGGGAGGACGGAAATAGTTAAAGTGAGAGGTTCCTGTTACATTCACATTTGGAGAAAAGGAGAACCTTGGCTTTGTAGTTAGACAAATTCAGATTTGAGTGTGAGCTCTGTAGTGTCACGTGTGACCTTAGGCAAGCTGTGTCACCTCTTTGAGCATCAGTTTCCTTGTTTACTGAATAGAGGATATATTATCACCACAGGGTTTGTGTGAGGATTATATGATATATTCTATGTCATATAAGAATATTTACATAGAATATTTACATATGTCTATGTAAATTATATGTAAATATTCTATGTAAAGTGCCTTCTCCTAGCTCTACTCAATTCTTCCTTTCTCTCTTTTCCTCTATCCCTCTGTCCTTCATGCTCCTAATAGATTCTACGTTCAATTTTTTGCCTCCATCATAAAACGTATTTGAAATTTTTAGAAGTTCTACCACATGTATATAATACTGTAGGGTTGCCAATGTTTAAATTAAAGACTTTCTTCTAGGACTGTGCAAATCACAGAAAAGAAAAAAAATTACAGATGATAGTAGTCTTATCAATTAATGAAGATATAACTTCCTGACCATCAAAAACGCACATTCCCCCTTTCACAGAAGTAGGTGAAAATGTCTACTGGGAAATAGCTGCTAAGCCAGGTAACTATTAAATTTGGCAGCACCCCCTGCATTTAGGAGGTGCTATGTAATTTGTCCTCACCAATGGAATGTGAGAAGAAGTGTGTCACTTCCACATCAAGAGAATCAATAAACAGATACGGTTTCTCCATTCCCTATTTCTCCTTTTAATGTCTTGATGTAAACAAGTTTGGTGTCCTTGGAAGTTATGTGTTGAAGACAGAGGTAACCCATATCCCTAACTCACCAGTTGAAGGAAACCCACCCACCAATCAGGAAAACCAGTTAAGAGCATGAATAAGAAATAACTCATCATCCCTGAGCTATACGCAATTTAGAATTTTTTTTGTTACAACAGCTAGTGTTACCATAACTAATGCAACAGGAAAGTCCAAAATGACAAGTTATATCTATTTATGGAAGTGAGGTGGTGAAAGACAACACATAACTCACAGGATCTAATTACCTAGCAGTTGTGAAATGATTGGGGGCTAGACTAGATGCCCACTAAGATCTCTTAGTATCTTAAACTGATAACACCAATATGTTTTATTTAGTAACTGTTTGCTATGTTCCAGGTCTAATGCTAAGCACTTTATACCAATTTTCTTCTTCAGATCTTACAACAACTCTATGAGATATCCCCATTTAAAGATAAGAAGGTGGATGGCTGCTGATAATGATAAGAAAAACCTGTAAGGCCAGACAATCCACAAGGAGTGGATTTATTTTCAAATTTGTTGGACTTCAGAGCCTGAATTCCCCGCCACTGAACTATACTGCCTTCCAAAATGCCATTCTATTATTTTAAGGGCATACCTATCATACCTTTGTTCCAGAAATTGCTCATAAGTATAGCTATGGTAAATTAGTTGGAAGACTAGTGAATGGCTCAATTTATATTACAGCATCAGTTTATTTTGGGTTTTGCTTTAAAAGAAGTGAGAGAAGGCTGAGAACCAACACTAATAGAGCTTCTACAATGTACCGGGTACATTCACATGCACCTGTTATCTCATTAAAGTATTCTGAGATTGGTATTATTATCAGTGTTTACAGACATGGAAACTAAACATAAGAACTATCCATAAGTTTGTCCATATGGTCATTCATTCTTTTAATACACATATTTATTGACTTTCTGCAATGTTGCCATGTATTGTGTTGGCTACAGGAAATTCCATACTGAACAAGGCAAACATGGACCCCAACATGTTAGAACTTATGGTTCAGCAGCAGCCACAGGGAATAGGAAGCAACCTGTCATGGAGAGTGATTCAACAACATCTGGATACCTACATGCCATGAAAATTGTAAAGGAAGCCCTGACATTGGGTAGACATTGCGCTGGATGATTTCTGGGGTCCCTTCTTGCACTGAGGGTCAGGTTGTATTATACCTAGTTAATTGAAAAGGTCACCAGAAATGATCAGAGGAGAGTCAAAATAAACGACAAGGAAAAGAAACAAACACAAGAAAGGACTTGTTCTCTATCATGAATCAGCCTTGTAGTAATTGTTCAATAAATGTTATCTATTATCATTAGTACTAAAACAATTTTTGCATCCTATTAACAACTTTACATACTTCTCATCCAATGAGCAGTACTGTTTACAGCTCTCAACAAGGTAAAGGAATCATTATTTATTACATGGTTTCTGTTTTCCCTTTTATTTTGTATGCCATATTACATATATTCTCATGTAACATTCACAATAAGGATAAGTTAGGCTATGCTTCAGTAACAAGCTCACCCAAAATCTAGGTGGCATAAAACAATAAAGATTTATTTCTTGTTTATACTACATTTCCATCCTAGGTGGGCTGGTGACTCAATGTTATGTTTGTTTTGACTCTGAGACTCAGGCTGATAGGACACCACTGTGAACACTGGAGGTTGCTACGCTGAGGGAAAGAGAATGTGCTGAATTACACAATGACTCTCAAAGCTCCCACCTGGAAATGCCACACATCACTTCTTTCCATATTTCATTGGACAAAGTTAGTCAGATGTCCTTGCCTGAGTTTAACTGGGGTGAGGAAGTTTGATCCTAACATGTGCCCAGAATGAGAGAATCAAGTGTCCATTCAGAACCTCAATGTCTGCTTTAGGTAAATATCATTTATTATACCCACTTTGCAGATAAGGAAACCAGATTTGGGGGAGGAGATGGAATGCTAAATAACTTGTTGGGGTTCAGACCACTAGTAGGTAGCTTTGAATTCTCTCTACCTGATTTCAAATCCATGTTTCTAAACTCTGCACCTGTACCCTGAAGCTTATCTCCTTGCCTCTTATAGGCCTTGCTCCATAAGGTGTCCCCTCTCTCAATATATTCTCCTATCCCTTCTCTACAGACTCTTCTTCCCATCAGCATGCATAAATATCTTTATATTTTAAATGGAAGAAAAATTCTCTTCACCAACTTAACCCACACACCCAGCCACTGCCTTACCTCACCACCCTCCCTTCCCACCACACTTTTTGAAAGTTATCTGCAAGTATCAATCACCTTCCAGTCGTCCCCTGCATTCTGGATTCTGCCCTTGTCACTCCACTGAAATGACTCCTCACTGACCTACACACTTCAAATCCAATGGTCTTTCTTATTTTGAGCCTGATCCTGAAACAGCTGGTGGCACTGACGATCACTTGTGACCCTAACCCCTCTTCCTCTGTCTCCCAGGCCAGCCTTTCTCATGACTTTCCTCCTGTACCTCCCGTCCCTTCTCAGTGTCCTCTGTAGGCTCTCCCTCTGTGCCTGTCCCTTAACCGATGGTATTCTAGAGAGCTAAGTTGTAGACTCTTTTTATTCTCACTCTTCCTACTCTTGGGAGTCTCATCACTGCCATATTTTCAATGACCACCACAGACTGATGACTTCTACAATGATAGCTTAAGGCCAGGCCTAACTCTGGAGCTGTGGGCATGTAGACCAACTGCCATTTATACATCATTTTTTTGTTTGCTTGTTTTTTGTTGTTGTTGAATATTTCATAAGGATCTCAAACTCAGTATTTTGGGACTAACTATCAGTCCATGGATAGGTTTGGTAAATTGTATCTGGGGGTAGTTATCTGGCAAACTGAACTTTTCTTCAAATTGGGATTGAAGACCTGTCTTCTGGGTTAGTGTTAGCATCAGATCAGCATTTTTTCCTCACTCCTATTTTCTAAGAGGGGGGATTTTTCTCTTTCTATGCTCCTGGTCTTTATTGGCCTTTATCTGGGAGAATTAGAGTAATTTTTCTCATTATGAGTTCAGGAACAATAACTAGGTGTGCTCAGCTCAGATCTATCTTCCTTCTCTCTCCTGGGAGAGGCTCTGTCCACAGAGGGCTTGGTTCCTCTCTGCTCATTCATTTCTTAGGTATTACCTGGGCAGGGATCCCAGGGAAGGCCATTTAACTGTGCCTTGGATTGGGTGGGCACATTTGACCAATTTCAGGGTGAAATATTTGCAAGCCACTTAGACTAAGAGACCTAAAGCCATGTCTCCCAAATTGGCCTCCGGCAGCAATACCATCGACACTTTGCTCTCCATCTTTTCTATTGTTTCTCAACTTGTTCAAAACTTTGGCAAGGAAAGAGTGCTGTTTTTAGAGGTTTCATAAAGTGTACTTCAAAGACATAGGACTTGAGCTTCATCCCCTACTTCATTATTTCTTAGCTTTGTGAAATACTGAAAACTTTATTTCTGATATGGAATTCCAAACACTCACAAATCTCCATCTCATCGTCCTCATAAGCCTGAAAAAAAAAAAATACCAAGGGCTGTATACATTGCAATTGTGTACTGTTTTATTGTTTATGTAGCAATGTTTACTGAATACCTCTCCCCTTGGTTTGGGTAATACGGAGATAAAAGAAACTGTTTCTGTCCTCAGGGTTTATAGACAAATTCCCTCCCTCCCCCCAGATAGCCAGAGAAGCAAAGGGATAATAACAATACTGTGTCATCACAGATAAGGGAATGCAGATTAAGAGGGTGGGGAAGGGTAGGGTGAGGCAGGGGTTAGGCCTCAAGGAAACCTTAGAGATGTTCTTGAGCTAATTCTGAAAGATAGGTGGGAGCTGGAGGGGGAGAATGAAAGGAGGGACATACAGAATGGGAAAAACAGCATGCAGCAAGGTACAAGGAACAAGAAAGAGGACTCTTTTGAGGGGCTGCAAGGGTTCAGTTTGACCAAACCGAGGGTGCTGGCTGGACAGTGGCCAGATATAGGGTTGCCGACATAGCAGGCAGCTCACGAAGAGCCCATTACATCAGGCTTATGACCAGGCAGTCAGGGCAATATTGAGGAGAGGATAATGTGGACAGGTTGCATTACGTGTACATTGCATCATTTTTAATTCAGTGGCCAGGGGAAGAGGTAATAGCAGTGTGTGAGTTCAGCTGGTACCTCTCTGTGTGTGGAAGGCAGATAAGATCACCTTAAAGGAATAGAAAAGGGGCCCAAAGACCCCCTCTAGGCAGTCCAGTTGTAATTCTAGTCTCTTCCCTATTCTTACTCCCAAGCTGGTGCCGTCAGCTGATACATTACTTTGTGTAAAGGGCCCCATGAGGGGGAGAAAAGTGGCTTTGGAACCACCTCCTGGTGGGAAATTAGAGCCTAGTGATGATTAGTGATCTGCATGAGATCCAGAGGTTACACCTCAGAATTTCCTGCTGTATTTAGGGAGCCCCATGTGCATTCTAGAGTAAGACTTCCTGGGTTCACATCCTATCTCCCCTATTTACAAGCTGAGAGTCCTTGGGCATATTACTGAACTCTTCGAATTTCAATTTTTTCAACCACAAAATGAATTTAATAATAGTCCCTACCTCATGGGGTTATTGTGAAATTTTAATGGGGTTAATATGTGTGTGTTTAGAGCGATGCCTGATCCTCAGTAAGAGCTATAAATTGCTATCTATAATTATTACGACTTTATTGTTTCAGTTAGGCTCACCTTGCTTCTAACAAGACCCTTCTTTGAGGACAAAAGCTGTATCTTGTATACTTTTTGTGGTTTGGAGAGGAGATTGGGAGTCTTAAATGAGATTTAGAAAAAGTTATTCAAAATCATAGATCTCCTCTCATTCCCTCTCCAATTTCCTCTTAGGGACCCTGGTCGCTTAGCCCACACACATGGAACGGGCACCTGTGCCGGGCCTACCTCTCAGGAGGGGGATGTAAGTGGGGCTCACCTGCTTTCTATCCCACAGGAGCCCGTTGTCTACCAGATGGATGATTTGGAGGCAAATGACTACAGCGCGAGGTCCAAAGGATTAAATACACATGAGAGGCTGGGGTGGTCCAGACAGGAGGAAGTTACCTAAGGCTCAGGCTTCACAGCAACTTCAAAGAAGAGGTGGCTTCTGAACTGAGTCTTGAAAGATGAGTAGCATATCAACAGATCTGAGCATGAGGAGGGAAGGGAAAAGAAAGACAGACAGAATGCTCCAAACTTCTAAGCATCTCTTGGGGAATTCTGAGTGAGGAGCTTCCCATGAAACCCTGCCCTCCTTCCTGACCCACCAAATCACATGTGGGTCAGGAAGGCACATGTGCTGTACCATCTCTGGATTCTTTGTCTCTGTTCTAGTTTGATTCTGCTTTTTGCAATTTTTTGTTGTTCCTCTTTAAGGAAGGAGAAAAGGGGTAGAAAAAGGGGTAGAAAATTAAAGCTAGTTGTATTATCTCATTTAGTTTTATAACCCTTTGAGACTAGCATTATTATTACTTCCCTGTTTAACAGTAGAGGAAATAACAACTCAGAAGAATTAAACGATTTGTCCGTGGACACACAGGGAGCTCAATCATTCAATAACTATCTATTTAGTGTTAGGAGCAGAGCCAGTAGAATTCAGAAAGGTTGATTTCAAAGTCCTTATCCTGTTAACAAACACACTACTGTTTCTTTATCTAGAGGGTCAGATCCCTGAGGGCATAATCCTTTTCAAAGATCCTCCGATATCTATGATCTTGCATTGATTGAAAATATCTCTGGTCCTATAAAGGTATCATACAGGAAATTTAATTAATGCTACCAGTGTTGATGGTGTTTGAGCTCTGGGCTCCTCATCTAACTACCAGATCATCATCTCCACCCAGTGGCCAGTCCCCCTTCAATACCTGGGGTTCTCCCCATGTCCAATTTTGCCAAGAGTAATTAAACTATAGCCCACAGAACTATCAGGACCTGAGACCTCACCTAGTCCAATGCCCTGTGTTTGTAAAGAAGAAACTGAGCCCAGAAAGGGTAGGTGCCTGGCCCAAGGCCATGCAGTGATTTGGTAACAGAGCTAGAAGTAGAGCCCTCATTTATTTGGTGGCCTTGGAAACCATATTCTATTCATTTTGCCAGGAAGCCCCCAGCTAGACCTGCTAAATATCTTGGCCAGTTGGTTTCAAGGATTTTCTTTCTCACTCTTTTCACTGACTGAACTCCTGAAACAGATTGCACCAAACAACTGAGCAGTAGGGAGGCAAAGTAAACAGAATGGGTCCTTGGTGCCCCCGGCGAGTCTGTTGTCTGCAGCGACTCATCACTGCCTGTGAGGCTGACAGACACAGCCGCTCCTTCGCGGGGTTCTCAGACTCCCCCTGGTGTGTGAAGAGCCCGCAGTGGCGATGCCAGGACAGGAGAACCTGCCGGTGCCTGTCCCGGGGAGCCCCTGCATTATCCTTGGCAGGGTGCGCATGTGCGGAGAAAGTGTTGGGGTAAGGCCTCCCTGTGACAAGAGTACACATTTAACATCCAAATCAGAAAGCCTTCCCCGACCCTAAGTGCTCCACTGGATGTAGGGAGTCCTGGCAGGAACCCCATGAAGGCGGGCCCAGGTGGAAGGGGTTCAAGAAGCTGTTACTTTATAGAAGCTGAGTTCCAGTCCTCATTTGACCACGCTCTTCATGTCTTTGAGCCTTACATCCTAAACGGTAACCTCACAGATGTCTCCTCAACTCTCTGAGGATTAGCTGTCCCAACTGTTAAGATTAGATGGCTAATGTCTTTTTTGTAGGGTTGTTTAAAGAATCAGAAACAGGGGTTGTGCTAAATGGAATATGTTTTACAGAACTATTTCGTTTGTGCAGCAATCCGCTTAATTTCATTTTAATGCCTTGGCGGGGTGTTCACTTTAAAGTTTACTTCCTATCTTCAACACGCACCGTACATAACAGGCCCCCCTTTGCAAGGCAGCGCCCTTGTGCAAATTAGAACAAAGTAATCCTTTTAGCCAGTTGCAGTCTCAGGTGCCACCTGACAAACCAAAATGCCTTCCTGTGAAGGAAAAAGTGTTTCTACCTGCAGGTAGACCTATCCCTGTGCCCAGGGCGTGGTGTGCAGGGCACAGAGCAGGCTGGGTCTCACTCCATCTTCCTCCTCTTGTCTGGGCTCCTCTGTACGGTGTGCAAGCTGCAGAGCCACATGCAGACGCCTTGTCCAAACACACTCACTCCCTCTCAGCAGCCAGCTCCTTCACTCGAGCTTGCTAATGTGGCCCTCGAAGGCACTGAGTTTGAGTGTTTTTCAGACCAACGATAGCCTGCCTTAAGCACAGTGCCTGTGATACACAGCAGGGGTTGGATGGGTGCCTTCATGCAGGAGGGAGGATTAAATGAGATAACACATGTAATAATGCCCAATGCATAATTCAATGGATGCTTATTGCATGAATGAATGAGCTCACAGTCTAGTTGTGAAAACAAGACATAAATCCCCATGCGAAATGCTTAATAACAATAAAATTTTCAAATTATAGCTCAATACAACAACTCAATAGATGGTGCAAGTCAGCATATGAATGTTAAATTAATTGCCAGGCAATAATTTTTATAGGAGTGCAGAAAGGTAGAGGAGATCAATTTGTCGACTTAGAGTCTGAAAGCCTGGATAAGTTCTTGTTCATATACGTACACAGCATATTCATCCATTCATCCCAGTCTCACATGACCATATTAGGCCAGCCTGACTGCGAGGCTCAGGGGATACAGAGATGAACAACACAAAGCCCACAGCCTCAAAGAGCCCATGGCAAGTAGGCACACACACATAAATATGGTGCTAAAATAATGGACTGTGGTGACAGGGGGAGGTTCGATGAGCTAATGCACACAGTAGGTGTGTTGTAAATTACAGTATCATAATAGATGCCTCTGATTGCGATCTCAGCACATTTCTGATGCTTCTCCACAATTCAACATCTACTAAGTCTCCAAAACTCCTACCTTTTCTCCTTCCCCTCTTTTACCCTTCCCCTCTTTTACCCTCCTTTTTAAAAGCTTCCATTCGCCTTCTAGGGCACTGTACTGTTTACCTGCTGGTCCCTGCACAGTGGATTGATGCCCTTGGGCAAGGGCAGGTCCGCCCTATCTTCAGAACACCACAGAGCTTCCCTAGAGCCTGTCTTGATGAGTCCATCCTCTTTGCTGTCATTCTAATCACCCTAGTAACTGTATGCCTATAGGTTCTTTGGCACTAAAACCACCAAAAGTGAAAAGTGTTCTCTTAAACCTACCCTGAAGAGGGAGAAAAATATACCTTCTTGGGAACATAGCACATGGCTCTTGGTCCCCTCTCTCCTTCAGAGAAGGGCCTAGCTGGAAGGGCCCACCCTCATTCCACAGATCCCACAGCCGAGTTCTGTGGCCAAAGGCCCTGGAGAAGTGGCAGGGATGCAGTGGAAAGAGCATGATCACTGAGACCTAGAAGTCCCCAGATTGAATCCTGGACATGTTACCTTGGAACAGAGGGACTTAGACACGTTGGGTTAATCTCTTTGAGTCTCAGTTCCCCTATATGCAAAATGGACATAATAACTCTTATCTTGCAGACTCATTGTAAGAATTAAATGCAAATGGAATAAGCATTTGATGAATATGAGTTGAGTCCAAAACAGAGGCCCAGATACTGTTCCCAAGATCATTGAGCAAGTTACCAGCCAAAACTGGTAACTTAGAGCCGTCCCTGTCTCTGACTCCCAGTTTGGCATTTCCCCTCTCCCCCTTTTCCAGAGGGCTTCATTTTGCGGAGCATTTAGCACCAGTGCTTGCCACCAGCCTTGGGGAGGACAAATAAGAGAAAGTGCGTATGGCCCAAGGCAGACTCTGCATCAGGCTGAGAATGGCAGCCTAGAAGTGGTATCAATACTACTAGGCCAATGTGAATTGCACACTGTTTTCTAGCACAGTTGGAAAGGCAGCTCTCTAAGGAATGACAGTCAGTATTAAGCAGAAGCACTGCCAGAAGAATCTCCAGACTATAGAAAGTGAACACCCTGCTATGCTGGGCCTTGCTTATTAGAGCAGTCAGCAAATATGTAGCAAATACAACTACCATCCAGGTCCACCCATCAGTGATCAATCTCAGCCTTCTTTTCTATTCATCCTTGATAGGGACTCGGGATCCTTCCCTGTCTTGTCAATCGACTTGTGTTGTCTTTCCCTTAATACACATTAACCGAAGGCCTAGAATGTGCTAGGTACTGAGGAATAAGTCAGACATTGTCCTTGACTTATAAAGCGTGTGCTCTATCATCCCAGATGCAATGTGCTTGTCCTCTCAGGTCTTCGACCCCACTGTACCACATGCTTAGAATCAGTGTGGGATCATGGGAAGGGCAAAGGCTTCAAAATAAGAGAAGCCAGTGTCTGAATTTGGCTCTGTCGCCACGGTGGATGCCTGTCAATTTTCTCTCCTTGGTTCTCCTTCCCTTTATCTGGTAACAGGACCTTCTTACAGTAGGGGCTGCCTCTCCTCAACTTATTGATGTTTGGCCTCAGGATAGGGTCTGTGTCAAGTTTGGCCAATCGTGGTATCTCTTTACACTTGGCCTTGGCAAGGAGAGACATTAGGCACATGACCCAATCTAGGACAAGCAGATTTTTTTTCTCCAGTAGAATTAATTTGTTTGAACTGGAATAGGAAGTATCTCTTTCTTGAGATGATACCAACCTAACGCTCTAAGTCACCATGTCTCCACCCACCCCCAACAGTAGAGAAGCTTTCTTCAGTGGAGAGCATGCAGGGGAGGGAAGAAACAGAGGAAAGCAGAGGAAAGAGAGAGGTTTCACAAACATGGCATCATTGGAATGAAAAAACCCCAGCTCCACCTGGCTTTACCGTGGACTGCCAAGTGACACAAGCCAATAAATTCCCTTTGCCTTAAGCTGATGATCCTGACCTCTCAGACAGAGGTGGGTGAGGGTAGGGGGCAGCACTTGAGTAAGGAATGACCATATTTCTGTAGAAAGCAAGAGGAAAAAGCAATAATGCCTCTAAAGAACAATTCTGACTGACTAGTCCTGTAATTACAACTACATCATTTCCTGCTTTATACTCCAATTGTCTTTGTGCCAATAAGCATTTAAAAGGGGGCTGTATGTATACCTTGTCACATGTTTCTTTTTGAGTGTAGATCTGCAGCAACTATGTTCAGGTGGTCCTGTCTTTCCTGCGGTTTATAAGTCCCCACAGGGCCTGGGATTTGTTGCTCCCATATTTTCCCCCCAGCCACTAACTGTAATATTCATACTTTAATCTTTGTAGGGTGCATTGTGCTTTGCAGGGCACTTTCATTTGCATTATCTCATTTGACTCTCAGGGCATCTGTGAGTAAGGCAGGGCCAGGATTACTGTTCCTGCCTGTCAGATTGAAAAATGGAGGCTTGGCCTCTGGGATCTTAGCACTGGGAATGAATGGGATTGATGTGGAAGGATCCGTGGATTTGGAGCCAGAAGATCCGGGCTTGACTCCTGGCTCTTTTAGTTACTAGTGGTCTGACTTTGAGCTAATCACTCAGTCCCTCCCAGTCTCAGTTTCCCCATCTGCCAGAGGGATGCTATTATACTTCAAGGACCCTTGTGGCTATCATAGGAGAGGGTATGGAACAAAGGGTTCTGAGCTATAAAATGCTGCTCACCTGTTTGGGGTTGGTTTTGATGAGCAGTGGGCAATGGTGTGCTGAGTTCAGCTAGTATGGACTGCCAACAGCTGTAGTGCACACCTCCTTTCAGTTCCATTCAATGACATCATGTTGGTGACTTGAAATCAGCCATGATGAGAATAGTTACACCAAGGAAATGAGCAAATGCTTCAAACCAGAGCTTCGTTTCTTCCCTGGAGTGTCAGTTGTTAACCAGCAGACGATGCTGGGGATGGAAGGGGAGAAGAAGAAAAGGATACTAACATTTAAGATGCTCTGTATATATTGAGTGCACACTTATAGCATCTGCTTTAGTCCTGACAACAACTCCTGGGCGCAGACACTGACCCTATTTTATAAATGAAGTAATTAAAACTTAGACTTCATAATTTGTTCAAGAACATACAATAAATAATGGCACAAATACAACGTTAGGGTCTCACATTCTCTTTGAAAACTATACAGCATCTCAAAGATGCATCCATTAGCATCTGTTCTTTCCCTGATCTCCAACACAGCAAGAGTGAGATATTAAATCAGTTTCTAGGACCACTTAACACTGAAAATCCCTGTTTGGATATCAGTATCCTAGTGTCCAAATTGAGACCCACGGTTCTGGGTCTCAATTGGATAAATGCTTCGGGGTCCCAGAAATCAGGCAACACTATTTGGCTTGGTCACCTGAAACATTCAGGAATGGAGAGGGAGAAAGTCAAGAGCACCTGGGTCCAAGTGCCATCTCTGCTCCTTCACCTTGCTGGGGTTCAGCTCCCTCATGTGTCAAAGCGGGGGGGGACAATGTTCATACACACCTGTTTTACTTCTTTGAGCTTCTGCATATCAGTGGGGGAGGGGGAGGATTCTGAAGACCTCTGGAATTTGTTACACTGCACAGCTGTAAGGGAATTATCATGTGTCTCAGTGAGAACCTTTCCTCCTGTTGCTAAGAGAGAAAGGACTGCATTTTCTTTCCTGCCATCTCTGGCTCCACACACCCCTCCCCCCACATTTCCCTGGGCCTTTTTTTTTCCTTCTATTTTTATACTTCAAGTGCTTCCTGTGATGATGTCCTGCAAGCTTGAAACTAGATGAGGGTGTCATGAAGAAAAAAAAAAAATCAAAAGGACATAAAGAAAATGAAAATCTGTTTCCTGAATGACAGATGGGTGCTAGGGTCAGCATTACCAAAGCCAGCCTTTCTCCAGGTGCTGAGAGGAACTCTTCCTGGACTCAACAGGTTAACCCTGCTAGGGCCTAGGCAGGGAAGTTCCAGGACAGGGAGGACTATCATCTCTTCCCCTAGATGGAGATAGAGGTATTGCCCCTGATCTACCCTACTCCATAAAATAGAGATGGGCACAAAGTAAGTGCACATTAAATACATATTGAATTAATGATGGTTACTAATATATTGTCCCAGGAACAGCAGACCTGCACCAGGTGAAGGAAGAAAGGCCTTACCACTTGCTGTCACTTCACATGTGTCAAGCCCTGTGCTTATCTTATTTGATTCCTATAAAACAATTAATCTGATTCCCATTTTGCAGATGAAGAAATGGGAAGTAGATGAAGAAATGGAGGCTCCATCAATGGACCATTTGTTTAAGGTCACTCAGCTGCAACTGGAGTCCTGTCTCTTGCGGCCACACACTTGATTGTGAGTAGTGCAGAAGCGTGTCTCTGAGGGCTGTGTACATGCAAAAGAGTGTGTGCCCGCTGTTGCAAAGCTTCATGTGTGTGCCGACTCCAGCGACGATGAGGCCCTGTAAAAGCACGTGCAGTAAGACTCCTGCACCAGCTCAGAGATGGCTCCCCGCTAATAAATGCTTACTGCTTGGTCTAAAGTCCAGACTCGCCTGGGGAACAGACAATTCCAAAGCGTGGGGACAGCAACATGGCTGCAAGCTGTAGGCATTGCTGTGATCAGAGTGGGTAGGTAGGCTGTGAGTGGGTGCTGGGGTCTATCACCCCTCCAGGCACTCACATCCTGGCCAGGTCCGTCCTCGCCACTGCTGCGGGGTGTCTGCATTCTGCGCTAGGTGGCGAAATGCTGTAGGGCTCCCCTATTCGGGGGAATGTGGTAGTGATGTATAAGGTATGAAAGATGTGGCCTGCAGAGAGCCGGCACTCTCTCTACTGCTGCTGTTACTGCTGCTGCTGCCGCCTCCGTTGCCACCGCCGCTACTGCTGCTGGTAGAGCTGCCGGGAGTGAGAATCCCCTGTTCGGGATACCCAGCTCCGCGGCATCTCCCGCGCGTCCTGGTCCCACACGGACCTGCCAGCCCTAGGGAACAAAAGCGGAGCCCGCTCGCCCTCTCCTGCAGCCGGAGGATGAGTCGAAAGGGCTGAGCGGAGAGTGTGGTACTCGTGGGCTGGAAGGTAGGAGAAGGTGCTGCGCCCGCCCGCCCGCCCGGGGGTGGGAAGCTCAGAGTGGGCGCGCCGGGCCGAGGGCGGCCGCTGGGGGCTAATGTCCAGCTGGCACTACCCTTACCCGGCGAGGTGGTCATCTGGAACGCTGCGATCCCACTGCCTGCCCACCACAGGGCAGAGCCACGCTCCGGCAGCCGCGAGGGAGCCCCCTGGGTGGGAATTGGAGGCAGCTGAGGAAAAGTCTGGAGCCCGAAACCGGGCAGCCGCGGTTCCAGAGGGCTGCCCGCGGCTGCGGAGGGCTGCCCATTGCACTTGGAGGAGCGCGACTCGCTGCGAAAAGCGAGCGGACGGCGACTGCAGTGTGCGCAAAGTTTTGGGTGGCGCGCAAAGGCGCAGCGAGGGCCGCGGCGCAGAGCCGCGCAAGTTGTGGCCAGGGCCGGAGGGCGATCCCCCCGGCCCCATGCGGATACCCGGAGACGGGGACTGGTAGCTTAGTGGATTTTGCCGCACCGACCCCCCAACCTTCCTGCCCCGGCCCCCAACGCTGGGGCTGGGTTGACGCGCAGCCATTTAACCCTTCCCTGCCCGGGGGAAACAAGTTCATCCTAGTCGGAGGCAGCTAGACTCAGGCTGGCTGGGCAGCAACGAGGCTCCCAGCTCAGTACTGTGGTCTTGGCGCATTTCCCCGCTCATTCCGGGTTTTCTGTTCTTTCCTATTCACTTGTGTCCTGAAACCAGACGAGCTGGCTGGGGGGTCTTTCCCCCAGTAATTTTACCCCTCGTGCCATCCGTGAGCGCCCCCCCCAACTCCCCGCCCCTTCCCCAACCTCAGCTTGGTTCTTTGATGTTGCCTTGAAAAATGAGATGATTAATCAATTAGGTTAGTGGCCAATTAGGCATAACCTTGTAGGAAAATAATTATGCCCGCTCTCTGGGCTTTCACTGGTGATGAGGTGGGAATGCAGCCCAGGTGGAGGGGCTGTTCCGAAAAGATAGCGCTGATCAGGGAATTTCTGGAAATTTAAGATTAATAAGATTCAAATGTGTGGTGGTGGCGGAGGTTGTCTGAGTGTAGTAGGGGTGTGTGTGTGTGTGTGTGTGCGAATTCTTACCGAGGAAGTTAACCCTTAGCAACTCAGCCTGGGCGGACTTTGCAGACAGCATGTTTCTGACAGCTCAGAAAAGGTGTGTCCCCTGCTTGCCGGCCCCATCCCCCTTCTTTCTGAGGGGCTCTCGCCAGTAAATCGCCTCAAGGTGGATTTGCTGCTGCTTTGGGAGGCCGAGTTCCTATGAATGCATTTTAGTTTCATGTTCGAGGAACCCTGTCGTTTCAGAGGGAGGTTTTTGTGCTATGCTTTCTAAGGATGCACATTTCTCCCGCTCGCGTTAAATAAAGTGGTTATTAAATGGGTGCAAAAGGGAGACAATCTGTTTCCAGGGTTGAGAAGTTCTGCTGCTGAATGGGTCTTCCTTTTTCATTTTCTTCTGGAATGACTGGCCGGGGTTGGCACTGCAGTATTGCAATACAGCCATATTAAAAGACTTCTGAGCTTAGAGCTTAGAGCCATCCGCCACTGCAGCCCCATCTTCAACAGACTTCCCTGGTCAAATCCTTTTTTTCTGGGAGCATGCAGTAGATTTCTAAGTGTACTCTGTGCATTTTAACCCCTTTCTGTCTCTGTCTTAAGCTCTTCCTATCTATTTATACCTCTGCACCCTATATAGATTTTTGCTCAGAAGGCAAAAACCTAGAGGTATTCCCAGAGCAGAGGGATTTTTGCAACAGGTCCTAGGTCTGGGTTTTCTAATGATAGATCCCCCTGACGTTTAGCAACTGGGGCCCTAGTCCCTCCTTTAGCAAACTGACCGGGCTCAACCAGGTGGTCTCTGACATCCCCTCCAGGGCTACATTAGCTCATTCTGAATTTTATGACATTTCTTCCTTTCTGAACCGAACAGTGCAGTTTGGCAGTGGCAGTACCACCTCACTCCCTGTGGAAAGAGATGGGGCCTGGCTGGCTAGGACTTAGTAGCGAATGGGAATCACCCCGCTGGAAGACTGCCTAGTGATACTGGTGTCCAGGGACAACTGGGAGCTATAGGCTCCCCCTGCCTTTCTCAAAATGAAGGGCCACCATTCAGCCCTTCTCTTTTCCAAGATTTTTTTTTCTCTTGATGCTGACTCAGTCACCTTACTGTGACCATGTTTATTGGTCGTACTCTTATGCTAGCCAAGACCTTGCTCCTTTTCTAACATTGAGGCTTTTTAATATAGTGGGGAAAGGGATATGAGAGGAGAAGTAAGAAGAGAGGAAAGGAAAGAAGGAAAGAAGAGATATGGAGGAACAGTGGTCAGAGAGATAGAGAGACTCAGAGAGAGCTTAAGACTTTAGATGCAGCCAGACAGTGGGAAAGAGGTAGGAGAGATAGAGAATGAGAGAGGAGGCAGTATGAGAAAGAAGGAAGAGGAGGGGAATGGGGGGAGAGGGGGAGGGGAAGGTGAGGGGTGGCGGACACAGAGATCAGGAACTCTAATACAGACAAGGGAAGGGAAGGGCCCACATGAAGCAAAGTCTTGTTAACCATGTCTTGAAAAAAATATAAAGGAAAACCCCAAACTGCCAAAGACATTCCAGATAGACTTGCTTGGAACGCAGCTTCCATGTGCTGAGATAATTGCTTATGAAATAAACATTGTGCCACAGAAAGCCATTACCTCCATTTCTCATTTCTTCCTTGAATGCGGACTCCTGTTGTTGGGGTGGGGTTGGAGCTCAGAAGGGATCTGTTTGCTCAGTAGACACGCTTCGTTTGCGCAGATAGCTCCAAGAGCATACCCGTGTTGGGATACTCCATTTGGACTGCCTGGGTGTTGGAACAACTTTGGAGCTGAAATCGTTTTTTGTTTGTTTTAGATCTGTCTTACGTGGAATGTTCCACTTTCTAAAACGTGTATTTTTACTCTATTTAACCTTGAGGGAAAAAAGAAACTTGAAGGAAAGCATAGTAAACACTCCTACCTGCCACCCAGAACTAAGAGTGACGGGAAAATAATTGCAATTCATTTTTTCCTCTCCAACCTCCTTGTCCCCATTTCAGACCATCCTCAGAGCCTCCCGACTCACGTCCCGGCCTCCAGTATGTGCTGCCCCCCCTCCCCACACCCACCCCACGCAATGGTAACATCAACTTCCTGAAACGTAGGTTTGATCTTGTTACTCCCTGGATCAAAAAATGTAAATGTGTCTCTATACCTAAAGGATATTACTCAAATCTCTGAGCATGGATCTCAAGGCCTTTCATAGCCTGCTTTTCTGTCTCCTTCCTAATGTGCTTCCTACTCACAGGCACACACACAGCATCATACACTCTCTCACACACATCATCTCACACATGTGCACAAGCACACAGAATCACACACACCCTCACACACAAACACACATATACAAACCCACACCCTCTCATACGCACTTAATGGGAGAAACCTGGCCGTTAGGGCCGGTAGGGCTGTTCCCATTTCTAACCATCAGCCTATCTAACACATTACATATATTCTCACACACCCTCACACACATACCCTCACACATACTCTTACACACAAAAACATACGCACACTACACTTACATTACATGTGCATGCAACACACATGCCTTTCATACCTTTGCAGGGGTAACATTCTTACTTTTTTACCTGATAAACTACTCATCCTTCAGGATCCATCTCAAAAATGACATCCACTCAGAGTTCCCTTTCCCTCAGTCCGCCTGTGTTTCCGTAACACTCTTAACATCTTAGCACCCTCTCTTGAAGTGCTATGTTATAATTCTTCATGTGTTTCTCTCCCAATAGACAGTAAGCTCCCCCCAGGTGGATCCCTCTTCACCTCTTCAATCTCAGGGTATAACGTAGTGCTTGGCACAAGGTGTATGATTGATGTTTAATGAATGCATTCATTTTAAGAGCTTCTAAAGGATGATTAACATCCGTGGCATCGTTTTCATTTATTTCTTATTTTCTCTTACTCTTATTTCTATTTTTCTTTCTTTTGATTGAAAAATGATACAGGCTTTTAAAAATTCAAATGATGCACAGGTATGTAAGAAGTGGCAATCCTTGTCCCCATCTCACCTAAATATCCCCTACTTCAGTCATTTGAAACTTCAGTGTCGGGGTATTTTGTCAGTGAGGCAACGGGTGCTGGGGGCCTCCAGAGCTTGGAGTTGCTAGTGCCTGCCTTCCGAGGGGGACGCAGCTCCTGTTACTGAGTGCCCGACGCGTGTCAGCCACTGGGTTGGGCATACAACCCGTATGCTCTTATTCAATTCTTCCAACAGCCCTAGGGATAGTATTATGATCCTCACCTAGAACAATGCCTGGCACAATAAATACCAATAAAATATTTGCTGAGTTTTATGAGTAGAGAAGGAAACCATGGACCAGAGACATGAACTCATCCTAGCTTTCCTAGCTAGTGCATTTCAGATCTTGGATCTGAGCTAAACTCTTTCTGATTCTACAGACGGTACTCTTTTGACCATATTATGTTTCTCCTGTGTTGGAAATCCTGACCAGTTGACATAATAGAACTTGAACTTGCAGATCATTTTGCCCAACTTCTTCATTTAAGAGAGGGGAAAGTTTATGGACAGAATGCTTCTCTAAACACTTTAGATATATGAACTTGCTTCATCTTTGTACTGCCCAGATAAAGAATGTGAGGGGCAGATAAGCAGTAGAGGTGGGATTTAAGCACAGGTATGCCATGTTCTTTGCCGTTCGAGTGAATAAGATTCTAGGACCTGTTTAAGATCTTAGAGTTATGTAGCAGTAAAACCATTGTCGCCGTCATTGCCATCATCCTCATCCTCATCACCACCACACCTACCACCACTGTCATCATCCTTGCCACTATAGATGCCTTCATAGCAATTATTTTTAAGAAGTACCTGTCTTGTGCTTAGGGGCACTTTTCACATGTTATCCCATTAATGCTTGAAACACCTCCATATTTCCATAAGAGGAAGCTGAAGCTTAATGAGATTAAATCAGTGCCCAGACTTACCAGTAAATGCAGGACTGAGGCTGGGAACCCATGTGTCTGGTCTCAACATCTGTTCTCATTTCATTCTTCAGACTCTTTTTTCACTGATCCTTTCTTGCTGCTCTTCAGATCCAGCAAAGCATGAAATGATGAAATTTTTCTTGGTTTGTTTTTTTATTGTTAACTCAATGCTCAGAAAGATCATTGTTTAGAAAGAAATAGGCTTTGCATTTCAGAGACCTGAGTTTTTCTCCTATTCCACTATTAGGTATATAAAGGAACCATCACCTGATGGTTCTGAGTATCTCTTTCAATTTCCTGAGAACAGAATAATAATAATATTACCTGCCATGTTTCCTAATGTGGTTATAGAAAAAGGAACATTGAGGCCTTTGTGATTTTAACCCCCCACTTAGAGAGCAAGAGACACCTTGTAAAAGACAGAAGGGAACGTTTCTCAAGTTAAGACCAGTTACCTTGGACTATTGTGTGACACCGTTTGGTTTAGGCAAGGAAGTGACCACTACTTGGTGATATTCAGGCTCTTTCTTTGTTGGTGATAATGAAAGAATGCTATATCATTAATAGCTGTTCACTTGCGACTTACCAAACTATCTTATTGTCGAGGACAGGAGACCCAGTGACATTAAATAACCATCAATTTATCTGCCAAAGTACATGAAGTTCCTATTTCAAATGGGGAAGAATTAACCCATGAATAAATACCAAATGAAGAGTTCATTTTTATTCATAGAATTTTAATAAATAAAAACAATTCTTTTTTTCTGAAATAGGCTCTGAGTCTTAAGTCTTGAGACTTGTTTAATTAACCTGTGGAATACAACTTCTTGTTTCAAAATGACCATTTTTTTGCAAGCTAGAGCTTAGATATTTAGTGACATTTTTCTCCAAGCAAATATTTACAGCTGAGTTGGAAACTGACAGGAAAGAGGGTTTGAAATGAAAATGCTACCAAACTGAAGTTTATATCCGAATGAAACACATGGTGTCACCATGGACAGAGTCCTAAGAACTCAAAATATTTGTCTATTTGTAGAACTTGAAACCAAGCTGTTTTCATTTGTTAATGTTAACTCTAAAAGGTGCGTTTTTGTATATGCATTCTGGTGGCCACTTCTAATTATTTGTCTGGTTTTACTATGGTCACAGGACTCTAGCTATTGTTTCTTTTTTATCTCCTATTCCAGATGAGGTGGACTCATTTAAGGTTAATCCCCATGCTCATTTCTACCTCCGTCCTCTCGCTTATGCCATTCTTTCTGCCTGGAATACCCTCCCTTTTCAAATCTCCTCCCAATCCAACGGTCTCTTAAAACTGAGGTAAGGTACAAAGTCCTGCACCATCTCCGTAGTTAACTGCACTCAGTGCTGACCAGTGCTCTTAAAAAATCACTTTATTATTAATTTTGGAAATCATGTAAACAATCCAAATTAATTGTAAAAAGATGCGAAAATATAGGAACATAAAAGGAGTTAGTAAAAATCACTTGAAATTCCAGTTATTTGTTGTATGGAGACTATCCTTTTATTTATCTCTATAGACATATACTAGCATGTGAAAATAGATATAATTTTACACAGCTGCCTTATTATGCAAGTTGTTTGATTTTTATTCTGGATATCTAGTTTTTAAACATTTTCATTTGTTTATTTACTCTCCCTTGCCCCACAAACTAGTCTAACAACCTAGATATCTTCCATATCTTCCTTTAAGCTTCTGTAACATTTATACCTGTGTTTACACACATACATGTTTATATACATAGGCATTTTTGTCATTGATTTTTAAAATGAGATTATATGTACCTCCCTTTGCATATTGCTGTTCTTTCTTTAAAGATTATGGAAAACTATCTCCCTCCAGCCTTCCCTCTGTCAGTTGGTATAGACACATTACTTTTTTCAGTGGCTGCATAAGTTTCAATGGTATGATTTGTCATAGATTTTCAACCATTTCTCTACTGATGTGCATTTACTTCTGTTTCACTAATTTTTATAAACAATGCTAAAATAAACACCCTTATACATTTATCATTATCTGCTGATGTTTTAACCTTTTTTAATACTTCATTTTTTATTGTATTTTTCTACTACCATTTATCCCCCCATACCAGCTTCCACCTCCTCCACCTCATCACCACACTGCGTCTGTGTCCATGAGTTCTTTTTCTTTTTTGCTCGATCCCTCGACTCCTCCGGTCCCCTTTCCCAGAGCCGTCAGCCTGCTCTCTATCTATGCATCCCTTTCTATTTTATCTGTTAGTTCAGAGTGTTCATTAGATTTCACATATGAGTAAGATCATGTACTTGTTTATCTCTGACTGGCTTATTTCACTTAGAATAAAGTTCTCCAGGTCCATCCATGCTGTTGCAAAGGGTAAAATTTTCTTCCTTTTTCACAGCCAAGTAGTACTCCATTGTGTAAATGTACCATAGCTGTTTTATCCACTCTTCTACTGATAGATACTTGGGCTGCTTCTAGATCTTGGCTATTGTAACTAATGCTGCAGTGAACATAGGGGTGCATATATTCTTTCAAATTAGTATTTCAGGTTTCTTCAGATAAATTCCCAGAAGTGGAATCGCTGGGTCATAAGGCAGTTCCATTTTTAATTTTTTGAGGTAACTCCCTATTGCTTTCCACAGTGGCTGTACCAATCTGCATTCCCAGCAACAGTGCACTAGAGTTCCCTTTTCTCCGCATCCTTGCCAGCACTTGTTGTTTGTTAATTTATTGATGATAGCATGAGTAGATTCCCAAAACTAATTATTTCTGAGTCAGAGGATATGTGCTTTTTAAAGTTTTAGTAGATGGTGTCCTATATTTTTCAAATGAGGATGTAATCACATTTCTATTAGCCTGCATGCAGTAACATTTTCTCCATATCTTTGCCAGCAGCATGTGTTATCATTCTCTTTCATGTTTGCTAACCTGATAGGTAATGATCTCATTGCTATTTACTTCATATCTTCTTGATGTTGACCAAAGGGGAGCATCATTTCACTTTTACTGAGCATCGGAATTTGCTTCTTGGTGGACAGTTAATTCACCATCTTTGCCCATTTTTCTTTTTGATGGCTTGTCTTTTTAATCAATTTGTAAAGTTTCCTTTTATAGTATAGATCATAATCGTTTTCCTTTTATCTGCATTGCATATAATTTTCATTCTCTAGGGGTCTGATCTAGTATTATAATGATCTCTTTGCATCCAAACTAGACCATGAGTTACTAAACGGCAACAACGTGTCTGATTTCTCTCTAAGGCGTCACGTCTAGGGCAAGGCCTGAGAAAGCCTAGGTTCAGAATAAATGGTTGTAACACTGACTACCTGTGTGATATCCAAATGTATTTCATTTAACATTGAATTATATGAAATAATTCGTATATGTGGTATCACATAGACTGAGATGTCTCAAATAAGCAAAGTTTCAAAATGGCTAATGTTCCAGAAATGTTTATAAGTGAATTATGAACTTACCTGCTTTTTAAAAGAGAATATCATTCAAAAATATCTTTGTAAACATCAATTATTTTGTGAGGCTATACACTTGATATCCTTAAAGGCTGCTTAGAGGTGCAGGCCTGTTTGTCCCTATGTGGTAGTGGCCCAGGCCTATGCATACATTGATTTTAAATTCTCATATTTAGTTTTTATACCTTTTCAGTCTTCCCAGTTGCTGTCAGATTGTGCTATCTGGTCTTAGCATTGTCCCTTTATCTGCCTCTAAAAGCCATCCTCTTCCCTTTCTATCCACCTTTGCATTGGCAGTGGACTAACACATCAGGAGTCACTCTCTCTGGAAATGTGGATGTGATGAGGGTCAATGAGCACCAACCAAACCTTGGCCCGGGTACCAGGTGCTATAAATAAAGTGCATCAGCTTCCAGTGAAAATACCACTTTGGCTGTTTGGATTATTTTTTGTTTCTTTATTTCTTTGTTTGCAACTGTGTTTTGGAAAAGTGAGGTTGCTGGATAAGTGAAGTGGTGGCTTGCCATCTCAATGAATTTGGATATAGGCCGAGCTGCATGTAGCCAGGGCCCCAAATAAAATGGCTTAACACTGTCTTTAAAAGGGTAGAAATACATGTCTCAGGCTTGTAAAAGTCTGAGCATGGAGGGCAGCCCTGGGCACGAAGTCGTTCCAGGCTCCTTTACCTTGATGCTCCTCATTCCTAGCACTCTGCTGTCATCTTTGTGATCCTTGACGGTGCGTCACCACATCCTCTTTCAAACTGAATGGCTGGAAGAGAGAAAAGACCTCAGAGGAGGACTTGCCCATTTCTTTTAAGGGCAATGGCCAGAAATTGGACCCATAATTTCTTTTTACATCCTCTTTGGCCAGGTCCATGTCAACTGGACACTTCTAACAGAAGGGAGACTAAGGAGTATTGTCTTTATTATGGGTGTACATGTGCCAGAATTGGGGTGCTGTGTTAGAAAATGGGAGAATGGATGTTGGTGTACACGCTAGCAGTGTCTACCACACCTCTTCTCATCATTCCCCGTGTCCCTTTAGCTCTCTTGTAAGGGTACCGGCCCTGGAGTGCCATTGCGAACTTCCTTTGCTCCCCACCTCCCACTGTGTGTGCACTGCGGAATAGTTATTCAACAAAGACAGCTTAATTTCCAATCATTCTCTTCTTGTTTTTGTCATCGGAACTTGCAGGGAGGAGAATTGAGATTGATAATATGAGGCTCAGGGACTAGACTTTGGGCTTTCTGGATGATTTTCGTTTCATTTAGCTTATGCCCTATTTAGTTCTTTATGGCTCCACTCAAGGTCCTTGATTCCTACTTCTTATTAGTTCCTCACTTTCAACTCCAAGAGGTTCAGGTGTGGGGATCATGTGCTTTGGAAGCAGGTGTGTTGGGCGACTCTGTGAGTGTCAATGGGGGAAATCAGCCCCCTGCAAATAATACAAATGAGCTGAGAGTTTGAGATTATGACTGCTTTTGGAAAAAGGGTTTTCTGATAATCAACAGATTGCTTCCCCTAGATGAAGTTTCTGTACCCCATCGGCTCCCTTTGCCTTCCTGATTAACACAAAAGCACCCCTTTACTTACTCCAGACTGACTCTGGAATTGGGTTTGCTCCAGCCAAATGGCTGATTCTAACTGGTCCCCCTGCTTACAAGGCACAAACGCAATTCATCTATTTTTAGGTGGGGGAGGATTTTGAGGGATGATATTTAATCATGCCCTTTCTTCTTCCCAGTTAATAACAGAATGGGGGGATGAACACTGAAATTAGACAACGATGAAAACCTGAGTCTTATTTCTGTTAAAGCTTGATTGGAGAACTTAGGTGTTGTAGCGACAGCAGGCTTCCTGAACTTTCTAAGTTGGTCTGAGCCGCATAGTAGCAGGTCTCCCTGTCCCCTGTGGGAGCATGGGTGCCCAAGTGGCCTCATATGCTTATCTCCGGTGAGCAGTGAATGTGGATCTTCTGAGGTCAGACAGCTCTGAATGAGAGAAGGAAGGGAGCTGTTCTGTTGCATCAGCTGGGTTCTTAATCACAGATGACTTTCAGTGGAAAGAAATTTAATGGATGTTAGGTAGCCTGCAGTATTCCAGGAGGGGCCAGTGAGCCAAACCTGGCTGTCAGGACAGTCATCCAACTACATCAGGGACAGATAAACCTTTGTCCCAGAGGATTTGCCCTCTATGCACATGGCAGTTACCACCTGTCTTTCACTCTCTCCTTTCAGGTCTCATGCACGAGTCTGCTTCGTGTCCCCAGGGCACCCTGTACTCACTTCTGGGTCTCACACAGAAGCATAGGAAACACAACCCAAGGGTGGAGGTGGAATGGCGCTGAGCCTGACGCACAACTGCTGTAGCCACACATGTCTGCTCTCTTCTCCTGATTTCACCTAAAAAATCAATCAGACCCTTTGCTTCGAGGACAGGGGCTGGAAGTGTTGCTGCCCTGCTTTGCTCTTCTAGGGAGCGGAGTGGAAGTAGGCAGCAACTGTTCCTCTCGTACCTCACACACTCGCTTACAAACTCTCAGGGGCCACCACGGTCTTCAGGATAGAGCTCGAACTCCTCAGCAAGGCAGGAAAGCCCCTCCTCAGTTAGCACCCTGCGTTTTTCAGCCTCATTCCTCTGCAGTCTTCTTCCCATTCCCCATCTGGCTGTCTTGTCCAGGCGCAAGCCATTGTGAACCACTTGGAAAACTTGCACGTGCCCACGCTCTCCCAGGCTTCCATGCTTCCGGGCCTGCTGCTCCTCTGTCCCCCACGACAAATGGACTGCCCTTCATGTCCTCCTTCATTTGACAGAATTCTACAGACCTTTCCAGACTGAGGCATCACGTCCTCTGGGAATTTGTCTCTTCCTAGACTAGGTTAGGTGTCCCTCCTGGATATGCCCAAGGCACCCAGTAATCCCTTCTGTCACTACACTTAACACATAGTATTACCACCTTTGGGTTATCTGACTGTTGGTGTTATTGCCAGCTTCCTGAGAGCATGGTCTTTATCTTGTATCTCTGTATCCCAGTAGCTAGTGCATTGCCTTGGACATAGTAGTTGTGCAAATGAATAAAAGAATGAATGATAGAGAACTGGCGAAGGACAGACTTCGAAACTGGAATCTATCTTTGCCACTACGTGGTTATAAAGCTTTAGGCAAGTTAAACATCATCGGGTTGTCCTATGAAAGCTAAGTAAAATAATGCATTAAGTGTTTGGCATAGTAAATACACTAAAAGTCAGCTACTCCTTTGATTATAAGATAATCATTATCACGACAGGGATTCAATACGTGTTAATATCACTAGAACACTCTGTAGACGAAAGTATTAAGTGGTGATCTATGACACTTCCTACCTCCTGAAGAACCCACCCCAACATACTCTGAAACTGCCAGTGGATTGAGAGGAGGAGTGAAAGGAGGCAGAAATTGACAGGAGTCACCATCAGGCAAAATCGTTTACAGAGTGGTTCAGTGACACTGTGAGAGAATGCCTCTTGACATCAGGTTTCAGTAATTGCACTGTCACCAGGATTTTACTAACAGTTCTACCACCTTTGCACAATTCTTCTTTACTCTAGAATTTTTCCCTAAAAAAAAAAAAAAAAAAAAAAAAAAAAAATTGACACTGAGGTGACACTGAAAACAGTGTCAAAACTTCAGTGAAGGTCAAACATTTTCCAAGGGATTGCCTGGAAGCACACATCCCGCTGTGTTCTCTCTGTGAGCATGCCATGTTAAGACAGTAGGAGCTTCGAGCTGATGTCAGAAACCAGCTTGGAATATGGCAAATGTCTTCTTTGTGCCAAACTCCCAGCACAGCATCTTACACAGAGTGGATGCATTTCCATTTATCTATATGCAGAATACCTTCTCTGTCTCTCTTTTCTCTGCAGGCCCACACTTATTTCACTACATTCAATTCAGCCAACATTTTTTGAGCCCCTACTGCGTGCAGGGAACTCAGCTGATTCTTCCCTTCTGTGCCTGTTTCTCTCACCACATTAACATTATTGCTTTATTAGAAGTAAAGGTTTGTGTTAAAAAAGAAATGCATTAGTCACAGGCATCTACTGTTTTTAAGGGGACAACATAAAATTTTCTTTTTTACTGGTTTCTGGAGAAATAGTCCTCGTTATTTGGGGCTGAGTGGAAGTGGCATGGGAAGAACAGTGGCCCGGGGAGAATCTGGAGACTAAGGACCTAGCTCCCCCTTTGATGTTTGATCTTCAGCATCTTGTTTAATGTCTCTGGGTTCCAGGTTTCCAGGAATAACTCAGGACCTTTCCAGTCCTAATATACAGGGTCTGACACAAATAACGTGCCCTTTTATTACAAAGTCATAAGTATATAATTCTGTAACATAACAATATCACACTCAAGCACACTGTATGACATTTTAGGTGAAATGTTCAAATTGTCGTACATCTCGTGCGAGACACACACGTATCCTACCAACCACACTCAATGGCATTACTTCTGTCGGACCCTGTACTACGGCTCAAAAATCTATGAAAGGAGCATAACGAAGTTTGGGTTTGCTGTTCTAACATGGAAAGTGCAGTGGGTTTAGAATGAGAAGGCTTGGTTTGAACTGTAGCATTGACATTGGCTTGTGTGATGTTGGGCTTAACCTCTCAGCCTCCCCCAAATCCTACTCGATAAAGTAGAGATTCCGTCCCTTGTCTATCCTGCTGCAGAAAGTTGTGACACTTCACAGAGATGATGCATATAAAAGCAAATTAAGAATGACAAGGGACTGTATACACACACACACACACACACGCTATTATTACTGTTAATAACCATCTCGATTTCAATATTTTATCCCAGCCAACACTTTTGCATTTTGCCTTCTGGTTGTTTGACAGAAACATTGTCTTTCAGTTTTGTTTTTTGCTTTTCCTTCCACAAAGCAGTCGGGATTTCTCAAAGGAGGGGTGCTGTATCCTCTGCGGGTTTCTCTGGTGGACGCCCCTCCCGGGCCCCAGAGCCTGTCTGAGTGCATGTTTTATTTCGTGGCCTGAAAGGAGGCCATTTGTTCCCTGGTAAATGAGCTGTTGCTGTGCACCCCTGTCCCCTCGGCACCTGGGGCTATGTTCATGGGAGAATCCAGCCGTGGACCTCAGGAGCCTTTTTGAAAAGTTTATTAGAAGGGAGAAAACATTTCTCTGCAGGTTGTGCCCTCCATTCCTGGCCCCGGCTCATTAGTCAGTGCAGGTGGTTACCTGGGGGTGGGAGCAGGTCTGCAGGCCTTGACTTCCGAAGGCGCTGCTACCAGGGGCCAGAAGAGGCATAGGCCTCCTGCCAGCCTCTCTCTGGTCTTTCTGCCACCCCTGCCCCACAGGAGGCTAATTAGCTCTAATTGGATGGCATCGTGCTGTCCATGGTTTGGGGCAACTTCTCAGGGCACTTTTCCTTTATTTTGGCCTTAGGCCTGACTAATCTCATGGTCTGCAATGTGAAGACCTTTCTCTCAGACTTTCTGAGCTCTGTCCACTGTGAGTGGCCTGGCTCCGAGGACCCAGGAGGCAGCTTATGTCTCTGCTGCGGTGGCTGGGTCTTTCCACTAAGGACCAAGCTGCCCAGTCAGCCCTTTATTTGGATGCCTGATCGATTCGGGGCTGAGTTCACTGGGGATGATGCTATTGGTATGGCTGTGCCGGGTGTTAGTCATCTCAGTCCTGGGTCTCTTGTGACATCTATGGACACACGGTGATTCCAAAGTGCAGGAGAGAGACTCAGAGAGATTATTTTTCACAACCATTTCTCCAACCTCCCTCTTTGTACACATCACACACATTCTCTATATAGAGGCAAATTGAGTTAATGACCCAACCAGGACTAGACTGCAGGGCTCCCTACATGAAAGAGAATCTGTGTCTGCCTCCTGTACCTGGGGAAACTCTGCTTCCACATCTTTTTACCTTTAAAGCCCAGGTGCTCAGAAGATCCTTGTGAGATAAATTTATGTGGGCCTTGAAATAGGAAGTTTTTATGGTTAAGCACATGAATGTTGGGTTTCAAATCCTGGCTCTGCAACTTCATATCCAACCAGGCTATTTAACATCTCCAAAGTTCAGTTTCCATTGCTGTAACACGAGGATGGTAATAGTTGGAACTGCTTTATAGGGTGCTTGTATGGATGAAATTAGATGAACAGGGCTCAGAATAATATTTCATTGAATGTTGGTAATTATTTTTAATTAGCTACCTAACTCTCCACCCATCACACAGATGAGGACACTGAAGATCAGGGGGAGGGAACATTGACTCATCCAATATTAAACAGCTAATTTTAGACAGAGGCAGAAATAGAATCTAATCTTTGCTGTTTTCCTTTCCGTTATGATCCAGATCAGAGAAGTAAGTTTCTCCTGGAGTTTTCTTTCAACCAGAATAGTATCCGTTTTTGTTTTCTCTTGTCTATTTCCTCCAGGCCTTTCCCCTACAATCCAGGAGTCCCACAAATACAGGCTGGGTAAAGGTCACAGGCTCTGGAGTTAGTCCTTCAGGGCTCAGTGTCTGATGTCAATTCCTCGGCCTCAGGCCTTCGGTGGCTCCCCATGGCCCCAGGATAAAGTGCAAGCCCTTCCCCTGGTCTGCCGGTGGTGCTCTGTCGGGAAGCTAAGCCCAGGCAGTTGCTTGCAGGTCCTGTGTGTGCCGTGCTCTTGTTCCCTCCTGAGTCTTTGCATATTCTGGGACACAGCTTATTGAATGATTTGTGTTGAGTGAGTTGAACTTTTTCCAGTGTTTCAGAGCCGTGACTCTAGGACTCTCAGGGAGTAGACAGGTGGGCTCAGCAGGAGGAGGGCTCGCCGGTGCTAAGGCTGCCTGTCTGCCGCCCTGGCTGCCTTTGTCCTGCTCCTGAAGGCTGAGCGCAACCCCCTGAGCAGGCTTTTCTGCCCGCACGAGTGTTTTCCACTGAGTATGAAATCTCATTTTTGTGGGGCCCTCTCTCTGCTCTGCCTCTGAGCACCCTGCATTTTTCCCCATTATGTCACCTAACATGATGACGTAGAACATCCTGTGCACTTGTCTGGGGGCACCAGGAGGTACAGACCTCATGCACTTTGCTCCCCATTGTATTTCCAGGCCTAGGAAGTAGGGAGCCAATAACATTTGCTAAAGGGATGAAAGAATGAATGGACCTGGGGTTGGAGCAGTGGCAGAGAGGCAGACAAGCTCGAGTTCCAGGAGACTGTGTGGTCCCTGGTCCCGGCATATCTGACGTCTCTGACTCAGTTGATGGTAAACATCTGGCCTAGACTTTATTTTTCTCATTATGTTTAAAACCCGCTAGTCACCCAATAGTGTAATTTCCTAAGTGGTTTCATTTCAGCTCTGCTAATTGAAGAGAACCAAACTCTTTTTGAAGGCTTACTTTGTGTGTGGCTGTCGCGGGTAAGAGTCGAGACTGGTTGTCAATCACTGACAATAGCTTGCTAGTCTGGAATAATTTAAGTTTAGGTCTTTCTTTCACTCAGGCATTCATACCCTGTTATATGTTTTCATACTGAGCTGAGAACAATCTGGGGTGAGAAACTGTCGTGTGTTCCAGGAGCTGAGATGGAGATTTCTTTTGCGATTTCAGATTCCTGTGGTCTGTGGCTCAGAATAGCTTGGGCCAGGATCGCAGGTCTGGCCGTCAGGCCTCCTGGACTTCAGGTTTGAATCCATTGCTTTTCCACCCACTTCATTAGCCTGGTGACCCTGACAGAGTTTACTCAGTGTCTGAGCTTACTTCCTTATGCTATTAAAGGAGGTGTGAACACATCGCACCAGAGATTATCCTAAGAATTAGTGAGATAAAGAAAAGCCTGAATAAGAGCAGACACTTTGGCCATAACAGGCCTTCTTGCCAGCCCCTCGCACTGCTGCATGCGGGATCTGCAGGCATCTCATTGCAGGCAGGGCTCCAGAGGGGACTCCCTGTGGTCACCGCAGGCCCTGGGGAGGAGGCAGCCCTGCATTCAAACTCCAGTCCTGATACTTCACTTACCTGCTGGAAGACTGAATAAATCATGTGCATATAGAATTCCGTTACTCTGCACTGAGGAGAATGATACCTACCCTTGACATTTTTATGGAATTATTGAAATTATGTGAAGTATCAGCACTGTCAATCCTCAGTAAATCTTAGTTCCTTTCTCCTTCTCCTCTCTCCCTTTCGACATATGTACTTGATATTGGGAGGATGGGAGAGAGGCCATTAAGAAAATGCACCCTACATTCTGCTTCATATTAAAGAGGCAAAATTACAAGCATTTGCACAGTCACGCCTGTCTGCAACCTGCTCATTTATTCACCAGATATTTACTGAGCATCTACTAAGTGCTACATACAGTTCTAAGCCCAGGGGAAGAGCAGTAAAGAAAACAGCAAGTCCATTTGATAGTGCTTCCATCCTAATGAGAGATGGATAATAGATAATTTCACAGATAGTTAATAAATGTGAAGAGGAAACAAAGATGAAGCTTGCCGTTTATATATACCTGGTGAGGGACAGCTGCTCTGAGGAAGCAGTACCTGAGCAAAGCCTTTGTTCTTACCGTTCCCTCCACCTACAGTGTCACCCCTCTCACTAGTCACTCTCCATCTATCAGCAGCCACCTAGTCATCAAAACTCTGCTCACACATCACCTGCTTTGCGCCCGGCTTCTGCTCACTCATTGAAACAGGGTTAGTGTCTCCCTCCTCTATGCTCCTGCAATACCTTCAATTCAGTTAGTCAGTACTTTCCATTGTTAATGTGCTTCTCCTCCACTGGGCTTGAGCTCTTCAGGGTCATGCATTCTTCTTCCTTTCAGCTCCAGTGCCAGGCACAGAGCTGGGCACAGAATGAACTCGTTAATGGTGCATGGAGAGAGTGATGGAGGCAGTGGGTTGACTCACATGTTGGACCATCTGGAGCACATGTGGAGGCAACGGACAAGTAGCCTCAGGTTGTCCTGGGGAAGCCCACTGAGCTATGAGATGTGGACTTTGCTGTCAGAGCTAAACATGTTCTCTTTCAGGGCACTCATCATGTAGCACAAAATCAAATCTGTTTCAAACTTTGTGGTTTGAAAAATCATCTTTCTCAATCATATAATCATTGTACTGAGCAGGTAGAGGACCCTCTAGCCCATGGCTTGCGTCCCCACCCATTCTTCTCCTACCTCAGTTGCCAGCTCTACCAGCTTGTTTCTCACACACTTAGCTTGCCCAGTCCCACCCTGGTCCTCCCTTGCCCTCCCTCCTGTGTGGCGGAGTAGGAGGAGTTAATCCTGAGACTCCAGTTCAGAGTCTGGCTCTGCCTGTTGACAGGTTTGTGGCCTGGGCCCAAATCATTTCCATTTGCTGAGCCTCAAGTTTGTTACCTTTGAAATCATCGTCCTCTGCCCTGCTAATCGTATATAAATTTGGGAAATAACATTACCAATTAGACTCTTCTAAGGCAATATATGAGTGAATTATAGCTGCAAGAGCTGCAAGTTTCATTTCTAGCTCCTACACTTACTAGCAAAGTGGTCTCTAGCAATTTACTCTCTTACTCTGGACTCAGTTTCTTCGTATATACCATGGAGATGACGACAAGGGCAACTGACACTTAGAGAACCTTACCATGTGCCAGGAAGTTTTCTAAGTACTTTACATTTAATCATCTCTATTGCGCAGCTGACTACACATAGGCACAGAGAGATTAAGTTACTTGTTCAAGGTCACATAATTAATAAGAGGCAAAGGTGGGATTCAAACCCAGGCTCTCTGGCTCTGGAGCCCACAGTCCTAACCATCACATCGTGTTGCCAACCATCTTGCTGAGCTGTTGTGAGGTGTTGAGAGACTAAATAGAGAAAATCTATGATAGTGGGGATGTCCAATCAATATTAGTATTATTATGTTACACCTCTTTGGAGCTTAGCACAGGCTAGGTTTAATAAACACTTATTTTGTTGCGGCATTTGACCACATGCCTGCCCCTGATTCAGCTGTGATTTTCCGGGCCAGGCATTTATCTGGAGCTCCTGTCTTCTTGCAAATGTGGGCTATCATGAGTAACATACCGGGACCTGCTTAGGAATTCCTTTTAAGAGGGTATCACTTTGTCCTTTGTGTTGGTTCTTTGTTAGTGGTCAAGCCCTTGAGAGCCTGACATTAAATAAGGAATTGGACTTTGTTGTAGAGGAGGGTCAATTTGAGCACAGGGAAGGTGGGGTCAGGTCTGCAATTTTCTCGGGCTCCAGGAACAAATCCTCCGCCTGCTCCTCTAAGCTGGCGAGTCTCAGGAGATGTGGGGATTGGTGGTGACCTCCAGCCTGCTGGCGATTACACAAGGAGCCGAGAGCAATTTTGAAAGTCCCTTGCCATTTTGCTCTCTCTTTAAAAATTAAATGCCCAACACTGAGATGTTTTATTCCCAGCCTAGCTGGCCTTTAAAAGGATGGCTTGGAAGTGAGAATGTCTGATGACTTCTGACCTCGGGAATTTCCAGGACTGGGAAAGGCTGCAGGAAGGCAGAGTGGCCTCATTCTTTTTGTCAACTTAATGAAAAAGAAATGAAAGCATTAGTCTTGATGACTGAATTCCACAGTGAGGGAGCCCTGGGTAGGATCCTATATGGCAGGGGATATAGGATCAGGCTAGGAAATTGGTAGCATCCACTCGACACAATGGAATGAGCACTGGGCTGGGAAGATAAAGACCCAGGTTCTCATCTCAAATCTGCCACTAACTGTGTGGTTGTGAGTAAATTAAGGACCTTTTAAAGTTACTACATTCCATGTTAGGATAAAAACAATACAGTAGAGTAATTAATTTGGAGCAAATCCTAGTTGTAGCACTTACTACCTGGGTAATTTGGGTGAGTTCCTTAGCTCTTTGAGCCTCAGTTTTCACATCTGCAAAATGAAGGTATTAGAGGCCATGCCTTTGTTCATGCTGTGCTTAGAATGCTCCCACCACCCACTTCACCCTGATCCCTGTATCTTTGCCTGACTAGGCTAGACCCCTCCCTTGGAATTCAGCCCTAACTTCCCTTCAGGGGGAAAGCGTTGCTTGACATCCAAGCTGATTGAGATGTACCCCCTTCCCCACCCCTGTTCCATCACTCCCAGTGCTTCCCCTTGTTTCTGCACTTATCACTTTCTGGGGGGTGTTGGGGACCTAGGTCTGGTTCCCCTCCAGCTCCCCAGAGCTCACACAGGACCTGATTTCCAGATATAATGCTTGCTGATGGAATGAATGAATTTCTTTCCAGCTCTGAAATTCTGTGCTTCTAAGTTTATTTGCCTTTATGGGTACCTACTTTCCAAAAACAGACATAAAATATACTATTTTGTTCCTTTCGCAAAAGACAATAATTATAATCCTTTACACTGATAGAGAAATTCACACTTAACAAAACCTTTTTTACATTGATTACCTACGACCCTGCTACCCAGCGGCTTATCAACACTCATTTCTGAACTGCTGGAACCATCTCCAGGTAATGCATCCTTGCCTTATACTGACCATGTGCACAGGACTGGCGCCCATCCCGCAGCCCAGGTAGTCTTTCCACCAAGCTCTAAGGTATCCCAGGTAGTGGGCCACATTGGGTTGCAGGTCACCCAAGATGTCCAGAGCTCACTGCCTTGGGCTCTGGTTTTTGAGCAGCAGTGCCTCTGTCACACATGTGATCTCCAAATTCACAGGCTTTCAGAGGAGCCTGCTGTTGACAGAGTTGTCAGCTGGGGTGAAAAAAGAATGCAAGATTGTCCGACAGAAATAAATCTCGGAGAGTGTTTTGCCAAGCCATCCAAGCATTCATACATTTGCTGCTGCATGGAACACTAGGAGGGAAGGAGAGGAGGGGGAGAAATGGGCAGAGGGAGAGCTGAGGCTGCCTTGCATTGGGGGCAAACCAAAGGCCTCCCCTCCCTCATGCTTCTCCCTCTCTTCTAGGAGGCCCCGCTTGGGATGCATATGGTATCTTTTCCATCTTGGTTTATTTTCTCTCTGACTTTTTTCCCTTGTTCCTTTAGCCCCTGATGGGCAACATGCTAAAGGAAAACAAAGAGGCCTCACTGTGTTGTGTGTTTGGGGCTTGAAGATAGTGCTAGACACAAGCTATACCCTGCTAAACAGGTGTCCCTCAAGCACATGCCATTTGACTATGACTCCCCTTTGCTACCTAAATCTGTATCTAGACCCCACTTTAATTCTGAATATGCTATTCCCCTGCCCATAATACCTTACCCATCCAATGTTCCTCCAGTCTTCAAGAATGCCCATTTGAAGTTTTTGTTTCCTCTACAGAGCCTCCCCAGACTAATTCAGCCTTTTGCAACCATTTTCCTCATTGATTTTGGGTAGTTTTGCAGTTAAAACTCTGGAGATGGCCACTTGGCTCTGCTGCCTCCAGTTTCCTTCTGTGCACTTTTCTCCTGTGTGTATGTCAGAGTACTTACTTTCAGGAGATTCCAAAGTTGTTAAAGAAAGAATAAACATTTCCTCAGATATTTGTGTATTTGAAAATAATTCTTCTTTTAGAAGGCCCTGCATGCTTGGGCAAACAGTCAACATCTCTTAGCCACAGTTTTTTTTATAAAATGGGGTATTAATGCCTACATTATAAAAGTGCTGGTGAGCATTAAATGAGTCAATACAATTGGCATCAAGAGCTGTGTCCCCCCAAAATTAGCAGCAATCAGTAAATATTGAGTCTCACCAGAAGACATTGGTAGGACACTGTGCCAGGGATTAAAGAGGGGATGATATCATTAGGGTCGGCGGGGTTAGATCACCTGGGTTCAAATCTAAAATCTACCACCCTGGCCTAGAGCAAGTTACTTTACCTCTCTAAGCCTTGGTTTCCTCATCTGTAAAATAAAGATGATTGTGGAACTTACCTCATACGGACCTACAGAATAAGCCATGGAAAGCATTCAGCGAGGTGCTCGCTTGCACTGAGCGAGCACTCAGTAAATGTCAGCTATTTTTGATGGCTGGATGACATCTTCATTGGTTTTCTCAACCGTCCCATTTGCTCTCCAGCTTCTCTGATGAAGAAACTGTGGCTCACCCGGGAGATTCTGGGGGTTCACATCACATCCTTAATGAGGCATACAGGTGGGCAGGAAGAACCCAAGACTTGGATTCTTACACACCTTCCTTGAGCATAACCTCTGGGCTTTACTTACTATCTTGTGGCTTTGAGAAAGTGAACCTCCCTGAGCCTTCTTTTTATCATATTAGAAATGGGATAGTAACATCTACCTTTAATGGTAAAAGCAAAACAAAATAAAAACAAACGAAAAACAAAATTAGTGTCAGCCTATGGGAGAGCACTTTAGAACTGAAAACTGTGCCGCAAAGGGAAGATATATTTGTTGTTATTACTCTTACTATAATCAGCCAAGCAACGTTAGCATAGCATCTTTCAGGTACCACCAGGCTGGGTCTAAGGAAGACTCCAACATTTTTGGAACAAAATAATTGTGGTCAAAAAAAAAAGAAAAGAAAAGAAATGCTGTCAATACTGCAATGGCCAGAGCTCGTGTTTCAATTGCAGGGCCACCCCGGAGTGGCTCGAGCGCAGAGCAGTCAAGGGCTAGGGGGAGCAGTTAGAACGTCTGCCAGATCCTGCCTCCGCCACGCGTGTGAATTTAGGCAAAACCACTTCATTTCTCCGAGCCTCAGTATAGTTATCCAGTAAATGGGGATTGGCAATTCACGTCTCACCCACTTTCTGAAGTTCCTGTGAGGGTCCAATGAGGCGACTGATGTTAAATTGCTGGGGACACTGTAGCACGCAACATGTGCTGTGACATTTCTCAATTTCCCCTCTACAAGGTGTTGGAAGGCAGTGACTGTTGTCTGTGTTTTCTTAATGTTTATAACAATGCTTATAGCTTCGTGTTCCGCAGATGCTCAAAAGCTGGTAATAGATAAATAAAGCTTCGTTTCTGTTCATCTTATCAATAAGCTTTATTACTTTCACCCTCTAAACCCCTTGTCAAAAAAAGCACTATTCCTCTAATGAGGCTGCCTTTAAGCATTACCAATTTCAGCTGCTACTGCTGGTGCGACCACTGTTGTTACTACTACTACTAAATTGCTCCTGCCTATTAAACACTTCCTATGGTGTCAGCCATGTGCTAGGCACTTAACGTGCAATGTCTTTAGCACTAAGAGCGTTTCTGTGAGGCAGGTATGGGACTGAGGCTCAGAGAATCAAGGAGAAACTAGCTCAAGGGCACACATCTTATAAACGGAAGAGTGAGGATTTGAGACTAGCGTGTCTGATTGTGGATTCTACACCAGTTCCCCACACACACTGCCACTGGGAAGCCAACAGGCAGCCCAATTGTCCTGAAATAGCCCACAGTTGAGTGAGGCAGTGATTTTTCCTGTGAGTGGATTAGAAGTAATTCCCACTTTGAGAACACAGGGGGTGTGAAGAGCAGACAGGCCAAGGTAAAAAAGCCAGAAAAACAATTCCTCTTTCAAAGAAAGAAAAAAACCAACTGTATTTGGATTCTTTTTTACACATCCAACCTGGCAGAAAATTGGTTTGTGGAAGATGTAGGTCGTGGCTCTGGCCCCGGCATCTGGACGCCTTATATTGTACACTATATTACCGGAGTAATATTGTGTACTTTATTAGCACCAGCAGGATTTGGGATTCCCATGGGGACTGTTCTTTGCTGTCAGATGTATAAGGCCATTTAATCTCCTTTATCAGATCTGGTTCTGCCTCCCCACTCCCACCCTCACCAGCTCTTGCAGACCAATAAAGAGAATTTCTTTAGATTCATTGGTCTGAAAACCAGCTTTTAAATACTTCTCCAGACACTCCAACCCCTGATTCAAATAGCAAGCAAACCACAGAAGTGTCAATGCCTTGAAAATCAGCCTTGTGCAATTGGTTAGCAATTTTCTCAGGAAATTTGTAATTGGAACTTCGTCTTCCTTATGCAGAGACGGGGGGAAGAATTTGCTAATTATGCTCTCGTTTCACCCAGACACTGTGATCTGGGGGGACAAAGTTGCTGGTTTTTGTTTGGTTGGGTGTGTGTTTGTTTTTTAAATCAGAAACCCAGTTACACCTTTGGTTCTGGTTGGAAGAAATGGCTACAGTCCCCTGATGGAGAGGGAGAATTTCCTCTGGACAGAACCTGGATATATGCCTGGCCTGTCTGGGGGCCATTTTTGAGAGAATCAAATAAGGTGTTTGGGGTTCAGAGAGATTTGTGTTCAAAATCCAGTTTTGTGTGTATTTCCTGTGCACTGTGGTATTTATGCATCCATGTAGCTCGTGCTAGCCCTGGGATCGGTTCAGGAGACCTTGGGATTAAGACACAACCCCTGAGACCACAGTTTTGCAGATCAAAGGCATGTCTGAACAAATGTTATCAACACAGGGGGGCAAGTGCTATGGTTCAAAAAGCTGGCCCTTGGCCCAGTAATGAAGCTCAGAGAAGGAATCTTGGAGGAGAGGATGCCTAAACTGACTGCATCCTTGAGTTAATTTCTTCACCTCTGAGCCTCGGTGTCCTTAGCTGTAAAATGGGGCAATAATGACTACCTTGAAAGTCCCTTTAGGAAATAAGCTATACACTGTATATGAAATGCTTAGTCCAGTATCTAACATATAATAATTAGTCTTATTTAAAAGAGGCAAAGGGTCTGAGTAATAATACTAATAGTCTTTGTGTGACAGAACTGGAGAGAACCATAGATTAAATTCTGGGAGACCTGGATTTGTCTCAGATCCCTTCTGAGTTGTGTGGCCTTAAGCAAGTCACTTCACTCCTCTGAAACTCAGACTTCTTTTTGTCAGATGGGGATAAGATTGGGCAGATCAAATCAAATTGTTAAGTGAGAAGGGGCTTGTAAATTGTAAGGTGTTGTACATCTAGAAAGAACTTGTTTGTTATCATTATAATTAATAAGTACAGATGATACAGGAAAGTTAGCTCTGCTGATGGGAGGATGTTATGTTCCCAGGAGGTGAAGTGGAGGTTGAATATAGGCTTAGTGCAATGAGTAACTATCTGTAGGCTATGATTTTAAGCAGGACTTCTCCACCATTGTAGTTGAAAGGGCAGAGACAATATAGTAATTACACAGGAAAATTTTCCAAAATGTATATGCATGTATACACAGTTCCTCTTCCTCCCCATCCCAGCCATGTGACCAAGACTTACCGGAGTCTGCAGTGGGCACTGATGAGATGCATTTATAAAAACCTAATAATCTCTCTATTCCCTAAAATTGAATTCTACAGTTTCAAAGAGCATTGAAAAGCCCACCTGACACTAAATTCACATCTGTCTACCTCTTGGCATCACCATTGTAGCCCATGAGCCTGTCCCTGTGCTTACAGCACTGTTTCAGTGGATGAAACATTCAGTCTCCATATTTGGCTTCTTTATCTATCACTCGGTCTGGTGCCTCCAGCCACTATCCAGCCAACTGGGACGTTTTAAAACATGGGACCATTATAGGGCTGTGAAACCTGTAGGGCCAACAGAACAGGGACATCTTCACGAGCAAATCAGGTTTTTGAGAGTCCTGTTAGAAGACCCTGACATGCGCGGTCATCATTGGTGATCCTGGCTGACCTTGGCACAGCCCTGTGCTAGTGGTGCCACTTTGCATTTGCACAGCTCTGCATGGGGCAAAAAGCACTTGCCTGCATACTATGCCAGTGTCCCTCAGGCAACTCTGAAGTCAGCAGTGCCAAGTGTCACTGCCCATTTCACGGACAAAGTGGAGGGTTCGAGAGGGGTTAGGGGGGCTGCCTGTGGTCACAGTTAGTGAGGGGCACAGCCAGGAAGCTCCCCATCCCCCATGCACTGGGCTTATTTCCTGCCCTGGAGGCTGTGTCACCATAAGGAAATGTGACATGGCTTACTTGCATGCACCAGTGACTGTTCTTCTAGACAGGACATGCTCAGGAGCCGGTGTCATTTTATAAGCTCGTACTAAGAATCTGTTTAAAATTCGGTTCCTTGCAATGCATCCCCTTGAATCATTTCCCCTTTGTTTAGGGTCAGATGTTCAGTTCTGTATAAAAACCCTGTGAGCAATAAGGGGGAGGATCATTTCTAGAAATATATATGTGACCCCACCGCCCCAGGGGAAAATAGCACTGCACGATAAATTCTAACTCATATTTTCTCAGGCATGCTGGAGTTCAGTGGGGACTTGGGGAAAAAGAGAAATATGTGTGTGTGTGTGTGTGTTTATACATTTGTATGTGTGCAAGTGTGTGTTTTAAAGAAGACTTAACCAACACCAGTATACAAGAGAAAAATCACAGCTCTTTAATAATCTTTGTGGGTTTAAAAAAAGAAAAAAATCAATTCCACAGCTTTCCACCTGGGTCGGCCAATAATCACAATGATGATGCCTTGTAACTACACTTAGGCTGGTAAAATGTATTCACATCGATAATATAAACACACACTCACACACATGGTAAACCCCTGCTGAGGACTTACCTTGGGCTAACACTTACTGGACCCCTTTCATATCCTATTTTACTGAATTCTCTCAGAATCTCTATGACGAGGTTATCATTTTCCTCATTTTTAAGTTGAGGGAATGGGTTCAGTAAGGCATCGTGACTTACTCCAAACTGCATAGCTGGAGGTGCCGAGAGCTCTTCAGTAGAAAAGATCTGAGACTCCAAAGCCAGTGCTCTTTCAACTGCCACATGGTTGACCCTAGAGTTATGCATCTATAGGCTTTTATTTTTTAATTTTTAAACAATTTTTACTGTGCTAGCATTTTCTTCCTCGCTCTTTCTCTGTCTCCTGCTCTTTCCTTCCTTCCTCTCTCCTCTGTCTCTTTCTCCCTCTCTTCTTTCTCCTCCTCTTCCTTCTTATTTGTTTCCCTCTTCCTTCCCCTCCTCTCCTCTACCCCTCTGTCTGAAGAAACAAATGGTTTTTGCTCTTCTGGAATGACAGCCTCTCATGGCTAGAAGAAAATTTAAAGGTTATTTATCTTTTTACCCTGACGGGTGTGGCTCGGTTGGGTGTCATCCCACAAACGGAAAGGTTGCTGGTTTGATTCCTGGTCAGGGCACATGCCTGGGTTGCAGGTTTGTCCCTGTTAGAGCATGTTGGGGCACATGCAAGAGGCAACCAATCTGTTTCTGTCTCAGATCATCATTCTCCCTCTTTTACTCCCTCTCTTCCCTTCTCTCTAAAAATAAATAAAGTTAAATCAGTTGTTCACAGTCTATTTTAAGTCAGTGGTTCACAGCCATGGTTCACATTAGAATCACCTGGATTTAAAATATTCCTGCTTGGATCCCATCCCAGACCAATTCAATCAAAATCTCTGGAGTCATCAGCCATTTTTTTTTTTTTTAAACTCTCCAGTTGATTCTAATGTGCAGCCCAGATTGAGAACAACTCATCTAGACTCATTGACCATTCCTTCCACAACATCCCTGCAAATTTTTCACCCATCCTTTGCTAAAGACCCCCAATGGCAGAAAGCTTAAAATCCTAGAGGGAAATTGATTACATTTTTGAGTCCGTCTATTTAGGGAATAAACAACTACAACAACAAAAAACAAAATCTTGTTATGAGTCAGGCGGTGTCACTTCTGTTATCTTGTGTAATTCTCACAGGGTTTTTATTATTATCTCTACTTTACAGACAAGGAACTTGAGGCTCATTTATTGCTCCATTCAGCAAATATTTACTACGTTTATACCCGCTAGATGAAAAGCCTGTTATAAGCCCTGGACAGGCACAGATGAACAGGGCAGGCACGGCCCTGGCCCACAGGGAGCTTTCTTTAGTTGGGGAAGATAATCATTAAAAACCAGATTGCACAGTTAACTAATCACAGTTGCAACGAGAGTTTGAAAAAAGTAGAGCTGGCCTTGTATGGGGGCCGGGAGTTCAGAGAAAGCTTTCTAAATGGAGCATGCCTCTGAGCTGAGCTCTGACAGACAAGCAGGAACTGATGGAGACAGGGAGGGGCTGTGCAGGGGACGAGGCAACTGTGTGTGGAAAGCTATGAGGCAGGAAAGTTCTTGATGCTTTGGAGGAACTGGAAGGTGGGCGTCACATCACCAGTATTGGGACAGGAGCCCCAGAGGTTGATGAGGCTGGATGCTGGTAACCCAGTCTACTCATTCAGGCCAGGAGAAACCTTTGAAGGATGTTAACCAGGGGCAAGGTATGGCCAAATGTGTGTCTGTGTCAAAGACAACACCCTTCAAGGAGACAACATGGATGAGTCTTCTCTTATTATTCTATAACTCCCTGCCTTCCTGCATATAAGAAGCATTTCCTTCCTTCCTTCCTTCCTTTATAGATGTGCTCTGAAGGGTGAGCTAGACCCAGAGACAGCATGTGAATAGCTCCCAGTGGGAGAGTCCCATCTGAAGAGAGGAGAGACAAGTCTAGACAGCAACTCAGAGAAAAAGCCTTGGGAAGCTGAGCCATGGATTCAGAGATCATTCTTTATTCTAGTGCTTATATTGCTATGTTCTTAAGGATAATATATGAGTCTACTTACTTTAAATTGAAACAGCGAGGATATCACAGATCTAGGATTGTGGCCATTTTACTCCTTAGAAAACCACTTGGAGAATCTGTAAAACCCTGTCTTCAGTTCCACTTTAAAAACCACCCACAATCTCAGAGGAGAATCTTAAGCACTGAGTGTTTTAAGAGTCTGATTTTAGGAAGTGTGGATGGTCATCTCTCAGACAGTTGGGGAGATGGACTTTTCTGTGTATGTAAAAAGCCATGCGCAGAAGCCCCGTCTGGTTGTTGAGTATTTGATTTAAATATTTTGCTCCATTGGCTTTTTCTCTCTTCTCTCTCATGTCCCAGCAGCTGGATACAGGCAACACTTAGGTACCAGCCCAGGAATTCAAACCGAGGCCCAGGGACAAGGGAACCAGCAGAAATAGGCACCCACAGAGGCGTGGTCCAAAACACAACACAACAGCCAGCTTCTGGCCTCCTCAACCTGCTGCACATATACACGGAGACAACTAACACTCAAAACTTCGGCCTCCAGAGAGCATGCCATCCCTCCCCAGGCCTTAGAGTGGAAGGAGCATGGGCGTTGGAGCCACGCATTCCCGAGTTCCAATCCCAGCCCACTGCTGTGACTTGGACAAGCTGCTTATTTTTTCTCAACCTCCATATTTTTTTCATTTGTAAAATGCACATAAGAGCACATAGGACTGCTTTAAGAATTAATGTATAGAAGATACTTGAAACATACAGGGTGTTTGTTCTAATTATTATGTGCTTGTCAAAATACTCTTGCTCGGATCACACACCAGTGCTGGCGATCCAGAACTGAATCCCAATTCCAGGAGCCCTGAGAGCATCCCTCATAATTCAGCCCCCTCGTATTGCATTTTAAAGGCCACCAAAACTTCTGATTTTTCTTTCCATCCCATCTCCCAAACATCTATGTCTTCAGCCCTAGTTTCTCTTACCATCTCTGCCTAGAAAGAACATAATGGTCTGTTACCTTCCTGTGGGTTGGTTGGTCTATAAAAGTTATAGTCCATTTGTCTCCAGTCCATCCATCCATCCATCCATCCATCCAGGCATCCACCAAGGTCAGAGATGCCACAAGATGACCTTTGAGGTATGAGGGGTACAGGGGCTAAATTATAGAACCACATTCTCCAAGAGGCATCTGCTACTTGCAGAGCAGAGGTCCCTACCCAACCTTCTGAAATAGAATCTCTGTGGTTAAGACCATGAAACCTACATTTTAAACCAGCGCCCTGGTATTTCTGATGCCACCTAAGTTTGTGAACCACTCGTGAGGTCATGGAGTGTTTTCACAATCCTTCTGAGGAGCATTGATTTTAGCGTTTTGGGGAGGCTCAGAGGGTAATTAGGAGGCCTGACGTGGAGATGTGCAGACCCTGGCTTATGTGTGAATGTTTGTGGCCATTTGAAAACCTTCATGCAGGCATTTATTTAGCAGAGTGTCTGATCTGTGCCAGGGGCTGCCTGGTTGCAGAGGATGTAGTAGTGCAAAGACTGATGGGCCTCTGCCTTCAGGAGGCTAACAATCTAATGAAGAGAGACAGAGAATGACTACTCAAACACACAGATCATTAAGACTTACCTCTTGGAGATATTAGGGCTGTAAAGAAAATACTATCCAACATGAGGTTGACTGGGGTTGGAGACTGCCTTGCCACTGATGGTAACCAGGGAAGGCTTCTCTGAGAGAGGGACACCTGAGCTGAGACTGAATGTCAAGAAGGAACCAGACTTTCAAGGATGTTGGGGAAGAATTGTAGGCAAATGGGACAGAAAGGGTAGAGAACCAGAGATCTGAACACACTTGGAATGTTTAAGGGGCACAAGGAAAGCCCAGAGAGTTATAGCCCAGAGAGGCAGGCAGGGGGTGGTAGGAGAGGAGAGCAGAGAAGTCAGCCTTGTAGACCACAGTAAGGCATGTGGCTTTGATGCTGATGGTCTCAGTAAGGCCTCTTTCTGCAGCTGCATCCAGGGACAGTGGGAGACAGCATCTGTCTCTCCAAATGGCGTTCAGTACATCGGCCTCATTAACAGGCTCTCTGAGACCTGTCTATACTGAAGATCCAACTCTTGGGACAAAAATCCCAGGTCTGCTTCCCTACCTCTTGTGATCGTATTTTCCAGGATTGCTCTCTTGCTGAGGCCACATGGCCTGACCTAACAATAGCTACTTGGAGTCCACAGGTCTGGAAAGGGTGATCTCAGTCAAAAACTTAGCCTTCCTCCAACATAAGACATAATTTCATTTGAAAAAATGTTGCTCCTACAAACCTACTGCTTCTGAAAGCTAGCAAGCTCATAAGCTAGAATTGAGAGCAGTGGAGAAATAAATCAGTGTGTTTTTCATTATTCAGCAAAGCCCAAGGGCTGATTTTGAGATCATCAAGGATTTGTAAAGTACTCAACCCAATGGTCACTTTTTAGAGCTCATTTCATTGGATATCCAGGTAGAATTTTATATAGGAGAACATTTCCATTTTTAAAAAATTTTTTTGTTTTCTTTAAACTATTTTTTACTGTGATAAAATATGTGTAACATACAATTTACTATCTTAACCATTTTTAACTGCGCAGTTCCGTAGTATTAAATACATTAATAATGTTTTGCAACCATTACCATGATCCATCTTTAGAACTCTTTCCATGTTGTAAAACTGAAACTATAATCATTAAACAATAACTCCCTATTATTCCCTTCCTCTAGCTCGTGGCAACCACATTCTACTTTCTGTCCCTGTGATTTGACTATTGTAAGTACCTAATAACAGGAACTGGCTTATTTCACTCAGCATAATATCCTGAAGGTTCATCCACATTGTAGCCCATGTCAGAATTCTTTTTTATCCTTTTATTCTCTAAGGGATACTTAGTTTGCATCCATGTTTTAGCTATTGTGAATAATGCTACTGTGAACATAGGTGTACAAACTTCTCTTCAAGTCTGTGCTTTCAATTCTTTTGACTATATCCCAGAAGTAGAATTTCTGAGTTATATGGCAGTTCTATTTTTAATATTTTAAGGAACCACCATACCGTTTTCCACAGCAGCTGCACCAATTTACATTCCCACCAACAGTGTCCAAGGGTTCCCATTTCCCTACATTTTTACCACCATGTGTTATTTTCTGTTCTTTTGATAATAGCCCCCCTACTAGGTGCAGGGTAGTATCACACTGTAGTTTCTTTAATTTTTAAAAAAGGTGTTAGTCATTTTTTTTCAATTACAGTTGATGTACAATATTATATTAGCTTCAGGTATACATCCCAGTGACTAGATATCATATAACTTACTAATCTCTCTGCAGTTTTGATTTGCATTTCTTTAGTGATGAGTGAGGTTGAACATCTATTCATATGCTTATTGGCCATTTGTATATTTTCCTAGGAGAAATGTCTATCCAAGTTCTTTGCCCATTTTTTATTTATTCATTTAGTTTCAGTAGTTCTCTCTATATTTCCATCTTTCTTGAGCCTCCTTTTTCTTCTGGCTCTTCTGCTGCTGTACTCTCCTGGCATGCTTACCCTCCCTGGCTTATCCTTTTGAGCCTCCAGTTACCAGTTGTTGATGCTGAATGCAACCTCTAAATGCTGATGCTCCTCACAAGCTCAAACATGACTCAGCACGTGATAAGCAAAAGGTATGAACAGGGTATTACGGAAGCACACGAGATGGGCATTTGTTCCAAACAGCGATTTGAGAAGTCAGCTGACTGAGAAGGCTCGAGTCAGAGCTCCTGATCTGAGAGAGGAGGACAGTGCTTTCCTGTCAGAGAAAACAGCCATGGGAAGAGAATTTCACGGCATGGCATGACACGGCATTGCATGTGGGATTTGGCCTTCTTAGAGCAACAAATTTGTGACGGAAAGCAGTGGAAAATGAGACTTGGAAGATAAGCAGAAGCAGGTTGGAACAGTCTTTTTTTGACTATGATAAGACATGGTTTTAAACTGGTATAAACTGGAGAGTGACATGTTTTGCTTTTTAGAATGATTCCTGTGACTGCAGTGTGAAGGATAAAGCTAAGTGAGTATGAGACTATGAGAGTCAGTCAGGGTTACCATCAAAAGGCCTTGGAAAAAGTCTAGGTGAGAGATGATGGTGGCTTGGCCTAAACTGTTGGCAACAGAAACAGAGAGGGGCAGATGGATTCCCATGGATGGGCATGGGAAACAATTAGAAGGTAAAATGATCAGATATAGAGGTTATTAGATGAGAAGTCAGGTACTAAGTCCCAATTTAGGAAAGCACAAAGAGGTAAACTCCAGAAGCTAGACCCTTCTGCAGTTCAAAAAAGTAACTTGTCCTTAGCCACACTTATATGACCTTTCCCACTGGTATTTAGGCATAAAACCTCTCTATATGAAATGTCCAGGCTGCAAAAGACCTCAGTAATTCTTTAAATTCCTCTTCTTGGACATGTGGAAACTGAGGCTCACACAAAGGGTATGTTGCCCAGAGCTCTTCACACCCATTTCTTATAACATCAAATTTGACATCTAAGAATGACCAGATCACTTCAGGTTCTTCTTTCTAACATCAGATACTTACCTGAAGATATTAATGTTTAAAATACAGCTTCAGGGATATATCCTTTTCTGCAAGTGTTTTTAGCCTTTTTCTGTAATTGACTCTTAGGATCAGCATTCAAAAGCAACAAAATACTGGGTGAGGTTTGGGGCTTTCTTAACCATGTTAGATCTGGAATATTAATGACCCCACCGCCTCCAACCAACTGTTTTTCTTGTCCTACTAAACGTTTTCAATAACAAACTGATGGGTACCTGAATGGAACTTGACTCAGCAGAAATTAGAAATCATTCCAGTGAAATGTACCTTGACTCACTCTTTCTATCTTCATGATGAAGTGTTCTTCCTAATTTGGGGGGATGATGGGAAGAAATAAAAACCTTGAGGTGTTGTCTTCCGTTAAGTTAATATGCAATGGGATGAGTTTAAGTTTCAGCCCACCAGCTGCATTTGTCTTAATTCCAGGAAGCTCTAAGAGTGGGGGAGATGTTATTTCTGTAATCATTGATGCATCTAAAAGAAGAGGCAATGGATGTCAGAGAGCTGTGCCATCCCCAACCAAAGAAATCAGTTTTATTGTATGATGATTTAAAAAATAAATAATTTTTTAAGTGATAAAAAATAAAATAAATGTAGTTACAATTGTAAAATCATTCCAAAACAAAGCAAACCAACCAGCTGGCCCAGAGGTCAGGGCTTCATGCAGAATTCCTAAAAGTGCCCACACTATGGTCCTCAGGAACGGGAGCCTCCCAGTCCACTCCCATGAATTCAAATCCTGGCTCTACTACTGACTAACTGTATGGTCTTTACATGTTTACTAACTTTTCTGTGACTCACTGTACTCATCTTTGAAATGGGTATGAAAATGCCTGCGCCCCAGGATTATGTTCAGGCTAAGTGAGCTGTCGACAACGTCATGCACACAAAGCACACAGTACAGTGCTTTGTAGCAAGTGGTGTTCAATCTGTTCTCTTCTGGCTTCAAAATGTGATACTGCTGTTAAGAGACTTACATCGGAACCAGAGGATGAAGAAGTGGTTCATTAACAACGGGCCCAGGGAGAATACACTGCATGGGAAACTACAGGGTCGTTAAGCACCAATGGTGGTAACAAGGCCATTAATTTCCTGGGGTTTCTTTTATGGAGCCACTCAGTGAGGTGATACTTAACTCAGCAGGAGGGGAGGGTTTGGTGGCCTCTGGGGGAAGGAGATCACAGCTACTTTGCAAGGTAGACAGGCTGTGAAATGCCGTAAGAATCATGCACCCCCCGGTGTCTCCACTGTGGATCATCCCTAAGGACAGAGCATCTAAAAATCATTTCTGTGTGTTCATTTGTAGGCAGTGAGGTGTAAAGAGCATTGACTTTGGACTCTTAGACCTGACTGTGAATCCCATTTCTACCATAACTAACAAGATAATACAGACAACTAACTTCATCTCTTGTTGCCTTAGTTTCTTCATCCAAATAATGGGGAGAATTGTGAGTGCTGTGAGGGCAAAATTAGACAATACAGGACAAAGCGCTTGGAGAATATTTTTTAAACCTTGAAGCTCTAGGCAATGGAAAGAATTATCTTATTACGATGGTAGTGATTTAAACTCAGATTTCTTTTCTCACTTCCTCGCATTAACCTTTTCTTTCTCCTTCATTTGTTTGCTTGAAATAGTAGATGTACGAGTTATTTCTAGCAATTGTCAACTGCTCATGCTTTGGCTAAAATCCATTGCAAAATTCACAAAGCAAAGAGCAGGTGCAACATGATTTTCAGAAAAAGTTATTTCATTAGAATGGATTTCTGAATGTGAAAAATCAATATCCCTTCAGAGGAAATTTCTGGAAGAGCTGAAAAAACCCACCTATCAACATATTGATTTGAATGGAATATATAAAATAATTTTAGCTCTGATTTTTCAAGCAACTAGGGAAAAAGGAAGAGGGTCTAAAAGTTATGTAGATAACCATGCCAGACAGTGGAGATGTTTCTTTTTTAGGACAAATTTTAAGTGTGGAAATAAGTCTCAAGACATTTTTACAAAACTCCAGACGCGGGCCCAGTGTCCTCACTGTGGCTTATTAGACCTCATATGGTTTGCTTTCCACCTGCCCTGCTAGTCTCATCTCCAGGACTTCCCACCTGGTTCTCTCTGCTCTAGGCTTCAGTTCTCCATCAAGTCATGAAAACTCCTACCTCAGAACCATCGCAAAGTTGGTTCCCCTGCCTCGCAGGCTTTCCTTCCTAACTTCACGTAGTTAATTTCTACTTAATTTTCAGAACTCATCTAAAATAATCTTTGCTCAGAGAAAGCGTCTAAGCCCCCAGACTCTCCCTGCTTTACCTCTCCCCTTGCCCCGCATGCTCCCTTCCCTGCGCAGAGCCTATCTCAATTTGTGGTTCAGTATTTGGCCATTGTTTGTTTTCTACCGTGTCCACATGTGAGTTCCCTGAGGGCAGAGACCATGTTTGTTACACTCACCAACAATTCTGTGTACCTAGTACAAGACTTGGCACATGATTGGTGCTAAAAAACAGCAGGAATAAAAACAAATACTGAATAAATGAATGCATGAATCTTCTGTAGTGACGACTTCTCAGACACAGGCCTGTTGGATTAGAAGGTTCTGATGTTTCTCATCTTTATCCTGGCAGTGGGAATGATCTGGACATGGATTATAATACATTGTCTCAGCCCAGAAGGACAGCATTGATCAGGAAAAATGCTCTGCTATTATCTTTACCTATTAACCCATTTGTGTGTACGTTGTGGGGATAAAGTCCAGAGTATCTCTCATGACACACCAAATGCCCCATCTTTCACCATTCTTCTAATTAAGAGTCAGGTCAAAAGTCATTTGAAGCCTTTCCAGATCTCCTGGGAAAGCTAAGGGGAAATTTCTCACTCCATTTTATATGCATCTCTATTATAGCATGTATTTCATCATTCTCTAATTGTCTGCATATTCACTCTCTCATCATATTGTAATGTCCTTAAAGACATGATAGAAATACAAGGCCCGTCTGGAAAAAGTCCAGCCATTGTTTGTGTGACATCAATGTAACCCAGCAGCCAAGGAGAGTGGACTGGAATGCACATGTGTGAATAATGACAACTTCACTGTACTAGTCAGTGGGGGCGGTAGACGTCGCTGAGTGAGCATGTGCACTGTGTGGCCGTCGCACTCAGCATGACTGAGTGAGCAGAGCAGCACATCTGCATCAAATTTTGCGTTAGGCTTGAACATTCCTCCATGGAAACTATTTGGATGATTGAGAAGGCTTTTGGGGCTGATGAAATGGGTGCAGCACAAATAAAAGTGTGGCACAGACACTTCAAAGATGAAAGTGATCCATGTTCTGGAAGGCCTGCAATGAACAGAACACCTAGCATGTTGAACGTGTTCAGGCTGCGCTCAACAAAGATCAGCGACTGACGGTGCGAGAACTAGAAACTGACCTGGGGATTCCAAAAACTACTGTGTCTGAGATTTTGATGCAGGACCTCGGCATGAAACATATTGTGGCAAAATTTGTTTCTTGGCTTCTGTTAGCAGAGCAGAAGAAACATCGTGCTGCAGGTAGTGATGACGCTGGGGCGAACTGTGTGAGGTCCCAAGGTGCCTGTTTTGAAGGGGACTGAGGTGTCATTGTCCTGTGTACAATGTTTCTTGTATCTTGTATCTTCTGCAATAAATGTCTCTATTTTTCATATTGTATGGCTGGATACTTTCTGGACAGACTTCATATTCCTCAAATATGCTTTCAGCATGAAGGACAGTACTAGATATAGTACTTGGTGCTTGATGAATACATTTTGATGAAGAAATAAATGAATCAATCCTAAGATAGTTAGAAAAATTCAATATAGCAAGGAAAATTGGACCAGACATTTTGATTGGCTCTTTAATTTTCTCACATGTCTTGCATATATGTCAAACAAACATTATTTGGTCTTTCTGGTGAAAGGTCTACCTGTTGACATTCCTAGCCCTTAAGAAAATATTATGCAATGGATAAATGGTGCCTATTTTTAATTCTCATCACTATTTGCATTGGAAAACAGCTACTTAGCACATTTTCCAATGACTTTCATA